>JAWWEU010000040.1:32965257-32984902 GCA_035583155.1 Acropternis orthonyx | reverse complement strand
AGGGAAGGGAAGGGAAGGGAAGGGAAGGGAAGGGAAGGGAAGGGAAGGGAAGGGAAGGGAAGGGAAGGGAAGGGAACGCATTTTACTGCCCTAAGTTCCAGGTTTTTTTGCTTACTGCTCCAGGTAAATATTACTGCTAAATCTAGGGAAGGGCTTTTCCCCCCCCTCTTTTCTGAAGGAAATATGGTGGCATTAGAAAAGATGAAAAATTACTTTGGACAATAATGAGAAAAACTGCACTGATACATATGGGTACTGAGGAGGCAAGGGACTGATGGTGCAGTTCCTGGTGGCCCAAGAGTGCCCAGGGAGGTGACAGTGAGCCTCCTTCAGCCTGGGAGGGACTAACCTCATAGGTGCTGTACTCCCCTTTCTACAGGCAAGTAAAGATTTAACTAGTTCAATAATGCAGACAAATTCTAACAGACATTGACAGTTTAGTAATGGGACCCTTGATGTTAAGTGCGAGGAAGGTCTTTGGTGTGTCATGCCCAGCAAGAACTTGACTGGGGGTGTCCCCCACCAATGTGAGCCTCCTCCATCACAGGCGGTTATGGCCAAGCAAGCCTTCCTACAACAGCACCAAGAGACCCTGCCTCTCCCTTTGGCAAAGCCTCTAAGTGAGGGGAAGTAATTTCCAGACTGGGAGCCTTGAAAAATATCTGCCAGTTCTAATTACTGTTAGCAAAGTTGTGCTGTTCTTTGCAAACAGGAAAGAAGGGCATGCTTTATTAATATGCCTTTAGTTTCTGAGCTGCTGTGTGGAACAGCCCTCATTGCAAAAAAAGCTGCAAAAGTTGCAAGGTCACATGGGCTTTGGCCATGCCAAATTATTGTCATATTTTCAGAGTAGAAGAATGCATACAAATTGGAAATACAGACTTGCAGCAGACTCTTCCTGATCACTCTGATATCATCATCTGGTAGGTTTTTCAGGTACAAGGCAAGCTTTCTCAGGCACATCACAGTATCACAGAATCTGCTGAGTTAGAAAGGACACACAAGGATCATTGAGTCCAACTCTTAGCTCGACACAGGTCCCCACAAATCACACTATGTGCCTGAGAGTATTGTCCAAACACTTCTTGAACTCTGGAAGGGTCGGTGCTCTGTGACTCTGCCTTGTCTCTGTCCCTATTCATGAGGTGACTGTCCTCATCCTATAATAGACCAGTGATATTTGTGTACTGCCTATTGCCAAGCAATATATTTCCAAAATCTCTTTTTATTGTCCCCCACATTTCTCACAGCTTCAACTCCAACTGAGCTTTGGCCACATGAATTTTCTTCCTATAGCAGCAGGCAAAATCTCTGTATTCTTCCCATGTCACTTTACCTTCCACTGGGCATACACTCCTTTTTTGCCTTATTTCCAAGAGAAGATCCCTGTTCAGCCAAGCCAGCCTTCTGCCTCACCTGCTTGACTTCTGACAATTGGGAATTGCAGTAGGCACAGGGGACTAAGACCGTTGTTTCTATATTTTCAATTTCTAGGTAAATGCCATCAGCCCTGTCGAAATGGAGGCAAATGTACTGGTAGGAATAAATGCAAGTGCTCCAAAGGCTACCAAGGAGATCTCTGTTCAAAGCGTAAGTACCAAAGCCACTCCATCAGTCCATGTTGTGGGAACATCGAGCTGGCTGTACAGTATCTTTTTACATAACATCAGCACTAAGTGTTTCTTGTCAAAGTATTTCAAGTTATTTTACTTTCTGGACATACAGCATACACCAGACTTAAGGGAATTATGAAACCAGAAACATTGTTGCCGAAGTCTCACAGTCTCTTCTGTACTCTGAGTTTCTGTAAACCACCAATGTGTCAGCTCAGAAATAGTAGTTTAGTAATAAAGAAATGCTTAATAAAATGTCAGTGCTTTGCCACATTAAGATCCAGTGGGAACACTTTCTGCATGGGGTACTGCAGGCTACCCTCTTCCCTCTGCTTCTAGTGCATGCTCAGCTCTGCTGTTCAATCTGATTCTTTCTTCCAGAGGCTGAGCCAGACCATGCAGGTAAAGGGGTGGGGGGGGTGCTATTTCAGGGCTCTGCATGCACTCAGTGCAAAGGCACAGATTATTGCAAGAGCCCCAGCCCGTGCCAGAACTAACCCGTCATGTGGAACAGCAGGAAAAGCAAATGTGTGACTCTGTCTCTGGATGAAATGCCAAGAGGTCAGGCATATCTGCTCACTTTTTTACAGCTGTCTGCGAACCTGGTTGTGGCCTGCACGGCACCTGTGTGGAGCCCAACAAATGCCAGTGCAAAGAAGGCTGGCATGGGAGACATTGCAATAAAAGTAAGTGAGAAACAAACCCTGAGTGTCGTATCCAAGGTCTTACACATCCGATGCTGAGCCCTTCCAACATCGTTAATGATGTCACACTCCATTTTTACTAATCCTTAATCCAAACAATAAAACAAAAATTTTCAATGTTTCATAATTTTATCTGCTTAAAAAAATACTCAGAATAATTTTAAAATATTTTACTAAGATCAACCTTGTATTATAAATCCCAGGATCTGGTATCGATCAGTTTTCGAGATGACATTGCATGTCTTTCACCCATAGTAGGGAAGGGATACAAGTCCTTCGGTACTCTTTAGTGACCAGCTATCTTTAAAATGTTGAGTAGGCATTTTTAGAAATAAAACTGTCAGGTTTTAAAGCTGATTAAAACTTACAAAAAAATGAAATGTCCTTCAGAAACTTTGAGGAAAACTTGAAAACTAATGCAAGATCTGTGCTTAACAACTTCAGTTTTCTCCTTCCGATCACACTCTGCAGCATACAAAATGCATTGTCCAAAGCAAAGTTGAAGTCCTCAGAATGACTTTCTGTAGTATTTATTGGTCCATTTGCCATCTGTTGTAGCAGCTGATCATTTTACTGGGTTTAAAAAGGTACTATAAAATTATTTGAAATACAATTGGATATATCCAGTAAGAACTTCAGATTTAATGTTATATTTCACATGCAACAGTGCTATAACAGCAGATCTTCAATACACAATCTTTGTGTACTCCCATACGGTATTAATGTTTATCACTGTTAGCTACCAATTCACATTTAGTGTTTTAAATGTCAATAATAAAAAAACTTGAAAAATTTTGCAGCTATAAAACCAATTAACTGCAAGAAATGTGAACCTTACATTGCAGCATCAACTGACTGTTTTTATTGAAAGCTGCTGATGTGTGAGATACATCAAAATGTATTAGAATAAATATAGTATTTTCATTAAAAAATGAGTATTATCTAACTAAAATGGATTTTGCTGTGAAAATTAGGTTTGAGGAGTCCACTCTTCTGTTGTTAGCTAGTGGATTTGTGTTTTAATTATTCTTGCTGTTCTCTGAAGGAGAAATGCCATAAGTTATGGCTAGAAAAAAGATACATGAAAATGAACCATTATGAACTGCAATTCATAAGTTCAATATGAACTTTTTGTTCCTGTCATACTCTTCTTATAAAGAACTCAGATAACAAGTGAAAATAAATACATTTTATAGGTGAACATCCTCAAAGAAATCATTACTCGTACACGAAAACCAAAGCTCGTATCTGCCTTGTGATGAGAACTCCATAGTCACACATTATTGTCAGCTCCAAGATTTTGCATCCTTCATTATTTGGAATTTGGGTACAGTCCTACCATGTTTAGTACTGCAAAAGTCTCTTTGTATTCAGCAAAGAAACTGCAAATATGACATTTAGGAAAAATTCATCCCCAATTTTAAGTGTCTGCGGGAGGCTTCAATTGCATATACATGTGCATGCACTCAATTAACTCTTTTCAACTGACACCAAACATCTCCTGGTCTTGAAAGGAGATTTATAGTTAATTTGAGAGACTTTTTTCATATTCCATCAAATGAATGGCTCCTTGGTAAAGCTGTTATCTTAAAAAGAAGTGGTTAAACAATTGAATGGGGGACTCAGTTTTTCAATCATTTCCATGAGCTTTAAGTAATGAGATGGGTAAATGAACCTTTAAAGAGTTACAACATAATACTTTGGATTCCATTTTTATTGTTTGCTTTCATTTTCCACAACAAAGCAGCTCTAAGCCTGTTTCAGACTGCTTTTTTCCCCTCCTAGGTGTTTATGGTCACTGCTGTTCTTTCTCTCTGCATTCAGCCATAAACCAAAGCCCAGCTCAGGTAGCTGGTGCAGATTCTCCCCAGGGGAGCTGCTTATGCCCCATTTTAGAGCCTGTTGCTGGCAGGTCATCATGGCTGTCACCCACTTTGCATGGGCAGTGCACATGTAACCTAGGGTTGAGTGACAGCCTGGGTGTGCTGATGGTCCCCTGGGCTCCCTGGTCAGGTGAGAGCATCTTTCTGTCTGGCAGGACCTCGTTCATCCTGAGGGTTAACAGAGACGCGTGAGTGCTTGTGTAAGGCATAGTAAATCCTTTGTTCAAACGTGGGAGGCTGTTTCCACTTGAAACATTAGCTGTGGATCATGAGCCCACTTCTGTGGATTCTTTTTGCTTGAACTGGATGATTTTGCAGGGTACGGAGCCAGCGGTCTGAGCGCCCTGAGGCCAGCAGGCAGCAAGCACAGGCAGCACACGCCTTCACCCAAAAGGACTGAGGACAGGCATGTTCCACCCGAATCCAATTATATCTGGTGAACTCCAACATCTGAAATGGTTTGTGTTACACAAAGTTCACAGCCTTCATTAACCTCTCATGGATTGAATGTTAAAATGCTGTTCATTACAGTTAAGATTACCAGCTGGAATTTTATTAGCTTCATTATAAACCACTGAGTTGATACTTACTATTCCTTTTAAGTTCTATAAATACTTCTGTAGCATGATTATATAGGCTTCTTTCAGTGCTTTGGATGGTGTTTTGTACTATACTTCAGTTATGTTTAAACTTCCCTGCAAATATTTTCCAAAATTAAAGTAACAATATTCAAGCAGAAAACCTTGTAGCTGCTAATCTGAATAATTTCAATGGCTACAGATTTAATTTGCTTAAGACAAAAGAAAGGTGTATTTTACAAATTGTTACAAATTGTGTATTTAGACTTCTCCCTTAGAAAAACAAATAAAGAGATCAGTTGCCTAATTTAAAAACTGAATAACCCAATTTGACATTATTTTGGCCTTTCAGTTTTGTGATGTACTGTGTATTAAAAATACACCGTAGTGGTGCCATTTAACCAACGTAATATATTGTAAACAAAGTAGAACTATAATGTATGAACTTTCTGCATCAGCTTGAAGCAATATAATATATTGTAAACAAAACAGCTCTTATGTAATAAACTTTTTATACTGATGGTTATGTATGAAATAAAGATGCTGCTTTAGTTTTCGAGTACTGCTCTGTGTGTCCTGCTGCAGTCTCGTCAGCGTTGGGTTGGGACAAGGCCTTTTCTAAAGCACCTTCAAAATACAGTGGCACCATGGGGTTGATTTTCCTCTCTCTGCTTTTACCCCTACAACTCTTAAAAGTATTTCAGCAGAGCAACTTCTTGTGCCTTTGCCAAGGAGGGGGATAGCACTGAAGGCCACGTGTTTCTCTCCCTGTAGTTGCCATCCACCACATCCTGCTTTTATCCCGGCACTGCCAGTCAGCTGTGCCAAGCTGGGGTGCCCTGTTCATGGCACCTCAGGTACTTGGGATATTCTTCTCAGAGCCTCTGTCCAGCCCTGGCCGTGTTTCCCATTCAAGGGTTATGCTCTGGTGTTGTGTTGTGATGGGACTGTAGAAGGTTTGGGTCCTGCCTGTTGCAACAGTCACAGGCCACACGGCTTGTAATATGACATGGCTTGGAAGCAAGAAATGTGGTTTCTGTCTGCACGGAAGAACAATAAATACTCCAAAAATTATTACAGACCCTTGCTCTACTGTAGTTCCAGCAACCTTATTAGCTGTGAGACAAATAAAAACAAAAACAAAATGCACATAATTGGAAGCGTAAAATTAATGAGTGAGAAGTTTCAAGTTACAAAGGAAAAAGTCCGGTTTATTAAACTGAACTTGCTGGACCCTTAAGTTAAGATTTGCTTAGGCCAGAGAGAAAGGGGACAGCTCTCTAAGGGCCTGTTCTTAAGTTATCCTTCACGCAGTGGGACTGTGGATGCTGCCCAGCAAGCTAGATCCACCAGGAGACCAACCCCCATTGTCACCCATGGCTGCAGATCTTCAGGAAAAATGCACCTGGGGAAGGAGGGCAGGGCCAGGCCACCTCCACTGCACCCAGGGCAGTAATGAGACACAGCCTGAGCAAGGTGGGTTGTTCCTGTGCTGATAGCCTGCTCTGCAATGATGGCACTGAAACAGTGCAGCCTTGCTGAAGGAAGAGCTTGCTTGGCATGGATGTGTCACACCTGTGGTTGGTGGGCTCCCAGGTGATGGTCCCCATCCCTCAGCTCTGTGTCCCCCAGGGGACCCCTGGCACCCCTCTGACCTGCAAGGAGCCTGGGGCATGGAGCCCCTCAGTGGCAAATATCAGCTGTGAGTGGGTAAAGCTGGGCTTTTCCATTCACTGGGGCCAGTAAGGGGAGCTGTGGGCAGAAAGGTGCTCAGGCTCTGCCCACAGTTTGTGCTGTCCCAAAAGCACCTTCTTCAGATCAAAAGAGGATGGAAAACAGGCAGCTTGAGGCACAGAAGAAAACTCCTGGGTGATGAAAACCTGGGGGGAGGTGTTGATGAAGGAAACACTTTTTTAATATTTTTCATAAAAGTGATGAAAAGAGGAGATTAATATTAGGCTGAGATTAAATGTGTATCTCCTCTGTATCCCCAGGAATTCCCCAGGAGCTGTGTACAAACATGGATGTCACTTTTGCTAGCTTTTTGCTCTTTCTTTAGCAAGGATTGACTCAGGTGTTTGGTCATACACTACAGTAAAAAGCACAGAAATTTCTTACCTAAATTCCTCAGATATTTTGATTGAACTTCCTCTGCACCTGTAAATTTCTTAGAAAGTGCCTACATAACAAATGTGTTCTTTTATATGGAGTAAATTTTTTGATGTGTGTTCCAAAGGCACTAAATGCTGGTGTTTTGTTTTCAGAGTTTCATCACTGATTTTTGGAAATAACATGAGTCATGAGAAGAGCATGGTCAGAAAGGTTGGAAAAGGAAAAAATATTCCTCAAAGTGCACACTGTAATACAACTGTGTTTCCTAAATGGCATCAGCTTTCTACACGTAAAATATCCACTGCTTTCCTGGTGTGAGCATGAAGTTTCCTGTATAGAGGCAGTCCTTGATGTCAGACAAGTTTTAACTCAAAGTCCATATGTCTGACAATGCTAAAGGAAGACATTAATTCTCAGAAAAAGTCACATAGGAAGTCTGAAGCAATTTTACCATTAGAAGACCAGCTACAGAATTTATCACAGTCTCTCACTGGACAGAACATATGCATGAAGGAAAAAAACCCCTATGTCCCAGAGATGAAAGTTAGTCAAAGAAAAATAACAAGAAAAGTCAACATACAAAAGTCAAAATACAAATCCACTACAATAGGTCGGACAGAAATAGGTCAGACCCCTTTCAACAATATTTGGAGAGTTTGTAGTCAGCCAGAGTGAGATGCCAAACATTGCATTCATGAGTAGCAGCTGTAAGGTGATCAAAATGAGTGAAAGAACACAAAATCACCGTGGCTCTACCCAAGAAGCCCCAACTTAAGCAACTGACAAAATTACAGCTTTACAAAGTTCTTTGAATAGCGTTCGATAATTTGGATATTGAATACTGGTATTCTGCTATGTCCATGTGTACACAACAGTTCAAAGGACAAATGCACATGGTACAGAAAGAAAGCAGAGACAGACACCCTAAGGGCAAACTGCCTTTTTTGTACCGCTGCTATTAGTGAACCAAGGCACGTGCTTCTCCTCTTTTTGGCAATTTACAGTTTAGGTTAGTAACCCCTTGGCTCTGTCTGTGCCTTTTTGCTTGCATGTTTTGGAGCTGGAGAGAATTTTGGCCTTTTCTTTTTTGTGCTGTGCATGAATTAGCAGCCTGACTTGGTGACCACCTGCAAAGCAGAGGTAGAAGTGGGGTAGCAGGAGCAGCACCACCCCACACAGTGGGTGCAGCTCTCGGGGTCTGTCTGACCAGGAGCGGTACTGGCTGCTGGGACTCAGCACACTTTCCACGTGTGGTGTGAATGCATGTTCCAGTTGTTCTTCTTTCAGCTTCAGCTGTATTTCAAGGAATATTAAGGAAAAAAATGGTAAAGGAAAAAAATTCAGAGTTGTTCCAGATGACTCACTGCCTGTAAGATTCAAACTCCAAACACCAGGCTCAAAGCTTTGGCCAGACCTACTGCTATTAATTAAAAATGGCAGCTTTGTTCCTGCTGGACAGATTTGCTGCCTTTCTCTTCCCCTCACTTCTCTACATCACCCATTATACTGACATTGCCTGCTACAGAAAGAAATTCCTACTTGCATATACTAAGGGAAGATCTGGCAGCAGCAGAGTGGGAGATGTCTGAAATTGTGTCAGGATTCCTCTGGTGCCTGCACTGCCCACAGCACTGCATTGAGGTGGGGGGAAGTGGGGGGATGTGTTCACAGAATATTCTGAGTTGTAAGGTACCCACAAGGATCATCAAGTCCGACTCTTTAGAGAATAGCCCATACAGGCATCAAACCCGCAACTTTTGGAAAAGGCATGCATGCTGATCTGAAAAGATTTATTGCAAGTATCTGCAGCTCTCTAAAGTCACAGCATTCAGACAGTATTAATTTAAATGAATATTCACAATTTAAAGTTAAACAAAAAATCTACTATATTTTTTGGCTTAGAGCAATATATTCTATTGTTCATACTAGCTACAGAAATTACATTTTAATCGCTTTCCACATAGCCCATCAGAAGACAGGAACAGCCTCGTTGCACAAATCTTTCCATGGGAATGTGAATTTTTCAGACGGTTTAACACACATACCATGTCTGGCCAAACCACAGCTCAGAAGTAGTTCAGATGCTTATGAAGGACATCCTCTCAGGTTCTTTCTAACACTTTCTTTCCTGGTATGTCCTTGAGGGATTTTATGGTTGGGGAGGAGGGAGAGGCCAGTCTGTGTGTTAAGCACATGTTTTGCAGAAGGGACCTCTCTCCTCCATCACAGTCTACAAGGATAAGCTTAAATGTCAGACATGCACAGTGACCAGCTGCATCTGGGCACACCTGCCCCAAAATGACAGAGATGCCATGAAATATGGTACTGACTTCAGTGTCTGGCCTTGCTGGTGCTACCTCCCTGTGCCTGAAAAGCAGAACACGAAATCAGGGTGTCATGTTAGCAGTAGCTCCAGTTTGTACACCAGCTCCTAAACTCACTGCGCACAACAGTGAGTTTTCAGTTCCCTTCCCTCTGGGTCCCTGTTTATGCCAATCCCACAAATAATGGAGATTACAGGGGAGCAGCACACTGACCACTTGTACTGGGATGCTACTTGAATGCAAAATCTAACTGCAGGCTAATGTTTCTTGTACCACTGGGTATTGCAAAGGATGTATTTGATTTGAGTCACACCCCTGACTTTGCCTCCTCCTGATCTGGCCAGTGTGACATCCTATCAGCCTGCAGCATCTGCACTCCTTGAGTGAGTGCTTTTTAATACACCCCACCCATTGCAACTGCAGGATTAAGGACATAGATCCAAAGTCACTGCACACAGGCCCCACTCTTCCCCAGACTCCTTTTAGCCATGCCCACTCTTCACATGCAGACTCCCCACTTTTGAGGTGGCATCTCTGCCTTGCCAGGAAGGTGTTCCTACCCATCATCCTGCCAATCCTCTGCCCTGGGCTAAAACTTTTTATGTGTAAAACCTTGCACTGGAAGAATATAGTTTGCATTGTAAAGTCGAACATTCAGAGCAGCCAGAGCCAACTGGCTCTGTAAATCCTACACAGTGCCCCAGTGGTGTCCATACTACAGAAGGACCTATGTGTCCCTGAAGGCTGCCAGCTTCTACCTGTGCACACCATGACAGTGTCCTCAAGCCTCTCCACGGTCTTCTGCATACAGCCTCTACAGACTTCCCTGCATTCTGTCCACATTCTCTCCTCTGGCATGTTTACCAGCACTCTGGAATAAACAAATACATATTCTTTATCTCCTTCTGCGTTCCCCATCAGTTTCATGAGAATCATCTCATGAACCTGAAAAGGGTCTAGAAAAAAATTTAAGGAAGTTGTTGAGTGCCCAACTGATCATTATTGCTGATTTATAACCCTCAACAGAACACCCAGTTTCTTCCTTTCACTTCCTGTTTCCTGGTTTCCATTCCATTTCATTACAGGTCTTCCTACCAGCAGTTCCAATAGAAGTCCAAAACTTGCTCATCACATTCAAAGTGCTTGGTGCACTGTTCCTAATACACACATGCACCCCAATACACATCCCTTAATCATATGCATCCTTTAATCATATACGTCCCTTAATCAGTGTGGTCCAGCTGTACTGTATCCTACCAGCCCACAGATCCCAGTGAGCCTCACACCTAGGCAAGAACCAGTGGAACTCCACAAGTTCTCCAGCAGGCACTATTTGGAAAGGACACCCCACAGTGCTTATACCTTGTGCATTGTGTTTCTGTGTTATCCATCATCTCTAGCTTGCAGGAGCCTTGCCCAAACAGACCCCACCATGGCCCTGGGCTGGCATTTCACCCAGTCCTCCTACTACTAATTGCCTTTGCTGGACAGGCTTGGCTACTATGGGAACTCTTTGCAGGCTGGACTCTGGCTTGCCTGGAATTAGGCCAATCCAGCTGAAAGTCAGGGTCCTCAATTAAGGTCATGGCTGTTTTCAGCATGTACATTTCCACCCTCCAGCAAGGGGGATACACTGTGGGTATCACCTCTCTCTTGGTCTATCTGAAGAGTAATTGCCACACATACATCTCTCAGAGGGTGCCACTCCTAAAAAAGTTAAGTGAATGTTCAGCACAATCCAATTTTTTAAACCACTTTTTAATGTAGAGGAGTAAAGATTTCTCCCCTTTTACAGACAATAAAGAGGGTATTTTGAATCAGAACCTTGGAATTGACTATACTGCTTCACTGTATCACATATAATACCAATTCAGTAGTGATAGTTCCACCTCCAAGGCTTAATCTTGAAAGGAATCAACTGTGTTTGAAATGCAGAAGAAATGCTAACCTAGTTCGACACTTTAGGAGTCCTGAGTGTTTTAGATGTCACAAATTACAGCAATGCACTTAAAAATGAGGTGTGAGGGATTTCCAGGGAGAGGTGAATTTGGGGGGTTTTATTCATTTCTGTGTGTCTTTGAGATCAGTGAGAGCTGGAACTCCCCCAAAACCAGAGGAGCCCTACTAGTTGTGCTTCAGAATGAGCAGCAACCCCAGGAGAGGTGAGCACACTGATTCTCTGTAAGCAAGTGCATCTTTGTTGCATTGGGGGATCACCCTAGGACCTGTGGGTCTCTGTGGCTGTTCCTGAACATCTTTACAGTATATAATTAAATAATATTGAACCACAGAATGGTTTGGGTTGGAGCGGACCTTAAAGATCATCTAGTTCCAACTCCCCCTGCCATCAGCAGAGACGTCTTCCACTGGATCAGGTTGCTGAAAGCCCCATCCAACCTGGCCTTGAGAACTTCCAGGGATGAAGCGTCCACAGCTTCTCTGGGCAACCTGCTCCAGTACCTCACCACCTCATAGTAATTTCTTCCTTATATCTGATCTAAACCTACCGTCTTTCATTTTAAAGCCATTGCCCCTTGTCCTGTCATTACAGGACCTGGTTAAAAAAAAATTCCGTCTTTCCTATAAGCCTTCTTTTTATATGGAAAGTTGCAATAAGGTCTCTTTGGAATCTTCTCTTCTCCAGGCTGAATAACTTTGCTCTCCCAGCCTTTCATCAAATATTTTATTTAGATTTTCCCCCTGTACTACTGCTCTCTTTCTTTTGTTTGAGTTAAAACTCAGTAATGTCAAATATGTATGTGTATGTATGGCCAGACTTCACGAAGGAAGATTTTGGGAAGGGCTCTCCCCATGTGGGTGTGCCCTTCCAGCCTGCACCGTGGATTTTTTAGGTGAGGCACAGCATGCGCAGGACTGGCCCCACCATTTAAGTCCTAAGGTCCATTTGCCACGGCCGAGCGAGCTTGGACAGTGACAGTGAAATCCTCGTGACTGTCTACAGCACCTGGTACTAACCGGGGCTGACCCTGCTGAGCATCCTAGATCTGATGGGATCGGATGGCAGGGAGGCATTTAACTGCCCAGGGGATGGTCCCCACTGAGACTCGAACTCAGGCCCTTGGGATTCAGAGTTCAGAGTGCTTTCCTTTACACCATGGGACCACCCCAATGTCAAATAAACAAGCAAACAAATACTCAAATAGACCCCAAGTAACTGAAAATCCACAAGAATTGCATTTGTTCAGAATTCGCCGCTTCTGGCCTTTTTGGAGGAGCCATTCAATACTGCAGTAACACCATGTTTAACTCTGCACTTGTCTCTGGCACTACAATAGTACTACAACATATTTGAGCACCTTGTGGGCCACCCAAGCAAGAGGAACAGCTACCCTATGGCCAGCAGAATGCCCTGGCCAATTTCCTTGGGGGTTTAGAGGACAATAAGAATATTGCTTTTTGATTAGTATTTTGACTGAGATAGGTTTGGATCACTCAGATGGATCTGTTGCACTTGAGAGAGGGAAGTCTTTCCTGAAGCAAATGAGCGACATGAATACTTAGATTAAAAAAAAAAAAGTGAGCTGTTAAGTACAGAAAGTACCTGGAAAGTGCCATGAGGGTGATTAAGTGTTTAGATTCCTGTCCGTTGTTGAAGTGGATTCAAGGCATCCTCATGCACCAGCTCTGACTATACTGCAGTACTCTAATATCCATCACAAAGGTGGTTCTGGAAGTGTTTCAGATAAAAGAAAAAGATCTGTTGAACTGATCTGTGGAAAGAAGAATGCAAAATCCTCTGTTACTTTCTAACTCTGCTTCCTTTCCTTGCAAAACCCATTCCTTTTGTATGTGTCCCTTCTGCATTCCTGAAAATAGAGAGGGAATAATTACAGGGGAAAAAGTGGCTAATTGGGAAGTATGCTTTGTGTGTCATACCCAGCACAACAAGTAAGGTCCCAAAAAGACAAGCCAATGAATGTCCCTTTGAACTTGGGGTTGGGATGGGGGTAGAATCTTTTAAAAACCTAGCAAGCAATTAATAGTAATTATAACCTCATCCATTATTATTGCCACCTCCCTATCCATTATGTAACACTTCACTCAGGTTTTCTCCTCTTATAAACAGACAGTGATACAACACTGCTATTTCATATCTCTAAAGTTGTTATTACGGACAAATGATTTTGCTGTGAAACTGGAGTGCAGCTATAAAGCTGCTGCCTCACTGCTTTGGATCTGAAAACACAGCTACATGGCACAAACTTAGCCTGGCTCTTTTACAGGATGTAATTGGAGCCTAGAAGTAACTTCTGCTGAGTGTGTGGAGGTTTATTTGATTTTCAGACCATTTTGGGTCAGCAGTGTTAGCCAAGCCCTGAAGACTGTCCCAGACTCAAAGCCATCTCGAGCTCTTCCCAATTTAGTAGAGTTCTCCCAGCTGAGTTACCCATCAAAGTACGAGGGGAGCTGCAAAGAGAAGCTGACAGTGTCTCTCTTCCTCTTCCCTTTCTGAAAGCACTGAATCATTGCTCACACAAAAGGGCAAAGGAGGACCTCACAGTGATGTTGATCTATTATTCTATGACAGAAGTAAAGATCTTGTTATTAAGGAGTTGTAGCACTAGTTCCAGGGGGGGGAAATGTCTGCTTTCAGTACCCATATTTCAAAAGAGCTCTTGGAAAATCTGCTAGAATTGAGGACAAAGTTGCAAGAGCTATTCAGAACCGTAGAAAAGTGTTTGGCACAGCGAGACACTTCACACACGTCTGGTTGGGCTGCCCAAATGCTCCCTGTCTCTAGAAGCGTGGTTTTTCCTTCATCCCACACACCATCCTCACCAGAACCAAAAAAAAAAAAGCACTTTTCTGCTGGATAAGTGAGCTTGACCAGCTCTCCTGCAGATGAGCAGACATGAGGAGATCTTCATAAGGTATCCAGCCACAGTCTCCAGCTATTTGCAAAACCAACTTCCTTTTACACAAATGCCTGCTGGGCTAAAAAATTGAATCCAGAGAAATTCCAGACTGGACCCAGGGTACATGTTATTAACAGTGCATTAAGTAACTGTTAGGTTTTACCTGGGGCTGTGGCAGATTCTGCATCATCTGATCTTAAAAGTAGGATTTTCTAAAAGATACATTATTAGCTAAAAAATAGGATACAGACTTCGTATAGAAATGGCAAGACAAGGTTTTGGTTCCTTCCACACTGTGGTAACTGAAGCTTTGGTCTAATAGCTTGGCCTGGTCTTAAATGTATAAAACGGTGAATAACCCCACAACTGAGGCCAGATCTTAATAGAGGTATTACATTTCTGAGTGCCTCTACAGTTTCACTCTAGAGGTGGAGGGAGCTGAGTAATGACTGAAATCACAGCAAGATGCTGATCATATATTGATATTTAATCCATATGCCGTGACTTCAGCTAGTGACAAGGTAAGGAACTCAAGGCCATGTCAAATGTATAATTTGAGAAGATCAGTGGCTTTTTTATTTCCTTCCTTACTCATGAGGTATATTTTTCACTGTCCCGTGGCAATCATTTCTACTCAGCCTGTTGCTATGTGAGGATTGGGACTTTAAAAAGCTATTGTGAAGTTTGGAGAAACACTTCAAAAATTCACACCATTTAAAGAACAGGAACAGAGGAGGGTTCATAAGAAGGGCACAGAACAGCAACATGCCTGCGATACAAGCCTTTGTAGAGGCAACTACTTGCGAAAGCCCCACAGCAGAATGAATGTCTCAGTATATTTCAAATGACGTGTTTTTACAGATACGGTCCCAGCTGTGTGGCCTTCGCTTTTCTGAGTACCAGCTGTGGGTCTCAGGGGGTTACGTGATTGTTCCTGTGTATCTTGGCACATTGGGTTTTGTAGGCCTGGCCCAACTCCATCCTGGACAAGTGTTGCCTTCATTTGCTGGCAGATTGTTCAAGGGATCATTTTGTGCGGGTGACAGCTGAAAGGCATTAAATTGTACAGTCAATCATTTAACTGGAGACCAGAATGTGTGAACACCGAACCACAAGCTCTGACAGAAGAAAATCAGAATTTATTCTGTGTTTTGAACAGTTTTAACATTAATGGCCTGGTTTAACCACATATAACAAGCATATTCTCTTCAATTTTCAGCAAGGTCTTCAACTGGATATTTGACACCTCTGTGGTGGTTTTCTCTAATTATTTGAGGTTTCTTGCTTGGGAATTTTGTTGTTAAAATGAATTTTTATTCTCTTGAAATGTGACAGAATGCTAGCTGGGGAAGACAAAGTCTGTCCACACCACAGTTCAGCAGGAGCAGTAGCAAATCTGGCATACTTCCTCTGATTTCACCATGGAGATAAAAATCAAGAACAGCAAAAAAACCAAGATGCTCTTCCCTCTCTTTCTTGAATTCTTCATATCTTGGGGAGGGCCTATGATTTTTCTTCTGTGCTTCAAGAAGTGCTTCCTCTTAACAGTTTTATTTAAATAAAAATACCTTCTTACGGGGATGGAAAGGTGTGTTTGACAAAACAGAATTTTCTGCAAGAGCTGTTTCATCGAAAACTCCTAAGTTACTCTATTCAAGAAGTATACTTATCCAGCATCTGGTCAGTTTGGCTTAGTATAAACTCAAAAATGTAAGCCATATTCTGAAGTCAAGGGGGACCAAACAGAGACTGAAGGAAAGAGAGCTCTGGGTAGGCAGAAGACAGCTGTTAAAGAGGGACCAGCTGGGGCCATCCTGAGAGCTGAGAGCAGATGTCGCTGCAGCCAGTAGGGACAACGAGCACTTACTGATTTACCCTGGCACTGAAACACCAAGTAGTTATTATATCCGCTAGCAGTTTTGCACCCAAATTCAGCCCAACTTTTCATTTGCACAACCATCAGAGAGAAAGCCTTGGTTTGAGGGGACATCAGTGTGCTGCAGCCAGCCTAGGGCTTGGAAAGAGGCGATGGCTCTGAGGATGGGGTACCCAGCCACCCGCTCACCAGTCAAGCTGGACTCCCCAGGACCTCTTGGTGCGGGAGCTACTGTGCTCACAAATGGCTGGTGCTATACAAAGGTATCACTTTGTGTCCAGAAAAGGTGCTCACAGCCACCAGGCTGCCTATCTCCTCCTCTGGCCTCTCCCTCTCCAGCCTTTCATCCATTTCTTGGCTGCAGCTTCTGAGTGGGCAGAGCCCATTCACAGTCACAAGGTTACCAAACCACTCAGCTTAGCAACAGTAGGAACCAACTCCCAAACTACAGCAAAACCCACAGAAACCATACATTCCCAAAACATCACCTGAGGAAAGAGGCTCATAGACAGAACAGTGACAGACAACACGACCCTGCTCCAGCAGCCCTGAGTCTTTGCTATCACCTTCACCTTCTCCACCTTCTTCTTGCAGATAGAATAATTCGTATGGCACAGTAAGCAGGGATCTTGATTCCACACAAACACCCATGTCAGCAGAGCCAGGGCACATGTAGCACTGTGGTTCCTTCCAGCAGCTTCCCTCCAACAAACAGCAGCCCACTGTGCTCCCAAGTGCTCGCTGACCCTGCCACCGCCCTGCTCGGCTCTCCAGTAATCCCCACCCCAGGAAAGATGCTCCAAGTGCATTGGAGAGCAGGAGAACAGAAGGACACTCTGTGTGTGCATCTTTGGTCCTGCAAAGCACTGCCAGGCTATCCACCACCACTCAGAACTCCCACAATGGTGGAGTTTCAGCCTTTTCAACTTCCAGCAGTTTGGATGCCTCCTGTGTTTGAAGCTGTTGGAACCACATCAAACAGCCATGAGCAAAAAATGCCGTTGAAGGATTTATTCAGCCTGCATATGAGTGCTGCTGATGAGAGAGAGAGGAACAACAAAGATATCTCAGCCACCATTGTGATCAACCCATTTGAAAATATATTTAAAAAAAAAAATAAAAGAAAGATTCCATTTACTATCAACACCACTTGGCTCAGCATTTTACTGCAGACCCTGAGCTAGTTCCAAATTGCCTGGCTTACATAAATACCTCTATCACCAGTGAGCTCTTGCAGAAGGAAAAATGTTCATAATTGAGTAGTAATTGACAATCATGAGGTACAATACATTTTAAAGGAGCCAAGCATCAGACTTTTGAATTGAAAACCTGCAAGTGGAAATATAAATCCCCAAACAGTAAGTACATTAAAACAGTACTGTAATTAAATTAGTTTCACACCAGAACAGTAATGCATCTGTGTACAAAAGGTAATAAATTGTAACTTTTTGTACTCAGGGAAGTTTATTTTTGATGACAATCATTTTCCTTAGTTCCTTTTCTTCTTTCCATATTTTATTCCAGATGCAGGGAAGAACATCAGTTCAATATATTTTCATCTTCCTATGTCTAGGATATTCAAGAGGGAGCAGAAGCAGAGTCCACAAGCACATTTGCACTAACTAAACATACCCATTCTAAAAACTCATTAAACCAGCACAATTTTCCCTTCCCTCTTCATATCTAGTCCCAGTTACAGCTCTTTAAAATGGACATTTCCATTGCCTTCTCATGCTGGTCTTTTAGAAGGAGAGAAGCCATCCAACATGATCCAAACCCCTGTGTAGGGCTTTCCACAGTCTTTGCTACTCTCCCTGCTTTAGCAGTGTGTTCCATCACCCAGTTTTTCCCCTTACTTGCTTTTATTCTTCTTTCTTTGCTGTCATTACAAAGGATGCACCTAAAGCAAAGGTACAGAGAAGACGGAACCAGACTCTTCCAGCAGGTGCACAGCAAAACAGAAAGAATCAGCAGACATAAGCCACAACAAGAAATCTTCCAATACAGTGAAAGGGGGGGAAAGGGAATAAATATGGGTATGATCAAACACTGGACCAGATGTTGAAGGAAGATACAGAGTCTTGATCCTTGAAGGGGTTCACATTTGCCCAGACACAGTATTCTGTATCTTGATGCAGCTCCCAGCTGGCCCTGCTCTGAGCAGAGGTTTGGATCAGGTGATCTTCTGAGGTGACTCCCAACCTGAATTATGAGTCTGCTCTTATTGAAGGGACACAGATACATATGTCTGGGATCTGTGATAAGAGCACAGACAAGTATGCACTGTAGCTACTGTCTATGTGTTAGTTTCACATATGTGGAGATAGGATTGAGACAACAGCTAAAACCATTCATGTCAGACAAGTCTGACAGGAATGATTCCCTCAGGTCTGTTTTGGTTTTCTAAAGATGCATCACAGTTCAGTTCAGTTCTTGGGGTGCACAAGCATGACCCACAGAGCTCAAACCAAAATGATTTTTTCCACATCCAAGCCTGAAGATGTCTAGAATTTGAAACAATAGACACATTCTATTGGGTACCTTTGCATTTATAAACAGTATTGTAAGGTTAAGGCAAAATTTGACTGTTGTTTGCCATGCTCTGCAATAGTCATAATCTCACCTTTGATGACATCATTAATAACCTGTTTCACAAGCAGCCATACTTTGCAAAGGCCATAACCATTGGATCTGTAGTCTCCTTGGAGTCTGTTGCCATCTTCCCTGCTGTTCTCTGGGTCAGACCAGGAAAGAATTAAAGTGGATGAAGACAAGACGAAGATGAGAAAGTAGAACAAAAACAATTACCTACCAAAATCTGTAACACTTAAATTTTGTTTAAAAAAGCCATAGCGGAAATGAAGGTTGGTGACATGGAGCTGGTTTTTTTTTTCCTCCTCAAAACAAACAAAAAAATTGTCCAAGCAGGACTGTCCTTGGAAGGGGAAAAGTAGCAACAAATTAATGAGAAGACAACCAGGAACCTGATATATGACCCCAAGCCCTCCGGCTTTTCCCTCTGACTGGTGGCCACTTACCTCTCATGTTCCCAGGGAGCACACAAAGAAAATAACTTCTCCTTGCAGTGCTTTCTTTCCACCTGGTGAGAGCCACAGAACTAAAGTGCCTGAGTTTCAGTTAGTATTTCACACTGACTTGGAAATACATCAGGGGGTTTGTATGTATAATATAAATACCTCCACTGCAATTAGTCTCTGCTGCTGAGAGAGAAACAGGCTGCATCAACATTGCTTTTCTGCTAAAGTGCTGCTGTAGATTCAGTTGTCCTATAAATGTGGCATTGTCTTCTAAAATTACATTACTAATTGCAGCTAATACACCCAACCACAGATGAACGCCACTTTGATCTGAGCAGCACCCCTACGCAATCCCTCTGGCATGCAAATGGCAATTACAAAACAGAGCTCAAATACAGCTTGAAAGCAAAGATGTAAGGCCAATTTATTCAGTGCCTCTAGACTAAACAAGGTCCTTATTCCATTGCCAGATTATGACTGACTGAGATTTACTCACAAAACATTTCCCACTGAGAGTGTGCGACAAACTGCAATTATGCAGTTAATCTGGTTAGTTTAAAAGAAAAAAGAAGGAAAGAAAGAAAGAAAGAAAGAAAGAAAGAAAGAAAGAAAGAAAGAAAGAAAGAACGCACGAAAGAAA
>JAWWEU010000040.1:32859562-32965157 GCA_035583155.1 Acropternis orthonyx | reverse complement strand
AGAAAGAAAGAAAGAAAGAAAGAAAGAAAGAAAGAAAGAAAGAAAGAAAGACAAACAAAAAAAAATCCATCTTTAGCTGCAATTTTGGGTGGTTTGCCTGACAGAGATGGGCTGCCAACTACAGAAGCAGAGCAGGCTGAAGGGAGTAGGTGTACAGGTACGAAAACCAAAGTATGACAGGTTTGGGAGATGGCATGGAACAACAGGAAGGAAAGAACTGGAGAGCAGAGAGATAATATAACTGAAAGAGACAAGGGAAAGAGAGAAAATAAGAGAGGTTAAATGAATATGAGGACACAGAAAGCAAGCATGGAAAAGAAAGAGAAACAGATGTGAGAAAATTAAGGAAATTGAGAGGAGAAAACAGAGCTGGCAAGTCAAAAAATTAAATAGAGGGACTAGCTAAAGATAGTTCCCTTGAACACTTGCCCCAGATTAGTTCAATAGAGCAAGAGCTGGACCACATGATTTCAGCTTTTGGAAGGAGTCAGTTTGGGCTTCTTGTGCTGCAATCAAACACGTGAAATCCCCATTTCTCCTATTAAACTGCTACAGGCATGGCTTCAAGTGCAGAGCTCTCCTCAGCACAGCTAGAAGCCACAGTGCTTGCCACGTGGCACCTAGTCCTGGATGCTTTGTGTGCAAGCTCTGCCACAAAAACCCAACTGAAAGAAGACTTTGTTTAGGGAAAAAAGAAATTCAGGGTCAGTAATTTAGCAGTACCCTGTGACAGCAAGAGAGAACAAAACAGACATACACATTTGATTACCAGGTACGTATCAGACAAAGTCTGTTAAAGGCGGAAAAAATATCAAAGGAACAGAACTTTTCCACTGCACAAAACCAGAGATAAGCTTTTCTACACACTTCAAAGTTACACGAGAGGATCACAGGCCAAAACAAGTGTCCTTACAAAGTCAGAAAAGTTTCCTTACAAAAGCAAGTCATCCCGGATCTTTGGTTAATATATCAGAATAGAGCTGATCTGGATAAGGAAAAAGTGTATTTTATTACGACGAAAGTAAAATATTCTGTAACCATTTATAAAAGTTTACTCATTTGAAGACATACCAGAAATTGGACTTAGAAGATATAAAAGTGGTCTCGCTGTTTTAAAAGACAAACAAACAAACAAAAATCAGCAAAATAAACAAAGAATGATGATGTCAGAAAGACTGATGATGTCAGAAAGACTGATGTGAGCAAAATAGACAGATAAACCCTTTTTGTCTTAGCATGAACAGTGATGCAAAGGCAGCATCTCACTTTTTAGCACTGATTTACCCTCTCTTTTAACTTAAATCTCATTTCTATGATTGAACATCCACATTTAAACACAGAAAGATAAAGTCTGTAGCTTTCAAACAAAATACAGCCTTAACCCATGCAAATAGATGAGTTATTCAAACAGTCATTAAAAGACACATAAAATTCTCATTTGCAGTAAGAAAAATAATGAAGATAGCACAAAAATTTTGACTAAATTTGAGCAGAGCAGAAGCCATTTCAGTAGCAACTAAATGATATTTTTAAGTAGGAGGTAGGACAAAACTTCATAGGAGCGTAAAATCCTTCTGATGACTCATCCTAAGCTTAACTACTGAAAATGTGCATAAGTGTTCGAGATAATTACTACATAATCACCAAGTCATGCTGGCATGTGGGACTAATTTGTTTTAAGAGAGATGAAAAATGTGAATAGTCTCTTCAAGCAAGAGATCAGGGCAGGAAACCCTAGGGGAAGGAGTTCAGGCTCTTATTTGAGTGCATTATTGTTTTCAAGTTAAATCAGTCAAGTCAAGCTCACAGAGCAGGTCTGACTGCACAATAACTTGTTTCCTCCAAGTGTTTTGGAGCAGTAAGAAGGGTTTCTATTTATTTCAATTCTTACTCAGAACATCCTTTTCTTATAATTATTTTTTAAGAAACACCCCACAAACAAACCAAAACAACAAACAGGAAAACAATATGAATACCTTAATAACAGAAACCCTGAAGTTAAAAGCTTCCTTACATAAACTTAGGTAGAATTTACAAGATCAAAGAAACCATATATCTTTAAGCCATAATCTTACAAAATACCCCTATAAGCACAGCTTTTGCTTGTATTAACTAGTTTTAAGGCATCTGTCACAGACAGAAGGTAAGTGTGCACATTGAACTTTGCCAGATGAGTCTCACCTATATAATTATATACACCTATATAATATATAATTATAATCACCTATATAATTATATATAAAAAATAAACTCCCTCCTGCTTCCCTTGCTGTCCTAAAAAAACTTTGCTAAAAAAAAGGCAGCAGAGGCTTTAAGCTCAATTTTTCCCCCTGAATGAAGGAAGATTCACCATAGGAGTTAATGTACTGAACTGAGTCCATTATAGCAAAATCAAGCAATGTTGTTCTAAACATGTTGACTTTGCCACACACTGAAGTGTTGATAAGAAGAGAATGACTATGGTGAGGGCTCTGAACTGAAGAGCACTGGGTTGGGCTGCCTGCTGTCATGAAAACTTGGATAGTGAGCTTCGGCAAGGAAATTACGAAATCTCCATCTGTAAAATGAAGGTAACAATTGACTTAGATTTGTCCACTCAGTCCTTGAAAAAGCAAATCTTCAAAGTCTGTGACATCCTGTGTGCAGACAGTCATGAAGACACTAGGTAGCTGGAAGGTCAGGGTTCGACTGAAAACTGTTTTGAGAAGCATCCTTCTCCTGAAGTAAGGCACCCAAGACAACAGGACTGCAATGTAAATAATGAGCACTGCATTCTGTGGTCTTTTCCTGAGCCAAAAGCAAATGTTCCTGCAAAATATGCAATTAACAAGATGCTAAAATTGTTCTGCGGCTATGCAAGTGCTCAGAAACATTCATTTTTAGCTCTCAAATTATTCAAGTAGGATTTTTAAGTGACTGCATAAACACAGTCTTTGTCAGTTTCAGATTGGTGTGCCACCTTATTCCTACACCTGTTTCAGTAAATCTCCTGGAATATTCAGATTCCCTCTCAATAGCACTGCCAAAGCAGTCAAGCTTTTGTCATCAGCTACAGCTTCACAGCTGCACAGAGCACTCAGATCCAGCCAAAGCACAGAAAGCCTGAAAGGGCAGGGAAGGGGGGATGGGTGCCCAGGCAGTGCAGGGTTGCCACAGCACATGGAGCAGGTGCTGGTGGCTGCTCAGTGCCACACAAACAGTTGTGGGACCAGAGATCACAGGACAAGACATTCCAGCTGCTTAGGAGGGAGTTAACCAAGCACCTACATTTGGAGTTAAAAGCTAAATGCATAACAGATTTAGGACACAATCTCTGAAGCGAATATAGCACTTGGCACCCAAAAGTGCCAAGGTGCTTGTCACTTTTCTAACTGAGTAGGATCCACAGAACTTTATGTATTCCTTCCTAAGCCTAAAACTGAATATCTCAGGACATCAGAAAGATGAAGGGAGATAGTTCACAGATTCCCAGGTAAATCACAAATGTTAGAAAAAGCACTTGGATTGTTTATATGGACTTTGCCTTCATGCATGCAGTTTTGAGCCTTTCAGACAGCCCAGCTGCAGAGTTCAGCATGCTGCACTAGGTGTTCATGCTTTCTGTGGGGCAGGTGGTCTCCAGCTCTCTGGCTAACAGAGACACCTACAAATGCCATTTTCAGTGCTCTTTCTAAGGATTCCTGTCCAATGAATGTTTCATCTAAAATACAGGACCAGGGTTAGGAAAAGTAAGCAAGCCCTGGTACTGTCTCCTCTCTCTGAAGGCCTGGGTCACCAGCCCACACACATTTTTGCTACATCATTGTTTCATGAAGTTGCTGGTATCATGACCTGGTTTAACAGATCTCAGACCACCATAGTTTATAATTATGAGGAAAGACAGCAGCAAGCATTTGTTTGGAAACCATAGGGTTAAGCAGATTTGGCATCTCAACTGAAAGAAATGGCCTTTTACCCTATAAGAATGAAACTACATCTCGGAACCCTAAGTAATGAGGAGGTTTATGTTAGCTGCATTTAGCAGCCTGGCCAGAAGGTAGCTACTGTAGCTCTTCTACTGAGAGTCCTGGATGTCTTCTTAGATGTTTAGATCAAAGCCTGGCTTTGTTCATGGCTGTAGTCATACATCCAGAACTGCCTGGTGCCAGGCTGTAAAACCCAGCAGGTTCTCAGGGAGTGAGCTAATGCAAAATCCTGCTGAGGCACACATAAACTCCTTTTAAAACAAAGCTATTGTTCCAACATCTTTTACCACCTTTTTTTTTTTCCTATCTGGGGACTCCTGAGAATAATGCTTCTGGGAAAGAAAGAACAGAAGCTCCAAATTTCCTCCAGGTCCCTGGGAATTTCTCCTATATAATTTAGTTCTTCCTCTAGGGTGAGAAGTCCCCTCTGGTCATATGTACATATGACAAACTCATGGATGGCCAGGAAAATGGGCTTAGTTTTCCTTCCTGTTAAATCACATTTTCAGTGATCTTGTCATAGAACATAAAGAAGATTATTTTTATCTCCCTTTTTTAAGCTCAAATCCAGTGGGACATCATGCAAAATACAGTTTTGTTGAAAAACTGAGTGGAAAGAGTCCTTCTGTGAAGAAGAAAGCTCTGCACACAGTATTTTTATTCCATGTGTCCCACACCCCTTCCAATCTATACCAATTATTCAGTCCCATAAAATACCAAAACTTTTACTTGATTGTTCTTGATTCCACTTGATCTGGGTCCTATCAGCTAATTCCTGACAACTGCCTTGCAAAGGGTCACCTGGCCCAGCTGTGGCTAATGGACAACTAATACTCAACAAAAGGAGTTCCAGCAGCTTGGTGGAAATTGTTTGTGGCTGCTTTGCCCTACACCAGATTCAGCTACAAATAGTAGGGCTGTGTTTCCAACCCTGGACAGCCAGTTCCAGCTGTACTCGATACCCCTACAAGTGAAAACAAACTACCCATTGCTGTCAGAGGGATCAAGAAGAACTCACTGGCAATATCAGTGGTTGACTGCTATTTGGCAGCCTTTGATTCCAGTTCATATTGGAGTTCCAGCATGTCCAGTATAGCAGCACTCAGCCAAGGTATGACTTCACTCAGGCTATGATAGTTCACTGCTAATCTCCACTCTGTTATATTTTTTCACTGGCTATATGGGGTTATAAAAGGATGAGAGGGTCCTGCTGATCACTCCTCAACTCTCCAGTCACCACATTAACATCTGAATAGAAACCAGGGAGTCTCGATTGGTGTGATATGGTCACCGGTGCATTGTCATGCTAGTAATTGGCACCTGCTCTTCTTTTAACCACAGCAACCCCACCACAGACAGATCCTCTGAGAGACCAGGCAAGCCAGACAGCTGTTTTATCTTCTCTGCACTCAAGGCATCTATACTGAGCACCCAGTGGTACCCTCTTGGGTCTTTGGAGTACTTTATCCTGAGGCAGCCTATGCCAAGGATGCACAGAGCCACCAGACCAGTCACAACAGGATGCTTTTGCCACTCATTCCCAGTGAAGCTTACCTCAGCCCACAACATGGACAGTTCTTGGGTTCCTCCTGTCACTCAAGAAACACCCCTTTGTGGTCTGATGGCATTAGGGTACACTGCGCACTGGTGTCCACTGGAGCTTTACACTGATGTGGGACTCATGAGCCAGGGATTCTGATCCACACAGTTCAGTAAACCTGGTTGTCCCTTACCTCCACCTGGCTGAAGGCAGGGCCCTTCTATTCCAGGTTGGAGTCTTCGTTACTCAATATTTGTAACTGCAAAACAGAAGCCTCTTTGTCAGGGTCAGAAGTATGGTCAGCACTCCTACTCTACTCAACAGACCCTGGAGCAGTAATTTTCCTGGATGGATGGGTTTGGACTGTTATTTTGCCTTGCAATTCCTGTACCCATATTTCTAGTCTCTAAGTAGGTTCATCACCCCACTTCCTCATGTCCTCCCCCTGGTCATGCAGGAAGAACCACAGGGTCATATGCAGTGTGGGTTATCAGTACCCTTTCTCTTGAACAGAACAAGGGTCACTCTTCATAGCTGAGGCCTTGGTGGGACTGCGAGAGGACGATCTACCCTCCTCAGCTTGCTCAGACATTTTTTCTGACAGTCTGTCCACACTCAAGACACAGGCCCACATGGAAAGTGAAATAATCTTCATACTCTCAGAGTCATCTAGCCAGCTCATCTGTAGTCGGTGCCACTGTGTCTGTCCAGTTTGTTATCCCCAAGGTGTGGGTGCATGATATTGGTGCATTTTGTACAGTCTTCACCACAGGGACCACATGCACCAGATTTTGTCTGGTCTTTGGATGCTTGTTGTCATGCAGGTTGTTTTAGAGCACCTTCAACATGGTTAATTCCCTCAGATACTGGATACCTCCTTCAGTGTTGGTCCATTTGCTTCAGGAATTTGTGAGTTCTTGCTTGAAGGGATACCTGTCCTTTACACTTGTTCGAGCTGTTTGCCGACAATTGTGAGGGGGGATTTTGTCCAGTTTAGCAACTCTAACATTACTTTTTATAGCTGCAACTGCTGACTCAGCACAGTAGCTAAGCATTCATGTCTGGCACAGAGGCACTGGGAAAAAGGAGATGCACCCATTCCGTCTGTTTATTTTTGAAAGCTTTCTCATTATTGTTGTTTTTGTGGGTTCAAGTACTGTAGGGCTGTCAGGAGATAAAGAGGCCTTTCCTGGTTGCTGAAGCCAGTCTCCAACATCTGCCCTGTCCAGAGGGAAGGAAAGCTATGTTAAAGGAAGAAAAAAAAGCCACCACAATTGTTAGCTATTTGCTGGTATGTTTAGGCAATGAGATCAGAGCGGTCAAGATGAAGAAAAGCTTGCTCAGTTCTGATTAAGAGAACCAAAAAGGCTTCTGGCACATAGGTTTTCATCTTACAGCAAATCAAAGGAGTCTCTCATGAACAAAGGCCTTTTCATATTTTACAAACTGTAAACCAGTCCAGTGGGTGTTTACTTGCAAATGACAAAAGGAATGACATGAAAATTTCACAGTACATTGAAAAACACTGGTCAGAAGTTAGTTTATATTTAAAAGCAGTTATTGTAAACTTGATTGTATAACATGCTGATCTTTAACAGCAAACATCTGCTTATTCCTCTCTGACACTTATTTTCCTACTTTTCTTCTAACAAAATGTTTGGAATATTGGGGAAAAAAAGTGTCTCCATGCCATGTTCAGTCTACATGCACATAAAGTCAATGTGTGAGCTTTTTCCAGGGACATTGCATGAAAGTTCTCATGGGTTTATTACCAAAAATCTACCCCAGAACTGAGAGAGACATCTGCCACACAGTGTAGGTAAACAGAGCTTCATTCTCGTGTCTGTGTTTCAAAAGGTTATTCTTCAAACCATTCCAGGTTGTCTGTAACCTTTGGAATATTGACTACAGTGGAAAAATGATGAGAAACGCTTGCTTCCAGGCCTGTCTATCTAGGCGGAAATTTGATATTGATTGCCAGCAGGTGACCAGCCAGGATGTGCACGGGAGGGACATTGTCACTGAGTTGCATATCTGAAGACCAAAGGCTTAAATGTCCATATCAGCAAACGCTTATGTCACCTTCCATGATGGCTAGGAATCCAATCAGACCTTTCTGGCAGGTATGAATCATGGGACTGGGGAGGGACTGTTTCAGCATGGGTCCCCTGCAGGGTCACAAGTCCTGCCAGCAAACCTGCTTTTTCAGGGGCTCCTGTGGGAGCTCCTGTCTCCAAGGGTCCACAGGTACTTCTAGGACCCTGCTGCAGCATGGGCTTCCCATGGGGTCACAGCCTCCCTTAGGCATCAGCCTGCTCTGGTGTGGGCTCTTCCATGGGCTGCAGGCAGATATCTGCTCCACTGTGGACCTCCACTGACTGCAGGGAGACAGCCTGTCTCACCATGGGCTGTGCCATGGGCTGAAAGGGAATCTCAGCTCCAGCACCTGGACCTCCTTCTCCCCCTCCTTATTCACTGACCTCGGTGTCAGCAAGAGTTGTTGTTTTCACATATTCTCAAGCCTCTCTTCTCTTGCTGCAACTGTTCCTGTGCAGAAACTTTCCCTTCTCAAATACGTTATCCTAGGGATGTTTCCTCTGTCACTGATGGGCTCAGCCTTGGCCAGTGGTGGGTCTGTCTCGGAAATGTCTGGCATTGGCTCTGTTGGACACAAGAGAAGCTTCCCTGTAGCCCCCCAGCTAACAAAATCTTGCCATGCAAACCTGTTACATGGAGACACTGCATGGCACAAGTAGTGGAGGAGGTGCAAAATTCAGGCAAAGGGACTGATGGAAGGCCAGGCCTGGGAGCTGCTGCATGCTAGGAGAGAAGGCAGAGTACCCTGGGGCAGGGAGCTTCCACTTCATCCCAGACATTCCTGCTTTCCAGAGAGAACCTCACCCAGAGTAGTATGAACGCAGAGTGACAGTGTTCACTAAAGCTGCACATTTTTTTAGGAAGGAAAAACAGGACATAACCAGAGTTGTTTTTCAGGGAATTAAATTCCTCTTAGCACTATCATTGCATTACAGAGAAATCTACCGTAGCATGGACACGGGAGATGCAAACTTCATCTTTTTTCAGATATATTTTCTCTGATTAATGTCAGCTGTGGTGTTGCTTTCTAGAGTTTTTTTGACGACAGTAAACCTTGAGATTTTCCTATTCCCAGTAGAAAAACTCCAGCTCTTATCCTCTCAGTTACAAGTGTTTTTTTAAGAGTAAGTGATAACCAAATGTATATAAACCTGAACATTGACTGGATATTCTCAATCTAATGACAATTCCCACTAGTATCAGTAGTAGTCTGTGTCTATTAGCGAGACCAGACACTGCTAAGCAGATAATGTGATTAGACTGAAATGTCACTCTGATCCTGCTGTTAATATTAGCGTACTCATGTCTGAATCTGTGCAGCCTTGACAGACCAGTATTTGAGCCCATCCAAGGCTACCATTGTAAGCTGATGATTAAAATACCTGTAGTGCCCTGCCCGAGACTGAGATTGTGTTAAGTATGTGCAAACCCATAGTAAAAAAAAAATAATTATGTCTGAAGCCTGTGGGAGCACATCATGAAGCTGGTAAAACGGGAAACAGATTTCTTCTAACTCACGCACCCCACAGAAATCACACTGTGAGTCTCAACTTGACACAGCCAACATGCCGATGTGGTACCTACCTAAACTGAAGTTAAGAAATGGTCTAGACTCATCAGTTTCAACAGACCAAGAAGATCCCTTCTCAGGTGAAAATGCATGCTAATCCAACCAGAGAGGTTTGACAATCCAACCTGCGACTCTGCAGACTGACCTGCTTCATGTCCTCCTCCCTGACAACCCCGCCCCTCAGTCTTATTTTTCTGCTGCATTCTGATGTCTTCTTCTGTCTACACTATACTGGCGTGTGACCCTGCTGGCTGTTCGCCTTTCCACAACATGCAGGTTCAAGTACAATGTTAATGCAGTTAGACTGCTGTCTCTGTTAGCACAAGTTATGTGTTGCTACTTGTTATGGAAAAAGTCTGATAGCTAAACATAGCTTGAAAGTTTGACAAACAACTTGTTTGTGAATAAAGAGAACTGTAAATTTGTAAACAAGTAATGGGACAAAATATGTGATTACAAAAGTTAATTCTAAAAATGTTTCTTGCTTGACTTCCTAGGTGACCACTAGATTGAAGGGTACATGTTGTAACATTTAGAAAACACACTTCGGGGATGGAGAAGGTTTTCCATTTGTTTCTTGTCTGTTAAAATTATACTGTGGTTTCTGAATCAAAAATCATGGAGTGGAACTGAGGCTGCATTAGCTGTACTACGCAGCCTCCCTCCTGCACACAAATTCCCTTTAATCCATTTGTACCCTATGGGGAAGTTAATATGTCCACCTGTGTATCCTCCAGTCAGTAAACACATAGCAGGTGAAATCAGGAGGAAATTTAAATGAGACCAAAAGATGTGTTCAAAAGAAGGGCCTAAGCCATCTGGAATCCCTCAGAGCTGCCAGCCACATGAACGAGACCTGCTGGCATCCTAAGTGGAATTTCTTGCTTCCCTTTCTTCTGGAGCTGGAGGAAGTTCAAATGAACACTTGGCGAAGAGTTGGCACTTTCTTTGTAAGGAGTTCATTGTTCAGAGAGGTGAGGTCAGACACATATTTCAAGGACACCCACATTTGGACCCTGAAAGGTTGTTACTTTTGTTTAGGAAACTCTTTGACACAGAAAGAAAAAAAAGGTGTATTAAACTCTGTTTTTCCATTGTTCCATAATACACTTTGACCTGTCCTACATCTTTCTTTAACTGAAGCAAAACAAATCTAGGAAGCCCACAGGGAAATTTGTTTGGCTCTTTGTTTGGAAAGTCTCTTTATGTAAAAGAAACAAAATAAACAAAATAAGCCCCAAGATTTTGATTTCAGAGAAACTGGTCTGGCTACATCATAAGTAAGGAAGCTACAGATTGCCCTGCTATGATTGGAATAATATGTGCAAATCTATGACAGAATGAACAGGATTAGAAATCTAAAGTAAATAAATATGCATCTTTATTCCTAAAGTCAAAACTACAATTACAGGGAGCCATGTACTTCAAACAAACATCTAATAACATTTACATATCAGGAAGGAACACTGTGATCCTCCTCTTACCAGGCTTTCAGTACAGGATTGGCAAAGGGAAGCTTAATGCAACATACTTAACACATTCAAAAACGGCTTCAGGTCTATCATTTAGGTGAATTGAATATCTCAAACTTCATCTTAAACACTGCATTGAGAAAGATGCACCCCTGGGAAACAGCATTGCTTCGTTACAGAAACTACTGGGATGGTATTCCAGGGGGGAGATTTTGTTTTGGGGAAGGAGCAGGATAGTTCACAAAAGTCTTGGGTGGAAGAGGAGTTGGCTGTTCCTGATCGAGTGCAAAAGGATGGCAAAGGGATTTTCAAGTGTATCTGTCTTTTCATCTAGCTGCTGAGACACCCCAAATCTCAGACAGATCTTAAGGTACTTCTATGCTGAAGTTTAACTATATGTGAATGGGTCTGCATTTGCCCTAAAATCTACCTCTTTCCCTGGATGTGAGACCTTCCCCCTCCACCCATCACCTGCATCTCTTAGATATAACCCAAGCTGGTATATCCCTAGTTTATGGCCAAAAACACCATAGTACGGTCTGTACCTGTTTAGCCAGTGCCTACAAGACCTACAACAGTGCTTGCTGGTGGTGGTATTTGGCTGATGCTGAATCTAACATTGCTCCAAAAGGCACCAGAGAACACAGAAGCAATATGACAGTGTGGGCAACAGAACAGGGTTGTGATATACAGTCCTCCAACCTGCTCCTGGGGAAAGCATAAACGTAGTCTTTGGTCTGTATTTACTTTGGCCTCGGCATATAAAGGCTGATATTTGCATGGGGTATTAGAAAATATTTCATTATAACAGTGTTTATGAAGTGGAGACCACATTTTGGAAGAGTTCATGAAGCAAAGCAGAGTAAAAAAATTCTTTCATGTCTCCAGGAGAAGCATAAGTCCATACATTTCTATCATGACTGAAGCCTACAACAACTTGTGTGTGCTGAGCAGTGCTTCATAGCCTAGGAAGTAATAATTTCAATTTTAGAAACCCAGGAAGCCTGTATTAACCCCACACATTCCTAGAAAACAGATGCCTTCCGCTTCGAAATCATGCTATAAATCTGGATAGGCTTTCACTAGACCTCCCAAACATATTTCAGCAGCAGACTGACTTTAAAAAAAAAAAAACAACCAAACACAAAAATCCCTTGCCACTTTAAACTACCTCCTATTCTGCAGGACTTTTTGGTTTTAAATTGAAAAGCTATATGCACTAGTGGCATTCAGATGACAGTTCAGAAATTGTCTTGCTGAAAACAAAGAACTTGCTAGAAAAGCAAGTCCTCCAGCAAGTTCTCTGGTTCCCATGACAAAAAACATGGATAGGTACAAGTAACTGTAACAAGATGTTCTGTAAAAGGCAAAATAGTAAAAATTCAGAATAAAATATTATTAACCCAGAATAAACAGTGTTTGGGTTAATAAACCAGGATGCCATGAAGCAGTGGTGTGCTTGCAGCCAGAGCAATCAGCCATACCCACATGGACACTGTAACAGGCAAAATGCATTTGAGCACAGCCAAGGCGAGATGCTGTAGGTGGAACCCAAACACTGGTATCGGTTGTGCATCGATTCTTTAGGGCTCTCTTGCTCACTGACACACAAGAGCTGCACGTGCCAGCAGAGAGAAATGAGGACTTTATTCATTATATCCCATCACCCCGCTCATGGTAAGCAGAGCCTCAGTACGGGTGATGGTTGCTGGGGAAGACAAACAACAACCATGCCTGCTCCAGCTTCCTCCTCCTTTCCTTGACCTCTTATTGTTAAACATGCTATTACATTGTAGGGAATATCCCTGTGGCCAGGGATATTGGGAATCTGTTCTTGCTGTCCCACCCCATCCTCTCCTTATGCCTTGCCCATCCCCCACCTAGTGACTGTGGATGCAGAGTGGGGGAAAAAAAAAGCCTTGACACTGCCCAGCGCTGCACAGCAGTAGCCAAAACACTGCTGTGCCACCAACACTGATTTAGTCCCAAATCCAAAACACAGCACCATAACGGGCTGCTATGAAGAAAATTAACTCCATTCAAGCCACACCCAGTACAGCTAAACAGACTGAGCTCTCTCAGCCTTTCCTCGTAGGAGAGATGCTCCAAATATCTTCATAGCTCTTCGCTGGACCTACCTCAGTATGTCCACGTGTCTCTTGCACTGGGGAGCCCAGGACTGGCCCAGCATTCCGGGTGTATCTCCCCAGACTGAGCAGAGGGGAAGGATCACGCCCTGACCAGCTGGCAGGGCTCTGCCTGATGCACCCCAGGAGGTTGTTGGCCTTCTTGGCCCCAGAGGACACATTTCTGCCTCCTGGTCAGCTTGGTGTCCCCAGCTCCTACTCTGCAAAGTTGCTTTCCACCTGATCAGTCCCCAGTACATACTGGTGCTCAGGGTCTATAAGACAGCAATGCAAGGTGGCCTAATGAGATGCATGGTACTGCAGTTACTTCTCTAGTGGAAGGGCTCATCATTTTCAGAGAAAAGAAAAAAACAACTGTCCCAGATAACTTGCTGGATACTGTCAGTACATGAGGAGACGGTGCTGTTTATAAAAATGTAAATTACTCAGTTTCTTTTAAGGATGTAGAGCGCAGACTTACAGCTTCTGGGTAGACACTTTATCCACACAGGATTTAACCTACCAGTAGTGCTGAGGTTCTCTCTTTTTCAATGACTTCAGAGGATTTCTGCCAATTAGAGATTCTAAAAGTCTCTTTCTGTCTAGCATGTTTTGCTTTGTGCAAGTTAGTCCATATATCTATAAAAGTATATCATGCTGCACTGACTACTGAAAAACTCTGTCTAATTTTCATGACATGTGGTTGATTAGAGAATGTTTTATATTGTTTCTAACTGATGCTATGTCCACGGCAAAAGAACTCAAGTTTTGGTGAGGTCAGAGGTCTGATGGTTGACTCCTACAGGACTAATCTGCAATATTCAGGAAGGAGAAAAAAAGGGTTTCAAGGATCTCATCTGCAAATATGAGTTTTTCCTTGATTTCTGAGAATCACAGACAATATCTGAGTTCAAGCATTACATCCAACATGGGAAGGATTTAAATTTAGCCCTTCTGTTTACATAGAGGCAGTTAACAGAAGTAGAAGGTAGTGGTAGCTTAGGAGTCAGTGACCATGATTTCATTACCTTTGTTCTGTGGAACTAGAACAGAGACCAAACCAGTGAGCTCATACACGTCCTTGGGACTTGAAAAGCTCCAGCTTCCTACCAAACTGAAAACAGTTGACTGAAGTCAGCTAGGAGATTACTCTAAAAAGAAAAATGTTAATTAGGAGATATTTAAGAATATTTCATTAGATGCTAAGAAAACCACGATACCACAATTGGGAAAGAAGGCTGTGCTGGTTACAAAATAACGTGACTTAGTAGGAGCACAAAATAAGCTAAAAGCATTAAAAAAAAAAAAAAAGAAAGAAGACTTGAATGAAAGAATTAATTGATATCTATTAATACAGATTAGGAATAAAAAGTTAATAGGAGAAACAAAGACACACGGTGGAGTGTCTTAGAAGAAAAGGACTTTCCTTAACAGACCAAACCAAAGAAGCCTAACCATGGTGCTGGTTTATCACTGAGGGGAAGTGGTGATGTTGCCATCGTAGAGGACAGTGATTTATCCTGTATTTGGGAAGACAGCCCATGGAGACCAATTGTTTCCCAGCCCTTTCACAAACACTTTTGAGCTTGAAGACTTAAATCTTCCCATATCTAGACTTTATTCCTCCTGTATCTTTTCTTGTCTCTGTTTTCCCTTTCTATGCTTACCAGTCGTGCTCAGCACTTTTCCACTTTCCACTTCAGTCTCATGTCATAGGTTGCTGACAAGAAAGTCAAACACAAGGCTAACTCCTTGCCCTACTCATGCAGCCTTCATATAGCTTTCCTGCCTTCAGAAGACTCGGTTGAGTTTAGGCAGCACGCTTTTGAAAGAAAACTAAGCCCTTGGCAAGTGTCTGCTAACACCATTCCTTGCCCAGCTTCAAGTGATGCCAGGGGAGCCACAAGAGCTCTGCAGATCCATTTGTGATTTCCCTGATGGTGTGGGATGTATACCCCACTTTGGAGAAGGTACTGTAATTAATACTGGCCTAGACATGCTAAGAGAAAACAGATCCTGCCACCATTTTTAGACCTCAAGGCTGCAAGGCCACTATTTTCCTCTGTATTACTAATGACTGGTTAAGGTGTCAGAAGTTGGTCAATAAACCACATGGCTAAGCCTGACTTCCCGCTTTTCAGCTACAGATGAACTTACTAATGTGGAAATGTCATGACTACTTACCAGCCCCAATGTTCATTAACATTTAACAAAGAGTAAACAATACTTTATGCCCTTGGCAGAATTTCCATACTCTCAATGGCACTGAAAGCATGAAGAAAAATTCTCTTAAGAGTTTTGTATGATGATGCCTACTCAAGTACCTTCCTTTTCTACTGTGCCTGCAACTCCCCTTGAAATCAGCAAGGAATATCTACCTCATAAAAGACATAGTCAAAATCTCAAGCCAAAATCTATATCCTCTGATGGATAATTCACCAGAGATAAGTTTACCCTTAAGTACTCAAATATCCTGGATTTCTATGTCTATAACAGTTTTATGAAAAGGAAGGATTTTCATTTCATCCAGTGAAGAACTTTCAACTGAATTTTAAAGAAAAAGTGGAGAGATTACAAAGGAAAATACTATGGGGGTGAGAAACTGATTAAGCTGAGGGGAATTAATTAAAGCTAGAAGAGAAATAAACCTGAAACATTCAATTTTTAGACAATTGCACAAAATGTACATGTCAAAGGGCTGGGATTAGAACAGCAGACTTGTGCTGACACATTCTTAGTAAGTTTATTCACATAAGATATGGAACTGCTCAAATACTGTGAAATGGCAGAAGATTATAACTAACATGCCAGAAGCATGACTGAATGCGTAACTCTATCAGATAGGGCACATCTTAACATAAAATAATTATATGTTTTTCAAAAGTAAATAAATATATATAAAATTGATAGTTTCAGCTTTAGTGCCCAAGAGAAAAAATGTGTACTTAATCAGACACTGGAAGGAACAAAATCCCACAGTTATTACAAAATTATGAAAGTATCTAAAAGACAGTGCCATTTATGGACACTAGAGGTTAGTAGCTTGTACCCAAGAGGAATCTTTTTTGTTGTTGTTGTTTTGAATTGGTTATTTTTGAAGAAAAGAAGCAATTTTCATGGTTGTGTGTGAGACTGGAGATGATACTGACTGGGTTCAGCTTTTTGTTGGCTTTGGCTCACTGTGCTGTACTGAGCAAATCACTGCACTCTGTCTGTGTCTCCTAAATGATAAACATCAATAACTTCTAGCTGTGCAACCTTCAAACTGGAGTGCAAATTCTTTGGTTGTCGTTTGCTATCAATATGAGTCACCTTCCTCTCTTTGGGAAGGGCTATTTTCTTCAGTGTTTTTGTCCTATATGTTGTTCTGTTATACACTCATTATGCAATATCTAATGGAGTATTTAATTATAGGTTTCTACCCACAGCTACCATTGATGACAATGCAAGGAACAACTTAAATTGGTGGAGGAGCCGAGACGGACATGAAAGACAAGAGCTGGAAACAGAGAACTGGGAGAAAAGCTCATGGGTAGCAAACACACAAGGGAGAGGTCCAGAGAAAATGGAGTTTGCTGCAAAGGCAGCAGATACCTTTAGGGGTTTAGCCAAGAATGACAGCTCCACCCCCGCCAGGAGGCACAAGAAGAAGCTGGTTTCTCTTCCAGCTGTGGCTTGACACCTGAAGATATATGCAATGTAGTTCAATGTAAAGGCCTTTTGGAGGCAACTCGAAGCAGCAGAAGACAAGCCTTGCTGCTCACTGTGTGATCTGCCACTTTTTATTGGACCACAGGGTGGAAATGCCTGGTCTAGTTTCTTACAGAGGCTCTTTGCAGTTCATTCCCAGAACATGTTTTATGAATCAAGGGCAGAACTACGTATGCTTTCTGGAGAAGGTCTTGTCATTTGTTGTTTTGGGTGCTTAGGACACAGACACCGATTCTAGAGAGGGAAGAGAGAGAAGCTTTGCAGAAGTTCCAAGGGTCCTTGCAGCAGGAAGCTACAACTGTCCTGAAAATGGTAATGAGGGATATTTGTCCTCAGAGCATTCTCAGATATATGTTTCTGTCAAAGAATCCCAAGGGAAAAAAGAAAAAAAAGACATATGTAGATAACAAAGGCACTCTGTCTTAGCCAGCTCTGAGGGAAGGTGCCTGACAGGGTTCAACAGGCAAGCAAAACAGAGGAATGTGTGAAAAAACTGTAATTTTGTTTGTTTGTTTGTTTGTTTGTTTTTCTATTAGTCTTCAGATTTATTTTCTTTCTTTTAAGTTTCTTCTACTGCCATGTTGCAGGACACCTCCTCCCCTGGCATAATCTTTCTTCACCTCTGCCACTCACATTCCAGCCAAGCCTTGTGGTGGCCTTTCTCCCCTCCTGGCCCAGGGGTGCTCCTGTCAATGTGTTAATGACATAGAACTCCTGTACTGATTAATTTCCTGCCAGTGCCATTGTGGCATAGTGAACAACAACAGAAACTTCTTCTAAACTGAGCAAATGGTTGGATCAAAATTAGAAAGCTTTCTGTTGAACCAAAGATGACTGTGAGAGACAAAAAAAAAAAAAAAAAAAAGGAGAGAGCAATCGTTTTCTGTTTAAGTCACAGAATCAGGCTTACTGCAGAAAGGAAGGGTAAAATCTAATCCCAAATGAGAGGTATATACCTATTCTGCCTCAAACAAAAAGCCACTCCATTTCTTCAGGCCTTATCTATCCCTTAACTACTTTCTTATGTAGTTATTTTGTGCATTGTGGTTATGTCTTGCACATCCAGAGTATCCTAACTCGGGGAATTATTTCAATTCTTTGTTAGAAACAACAACAAACACCAGAAAAGCACTAATATTTTCTAAGAAACACCAACATCTGCCTTAGGTTTCAGGTGATTCTGAGTAGCTATTCTGCAAATCAAAAGTCTTTGTTGCACTAAGTCCTTATTGCCCAGTTAGCAAATGCCAGGAGCCTGTCTGTTCTGTGGGCAGCTTAGTGCTCAGGCAAACCTGATCTTTACATAAAGTCACTCACTTTATACTGTGTGCTGACATGAGGGAAGGACAAACTCCCTCTTTCTTTTTTGACAGTTAAGTTTAGGGAGAGAAAAATACCCCCACACTTCTCTCAAAAGTAAAATGCCAGATGATTGGGGTGTTCCGAGTCAACTGAGGAGAGTTTTATCAATAATATAAGACATACTATTTGAGTTAAATTACATAATGTAAACATTGAAAAAATAGAAACTGAAAATTACAATGTTTCATCAAAAATGAGAGCATGAGGTGTTGTCAACACTGTGAAATTTCTTTTTTTGTTTAATTTCAGTTTAACTAAATCTAGCAAAACCTACCCAGGATGTTCCCATCCCTTTCCTTACAAATCGTAAGAGCACTTCTTGTGTCAGCTCTGTACTGCACTCTTTGGGACCAAATCAGCCTCTTTTCATTCAGTGTCACATTTTTATACACATATAATCTGTTAGTGATTAATATAGCAGTTGGTGGTGCTCAAAGTCATATTGCCAGCTGTCCTTCTTTTTTAGAAGTATTGAAGCTCTGTGCAGCCCTACAGAGACCTTCCCCAATGTACAGCTCCCCTACAGAAAGTTCTGTGACTTCCAGATAAAAGGATTTTGCTCATCAGCTTGGTTCTGCTTTTCTATTTAGCTCTGACCAGCAGCAAATGATAGCCCAACTTCTTCTAGGCTTTCTGTTGTTCAGCACTCTAGTCTCAGACTAAAACCTGACACAGTAAATCAGAGTGGCCCCAGGGTAGCTGCCATGGGGGCTGGGTGACAGTTTTGGGACAACTCCCCACAGGCTTTGTTACTGACGGTGGCAGTTTCTGCTGGCTGGATGCCAATGGGATGCCCCTTCCCCACAAATCCTCTTCCTTTTCCCATTGTCCTGTTCAACCTCTTGCAGCTGCTGCTGTGCTGTCTAGGTGATGGGTCTAAGCCACTACAAGGTGTTGTGAGGCTAAATCCAGGGAGGCACATTTCCTGCAATTCAGCCTTAAAATCATACTCTCTAGTGAGAGCATACAGAAAATGCAGGGAAATGAGGTGCCTGCCTACTAGTGCAGCATTTCCAGTCTCAAGAGCAGCTCTCCATTTCCTCCAAAGAAAACAGCAATGGTGTAGATGGAGGCATGCCACAGACCAGTTGTCATAGGTGAAGAGCTGCTCAGAACCTGCAGCTTAAGATGGAAACAGCCTGATTTAGAGCTATGCTATGCCCAGGGAGGATGGGCAAAGGGCACTTACTTTGCTGTCATGTCTCAGCTTCCTTCAATAGGATCCTTCCTTCAAGGATCTTCCAAACACTAAGGGAGGATGGAGTCCATCCTTCTTCGGCTGAGACCACCATTTGGGCTGAGACCACCATTTGAAGGCATCTAAGGACCTAAGCTGACATCTTTCTCCCATCCTGAGGTGGCCCTAACTTCAAACAAGAGCCTGTACTGCAAGCAGACTTAAAGTCTGCATCAGGGCAACATTGCATACAATTTCAAGAGCCAAAAAGAGAGGCTGGCAATACCTGCCAGACAACAGAGCCATATTACAACACTTATTCTGAGAGTAATAACTTCAGGGTTAGGGCATCCAAGGCATTCTCCACTCCAGTTCTCTGCATGGGAATAGTCAGCAAAACAACATGAAGAATACATTTCATCTGTAACAATCTGCATATGTGAATGGCAGAGCTTGAAACTCATGTTGGCGCATTCCACCTGACAGAAAAGCAAGCGGAACCTATGTTCAGCTCAGTAATCCTAGATGGACTTTAAAAGCTGGTGAATAATCAAGATACAATTTATCAATCCCACTTTCAATTAGCCAGTCCATTGTGCAAGACAACAAGAAGATAAAAGCAGAAGTTGGGTTTTTTTCTATACATATGTGATGAGACTTTTCATCATCAGCAAAGTACCTTCATCAAAGCTTTCTATATTCTCCCACAGGACCTCAGAGAAGAACATACCCCTGAAAGAAAATAGCTGTGTTTTGCTCCTTCACTATTCAGTCAGTTTTGACAGCAGCAAATTCCCAGTGCCTCCATATTCTCTGAGCAGCAGTGAAATACACTGACACTGAGACAATTTTAACCTTCAGCTAGTTCTGCAGTGGCATCAGGTGTGTAGTAATACTCTCAAATGACTTTTCTTTTACTGTAGTGATTTAGGTGAGAGACAAAATGTAGTCTCAGATATGTACTTTACCTGTTTTCTAAGAAAGGGAGACAGAGCACAGGTCACTGTACAGGAGAGAAAGGGAAGAGGAAAACTATGGCCATCCCAGTCCTTTCCAGGCTGGAGCCTTGTTCCTACCTTCCTTCAAGTTTCTGCAGTTTCTGACTCATCTTACTCTGAGAGAAGTTGCCTTCAGAGGCAGGTTATTTATTTGTTGTTGTCAACTTGAATAACTACCACTCTCTCACTTTTGAAGACATCAACATTTTTCATGTCAAAATGATATGAAATCACGGAACAAGCCTCCAAAAGCATTTGGAATCAAAAGAGGAGTAACAGCTTTGGGAGAACCTTTCCCCTTCTGAAGTTAAAACTTTTGGAAAAAAGCCCAGACCTAAGCAAACTAGAAACACAGTGTTCTCCTTTCAGTTTTGCAAAGGAAACTGAAAGAGAGACTTGGGGTGCTGTTTTGGGTACTTTTGGGGGTTTGTTTGTTTGGGATTTTTTTTGTATACTGTGATATTAGTAGCTAAGCCTTCAGAAAAAAACAAACAAACAAAAAAAATATAAACCAAAACCACCAAACCAAAAAAACAAACAACAGTCCAAAGAAAACCCACACAGAGTCAGTATCTAATTGGGAGAGCTTGTGACACAGGAGAAAGAAAAAAACACAACCAAACTTGATGAGGAGACAAGTAGATATGAAGAAAAATAAAAAAGAAACTTGTGGCTGGTTCATAATAGGAGTGCAGGTATCAAAAATGGCCTTGTTGGTCACCAGATGGTACACTCAAATCCCTGCAGTGTACTGGAACAGATAAACCTTTCAGTTCTTTCCATAATTTCCCCTGGAAGCCTGGAGACACATCACAGGTCTTGTGTAAGAAGAAATGGATGTGAAACACAAAGCTGGATAAATGAAACATCACATGCAGGTTAGGTACCACTGTGTTGCTGTTTGTTTGTTTGCTTGTTTTACCAGCTGTAGAAAATGCTCTCCATCTATTCAGCAGTGAAAGGAAGAGGGGATAAAGGCACGCAGGAAGGGAGGAGATGAGGCTGCCAGAGATGAGGGAAGAAAGGAAGGATGAAAGGAAGGAAAGATAAGTAGAAATTTTCCAGTCTGACAGCTTTAGTGGTGGTGACACCAACCTGTTTGCCATGGAGACACTGCAGAAAGGCATAAGTTGAATTCAGAATATTTGTTTATGAAGAAAGTCCTTTCCTGAAGACCAACTTATGGGATCAATATTCAGTATCAGCACCAATGACACATTGAATGGTAACCTGCTAACAGGTGAGAGTGATAAAAAAACCAGTCACCTGCCTGTACGAACCATGTGGTTACAGCTTTGTTATGGTAGACATGCTTCCAATTCACTTTTTACCTGCTGCTGAACTTCAGCAAATACCAACATTTCATGTGTTTGTAGTGCTCTGGTCCCCCTAACATATCACCAAGGCTGCACATGGCTTCAGAGACCAGAGACTAGAAACCAGACACTAGAGACCATCACCTCCTCTGCAGGCTGCTGCTTGAGGTGTCATCACTTCCTACACCAAGAGAGGAATGGTTAGGGCAAGCTTCTCATTACTTTAATTCAAATAGCAGTCAGTGCTTACCCTACAGACTAGTAATACCTGTAAGGTAACAAATATAACAGCTAAATGCTTGATGCACTCTGGGTCCTTGAAGGACAAAGGTATGCAAAATTTGTATATTCAAAACATTGACCCACTTCAGCTCAAAACACAGTCAGTACTTTAGCCAAAGGTGGTCAGGTCTCTTTTCTGTACTCACTGGCAAATAGAAACATCAAAGCAAGTTGGAAAATGACACAGGAGATTTACTAGGGGTTATCTTTAATATAGAATGTATATTTAAATTACGTCATTGGTATCTTTCATCCTTTTTCCATTAATCTAAAGATAAAAGCCTCTGGCTGAGACGGTTCCCTGCACAGGGCTCCGTCTCTTTTTTAGTTATTGTATAATGAAACATTTAACCACGCACAGGCAAGGTCCCGGTCTCCCTCATCTATATTCGTGGCCAGAGCTCTAGGACAGAGCTTTTGCACTCTTCATGATTTTCAGCCTTTCCAGTGGATGCACAGACCCATCTATAGCTGTTTTTTAAACAAGGCTATCATCTGCAACTTTAGAAAGGTCAATGCCTTCCTCCCCTTTCGCTCTTATGAAGTCACAGTCCGCAGGATGAAACCCATCCATCCTGTGTAGATGGCACAGAGCCATGTCCTTGCATCTGGAACTCAACTTTGCATCTGCAGTGTTGACACCTCAAGAGGAGCCACAGAAAATGCTCCCATGTACCTTAAAATAGACAACACTCAACAGTAAAGACACTTGTTCATCAGGAGTGAAACTCTTTACTGGAACTACTTAGGCTCAAGGACTCTGGTCGTGGACATCACTGGCTGTACAAGGGAAAAACAAATACTGAGGATAAAAGTAACACCTTTCTTTGAAGCATATCTTGAAATGGAGATTAAAAGCAACAAATTGCCGATTTTCCCAGATTTTTGCTGGACATTGCTGGACTAATCATACTTGGTCTGAGCTAGAAATGACCGCACTCATTTTAGGCACATCCCGATTTAATGTCCAAGATCAGTTCAATTCTGAACCTGCCCAGTTACATCAAGATTTGTCCTGTGCTGAAGTTCATTATCAAACAACAAGTAGAAGCTCTAGGTGTGCCAGCCAAATCTTGAAGCTAATCAGAGTCAGTTTCTCAGCTTCATTTAACTACATTTTTGCTCACATATGAATTAGCCAAGGGACACAGAGATACCATAAGCAAAGGCATAGTTCCAGATGCTCTGGGAGAGCTAAAGAGAAATGGGGAAATTTTAGAGAGCACCAAGGGCCTCTGTTGCTGTGCAGTAGCTGAGCAAGGGTTGTGTTTCTTTTTAGGCATCTTAATAACATCTTGTTGCTGTTTTAAGAGCCTCAGTCCTTAAATGAATCTAAGATGCTTGTTCTTCAAGTGACCTGCATTCAACTGGTACTTTTTTCCTGGCAGTAAACTGTCTGGTGCACATTCAGTCAGGCCGTGTCAAGGTGGTGTGTTGCTGCATGTGTCCAGTCAAAAAGACTTGCTGAGTACGCTGCTGAAAAATTGAACTGTAAATTTAAGGCTCCTCTTCTTTTTCTGGGATCAGGCATGCACCTGAGAAGTCACCACAGAATCTTAGTTTCCAAAGACACGCCATTAGGCTGTCTCTGTGCTTTGGGATCACTGCTCAAAGTTAGCAAGCTTCCTAATAGTTCTCAAATAGAGAAGACAGGTTGCAGTGTGAAATCACAGGTGAATGGCCGGGAAACTGCTCCACATCTGATCGAAAATGAATAAAAATTGGAAACACTAATCTAAGGATGTTCTTCCTTTCACAGGAATTGCAAGATAGTTGTGTTTGCATGGAGCACCAGTGGCATCTAGTGGCCTTATCCAGGTCACCGCGAATGGGTATGAACACAGAAAGAAGTGGTGTGTGCTGAGCCAGAGTCCGCATCACTGACCTGCTGGTGGTCACGGCTGCACACCTGGTCTAACCTCTAGCAGCAATATTGCATCTTTGCGGCCAGAAATTGTGGCAGTTTCACAGAAGATGCTATCGTCTTGCAAACTGCAGTAGTGAAATAGCCCCCCCCCCGCCCAACTCTGTCCATCACGCCATCCTGAGGGTTCAGCAGCGATGTGGGACAACTCCTGTCTCACACACGCCAGAAGAAGCATCTCTTGGGCATGAGCGAAGCACTTCCCAGTCTCTGTGGAAACCAGTGACTCAGCACTGGCTAGTGGGGATAGAGGCTGTGTCAACCAACACCAAGTCATCTGGAACTCTGCCAAGCAGACAATAGTCCTTCTGTTTCCTCTGGCTAAGCCTCTTCTCCAAGAGCACTGGGGGCCAGACAGTGAGCAGTATTGCTGCAGCTGTGTGAAAAGTTTACTAGTGCAGGGGAAACAGTACAAAAATATACAGTATATATACAGTAACCAGGAGTTCAAAAGGGCCTGATATGTCTAATGTAACTGACTGGTAGTGTGAGAACAAGCTTATGATGCTGCCCGCGAGTCCTTCAGATGTGTGAAACTCTGGATCTGGAACTTCAGGCACATCTGACACTCTGAGGGCCTGTGAGGCTTTCCAGCCTGTTCCTACCTCCTGCCCCTTTGGAGGATCCCTCAGCCTAGTCCCATGGTATATCCCCAGCAAGAGAAGGCCAGTCAGCCTGGAAGGGAGGAATAACTATGAGGCTGGAAGTGCAAGCAGAGCCCACAGAGGCAGATCGGCACACAGCAGGAAACACCATGACAACTGCTGCTTCAGGCTCACGTTTTCTGGTGTTTATTATTCTTTTCATTCTTGGCCATGTCTCCATTGTTATTCTTCTTTTCATGTGAAGGAGGAAATTTTGCTGCTGAGCCTCTGTTTGTGGTCCCTGCTGTGCATGCAGCTGCCCAGATCAGCATGCCTCTACTTTGCTGGGGATGAGCCACTGGCCCAGCTATTCACCTCATCTCTGTGGGATGTGCTAAACTGAGGTAAAATCAGATGACTGCACAAAGAGAAGGCTGTCTCCAGAGGTACCGATTTCCTACAGGACTCCTATCTCAGGCATTTTCAACCATTAATGGTCACAAAAAAGATGCTGGGCTAAGAAAACCAGCAGGGCTATCCTTATCTTCTCAAAAACCCTCGTCAAATACACAGGCAATGAATGCAAGCAAGGGCTAGGAGTTCACAAAGTACACAAGCCAAACATAGAGAGGAATAGTAGTAAAACTATTGAGTGCTGTGATGCAGAAAGCACTTGTCTTTCCTCATCCAGTATTCAAAAAATGAGGCACTGTTCAAAAAATTTCCCCAGGTTCCAATTATAACACATCAGAAAACCAGCAAGTGATAGTGAAAAACCATACACACCTTTGAAAGAAGAGACCAAACAATGGACCATGTAGCAGCCCTTTCTACCAGACATCATGAATGCTGCTGGGACACCAGACACAGAGAATTACATCCCAGTGCTACTGTGGCTGCAGCAGTGCACATGTACAGCAGATCCCCTGCAAACTGGTGTAAGCCATGCTCTGAGCACACACGGGCTTGCAGAGCCTTTGGGCTGAGCTAGCAAGACAGTTCTGCGTCGCTGAGCTTTGCTTGGGGTTGCACAGCCACATCCATGCAGCAATGGCACACCTGATAGTCAGCAACACTCACCTAGTTTTGGGCAGCGTCATCACAGCCACACTCCCCCCACAGAGCTGGCTCAGGCCAAGAGTCAGGTGTGCCAGCAACGACTGCACATTTTACCCTAGCTGGTATTCAAGCACTCACTCCCTTCTCGATGGCTCACCTTGCCAAGCCAGCCACAGTGAATCTCATCAGAGGGCTCTGCACTGGCATCTCCCTCCTGCCAGGGCAGGCTGGGAGCACCACTGGGCTATCGAGTGGGTAAACAACATAATTTCTTGATGTGGCACCTTGCTGTCATCGGGCAAGTCCATGATCACTTTGAACACAGGAAGGATGAGCAGGGAGCAGCACATAATGGGTCAGATCCTTTGATTTGTTATTTACAACTAAACAACCTAAAAAGCAGCACAGGCATCAAATTTTCTTTCCCTCAAAATTTCTTGTACCTTTTTCCTGGATGGGGGTTGCTCCTTCCCTCCTCCCAGCCTCTCCATCCACATGCATCACCACACTTGCCTGCTTATTTGTGGTGAGCCAGTGTGGTTTGATAACTATGTATCGGAAAAAGCCTTGGAAACATTTGTGGTTCCTTTGAAATCTGTGGTGAGCCAGTAAACTGTGTGCTGCCTGTAGGATGAAGCGTAGTTGAAGCTGCGTCCTGCAGGCTGGTGAAGGCTGGGTCTGGGCATGGTCTAACATTGCAAACCACTGCCATGTCCTAAATTGTGTTAAGCATCTTCTATCAGCAAGTCAGCTTGTGCAAGCCCTGAAGGTTCTTCAGTGGGGAAGGACGTTCAGAAGACACCCTTCACACATGCATTTTCCCGCAGTGTGCTAGATCCACCCCTCCCACACATGACCCTCCCAGAGGAATACAGCTTCCCAAGGATGCTGTCAACAACACGGAGGCGTTCAGAGGTGTCCAAGCAGCTTCTGGCTGCCTGAGAATCCACCCACGTGGCCAGTCCCTGCTGGTTGATGACACATGGACTTGTGGGTGCTTGTCTAGGATGACTGCGCAACTCACATCACTGCAGGGCTCCATGACAACCCCCGACCTCAAACAAACCTTCCAACAACAAACAGTGAGTAAAACTGGAGCAAAGCATTGACAAGGATAGGGATGCATTAGGATGAGTTTCTGTCTCTTCACGCTTCAGTGGAGCTGGTATCAGATGATATCGATTCCCTAACACTCAGCCAGATGCAACTGCTGGCCATGGATGGGCATGAGGTAATTTATTGCAAAGAATGTCAAGGAAAACTACAGTATGGTGAAATCACTCACCTTATTTCTGTATGAACAATTTAAATTATTTAAAATATATGCTGTGAAGGTTTGGAACAGTTTTTAAGTTTTGAATTTTGAACATGAACATCTACCTAAACTGGAAATATCAGTGTAAAGGGCTGCATTATAATTTTGCTTGAAATAATGTTTTGTTGCTTTTCTAACAACCATTCAGGTTCTTTTGAATGGATTCTGGTAGGATTTTTGTTAAGTACACAAAATAGAATTTTCGCTATACCTGCAGCTGTGGATGAAATCAACTTTGCTGACAGCAATTTTGAAAAACTGATTTCTACCATCTTATGCCACTCTTCCAAGCACAGCCTCATCATCAGACCTCATTTGCCTGAAGGGATTCTTTAGGGAAAAATAAAATAAGGGAAACATCTCTGAAGTTCCCTGGATCTCAGCTTAATGTTTCACTCAGTGGTAAGTGATGACGTTGCCTTTGCTGTATGTTCCACAGGCAGATTTCAGGTAGAGCAGTGAACATTCTCTGAGGTACTGAAATGTATCTTTGAAGTAGCTAAAATGGCATTCTATTTTCTCATCGAGCAGTACTTAAAGAAAATTTCCTGCAGCAAGAAGTATCAAACTAATCCAGTGAGTTGCTGTGGTTCCTTTGCTCCAATCCTAACATTCCAAATACACGACCCTGAGTGCACACTCATCAATTATTGATTAGTTCTGAATTGTTAGAATGTGTTTTCTTGTCTTTCTTTCCCCATACCTATATCCATGCAAAACTTGCTGATTTTCCACTGCTTAATAACTTCTTAATGTTGAAAATTCATGCACATTCTTGCAACATTTTAGCAGTTTTTGCAGGTTGACAGTCCTTTTATTTTTACTAGTTCAGCATACAGCTGCGTGATACACTGAAGCTAAGAAAAACTGGAGAGGATGATTCACAGTAAAATTTTTGAGAAGTCCATTTCTTCTAAATCAATACAGAAACAATTCACATACAGTCCATGATCAGTGACTAAATTCTACATTATTTTAAATTTACTTAGCATTATAAGTAATCATTAGTGATAATACTACTATAACCTGGAAATAAGGCAGGGGCAAGATCTGATCTACATCTGGTTTATATTTATAGTGTTCATACTTGAATATTATTTTATATGCATACACTTGCATAAACCAGCAAAATAAAACTGTTCCCACAACAATGAACAGGGTATATTCTACAGTTTTTAAGTTATGGTACACAGCAAAATTGAAATCACATCCTATAGGTTATGGGATACATTAATAAATAGACAATAATATATTAATTTTCAAATTTAACAAAGAATTTTAAAAAGGAAGTAAGATATTACATACAATGGGGCTGATTCATCGTTACTGTTTTTACTCCAGTTTAAAATAATGGCCCTTCCATGCCACAGAAAACCTGAAAACAAGTAAATTAATCACAGTCTGTACACACAATTCAGCAGAGTTACAATGTTTTAAGAGCAACCTGAATTTCTTGGAGTTTGAGTGCTTGATTTTGTAACCCTGAAGCTGAATTATCCACATTCAATTTCTCTGCCTGCCTCCGTAATGTATATACATACACACCCACATATATGTATATATACACGTATATAGCACTTGTCTTACAGTATTCACCAGCTGTGCACTTTTCAGTTTGGAAGTAAATACCCAGTTCATCACTTTGCCATTGTTCTTTCACACCAAAAAGGAACCAAGCCATGGAGGCCCATGGGTCCATCCCACTAATACAGTAGCCAATGTGTTTGCTTTTAATGAGAAGTGGCACTCTAAGTATCTAATCTCTCTATTTATAGAATTTAAAACCCTAAACTACTTTGGGACATTCATATATTTTACCTACTTAATGATCTGGCAAATATTATTTAACTACAAGTCTAATCTAGATAATAGCTCTTAAGTCCACTGAAACCAAGATGTGCCATAGTAATAATCATACAACTACACATATAGTTGTACCTAATTCCTAATTTTACAGTACTGCAACTCTCCAGCAGAAAGTAACAGAAATGTATGTATGTACACATGTAACAGAAAAGGTGCAAACCAATGTCGTGGATGGACTTATGTCTGCTATTCTCATGCTCCTTGATTACACATATTAAAAACAGTATCAGCAGACAATTGCTGTGGGAAGAGAAGCACAAAATGCTGCTCAAGAACATCTGAAGCTAGATGTCACAAAGTGACACTTTAGATTGCTAGGGCTGGTTGTGCTTCTGTTAAATCATGGCTTCTTCGGCTCTCATGGAGCATGAGGATGAAGTCTAATGGGGAAGCTGCACAACAGTCACAAAAACTGTTATACCTGTCTGCTGCACTGGACAATCCGTCCTTTGAGCTCAGAAAGACAGGAGGCAGCAGTGGGGGGCTGAGGGCTTAAAGGCAGCTGGTGATTTAATGTCTGAGATTTAAAGAAAGAGCATGCTTCACACTGCAAGTTAACGTTTATTTTACACAGGACCATCAGAATTGACAATAGGGTGCCAGAGTGCATTCTCACTAATCCATCAACACAGGAACACAATTTTCAAAGACACCTATTTATGCATCCGGTAACCACTTTTGTCCCCATTACTTAATTAAAGATTAGAAACACTTTGGGACACACATACACATGCACACATTAAAAAAAAAAAGGTCATACAATTTTTTTTTGCTGTCAGCAATAGAAAGCACCAGGTAACAAGTACATCATCGTTTCCTGGTCCCACTGTTGCCACTGGCAGACTTACTGAAACTTTTACTCATTTGTGGGAAGTGTACAGTTGGTGTTCTTTCAGTGGGGCCATACAGCCCTAAATTCCTGGCTGTAGCTGACTTTCGAAGAGGCTTGACACTGGGAAAAGGATTGAAGACTTGTGACTTTGGGTTCCCAGGCTGGGGCAATTTAGCCAGGTTTCCGCTGTCTCTGGATGAGGTGGAGGATTCTGATAAATGTGGCTGGCTGGACCGAGAGAGTGTTGACTCAGCATCGGTTCTGCTATCTGAGGTGAGTTCCAGTGCTTCCAGTTTTAGCTGAACCACTGACATGTTTGCACTGCTGTCCATAGAGACTGGCTCAGAAGACTGCTGATCAGCTTTCTGAGTAGTCCTGTCATCCAAACCACCTTCTTCTTTTTCTCCAAAGTCAGAATGTTTGGCAGTCTCCTCCTTTGCACCAGGACTATTTGTTTTACAGCTCTCACCCTGCTCATCTATCAGCCCTATGGTATCCCCGTAGCCCAGCTGGCCTTTGGCCCTAGCAATATTCTTCCGATGAACTCGTATGTGAGTACGCCATGGAGAGTTCAGTTTTGCTTTAAGATCTTCTTGGGGAATGGGAGACATCTTCCCTGTAGCATGACTTGGGATGTGAATAACAGCATTTTTGAGAGACTTGTTATTCAATTTCATCTTCCTTCCTAGAAGGAGGTGGTTTATCACTGGGGAATGGTTTACCTGAGAAGGGAGGAGGCTGGTGACCGGCCCCTTGTCTGAAAGGAAACATTTAAAAGAAATACAGTATTGTTAAAGAGCAAAACAGATTAATGTTCTAAGGATTCACCACCAAATTTGACGCCTTTCTTGAGGTATAGCAATGGACCGAGTGCTACTTTAAAAAACAAATGGCCCAAATTTAAAAATCATCACTGAATTTCATTTATGTCTTGGAGTTGAATACAAAGCTGTACCTTCTATGATAAGCATTTCCTGTCCTCCCTCCCTGCTTCACACCTAGGAGTAAGTCCTGAGCCAGGAATACCATGAAAATAAATCATAAAACCCCCAGGTTCTTGATTTTTGGAATAGCACACCTTCATTTCTCCTCCAACTGTGAGAGGCAATTCAGTCTGCATATGAGGTCGAACAAGCCTCTCCACAAGGTTTGTGTGATTGGAGAATAAATCAAAGTACTTTTAATGGATAACCATATCTTATTAAACTAGAGGAGTAGACTCAGAATTAGTAACTAGATGAAAGTTTGATTAAATTACAAACCCAGCCCTGCATCATGATTAGTAAGATTAGAAAGGTTTGTAGGGGGGGTAGGGATTGGCAATTCTTGGGAATCAACATTTTACTGTTTGCATTGTTTCTGTTGGCTACAGCCTTTGTTCTAAGCAAATACTTCACTAATATGAAAAAAAAAATTCCTTACAAATTATGTTAATGAAAAATTACAGCTCCATGTATTCCAATGCTCCAATTCTCCACAGTGACCCATTTGCACGGTTCAGTGCTGACTTAGAAAAATGACACCTACGTGGGGTGGAAAGAGCAGGGTGGGCTGTGCTCAGCTTGCACACCCACTAAAACGTTCAGCTTCATGCCAACCCCTGCACTGCTGAGTCTGCCAGTAAGTGAAATAGACTCTGTAACCTGGACTGCTAAAAAAGGGACTGATGTCCAGCACAGTCTTCACAACAGCTGCCAGCCACATTGGAGCATCTAAGCCAGTTCCTTTCAGCTGTATAATTTGCCATGCCCAGATGAATTCAGAGGAGTTCAAATAATACAGACCAGCTGGGAATCTACCTGCCACATGGTCTGAAACATCCTCATCTCCCCATTTACTTTTTCCAGTACATCAGTATGTCAATTCCAAGAATGCCAAAGATTTAAAGCTTTTAATCAGAGAGATCAACACAAGGCACCCAGATAGTAAAGACACTTTTAAATACCATTGTTCAGTTGGTCCCTGGGACCTAAAAAAATCCCAGGGTCATCATCTTCAGATCCTGACAAAAGAAGAAAAAATATCACCTTCTCATTTTCTGTCTGTATGAAGTGGTATGCACTTTATCACGAATGTGTTATATATCCCATCAGTCTTTCTCGTTTTGTCTATTTGGGTCAACGTAAAAAAACATCATTTGCCTTGTCTCTACTGATGAAGTTAGCTTGCAATAAATCAGTAAATGAAGTATGTTTTAATATGTTACCTGCTCTGATATACACATGGTGAACCTGCTGTTGCTGCTTCTTCTTTATCCTGGAATATTGCTTTTTCAGTGCATTAATATCAGTGGTCATACGCTCCATCATCATGCTGTTAAAAGCAGCATGATAGTCACTTCGGCAAGAGTCTATTGCTCCTGGACTTAACTCTGCAATGTTACTGGAACCAAGACTTTGCTCTTCATTCTGATCTGCACAAGGTGGAAATAAAGTGGAGGTGAGGAGTCAACTAGCATACTCAAGAGTTCCAGATTATTTACAGGGGAAGTCTGTATCTGATTCCTATCATCCTATTTAACTGTAGTCTTTAATTTAAAAATTATTATAATATCTATATTTAACTAAGCTGTGATATTTACAATAATTATTACTACTGCTTAAGAATACTAAGGGTTTAAGGGCAGTTTAAAGAGTACAAAAGTCAATTAACATAGCAATCCAAAGTTATAAGCACAGTTCTTCAAATATCCGAAAGTAATCATGCTATCACTGAAGTAATTCAGTAACTGATCATTAGACACTCAGTTGGTCACAGAAGAGGCCAACAATGCAAGTTATAAAATACATTACAGTCAAGCAGCCATGAGATTAAACAACTGACCACCAAGAAGCATCAATAAACAGTTACAAGACCACAGGGAGAAAGCTGCTAGTAGCAACAAAAGGGATAGATGCAGAGTAGTTGAGGGTCACACAACTTGAGAGTGCCTCTGACCAACTGCAGACCAACAGCAGCAGGGCAATTTATTTTCACAGCTGTTTCTGATGCACCACCAACTTGGCACTCCAGGGTCAAGGGGATAATACCTTTCAAGGAATGTTTATTTGTCTCTGGCTTAGTTTGCAACAGCAGTTTGATGTTCTGATTAAGTGCTCGCTTGAAGCAGCAGGTAAAGATTTACAGTCTCTTGGGAAGGGAAAAACAAAACACCACCGCAGCCAAGAGGAAAATTGTAGCTTTCAGGTCTCAGCAAAACCAAGACATGAGAACGATGAAGTGTCATCAGGTAACAGTAACTGCTACATCAGTCTGGGGTTTTTTTGGTGGTAAGGTGGAGGTGAGTTGAGGATAAGTAAGAATGGCCTCTCCCAGGATATTGTGAAACTACTCTTGATTCAATACCATTTCATAAAGGCTGCTACAAAATATCTTTGCTTTTCTTGTATGTATCAGAACTTTGCTCTCCTTGTAGAGCTTGCACAGGTGTACATACAATTCTGTCAAGACACTTTATTTCGACGTGGAGGGATGTTCTGTCAGAACACCATAAATCATACAAATTTTTTTTTTAAATGTGAACATATCCAAAAACCAAAACTATCTGCAGGTTTGGCCAAAAGGGCAGTGAAATGATGTGCAGAATTCACTCACTACTGTTAGATTTCAGTGTTTGCCATGCATAGGTGAACAAAGGTCAAGAAGGTTTATTACAGGTACATTCTTCAGAAAATGCTGGCTGCTTAATTGCTGTCTTGGAAGTATGCACGGATTTAGGGTGGACTGTTTTCCACGCATGTGCTTCTTTATTGGGTGGGCAACACTATGGGGTTGTTCTGTTTACCATTACCATACCAACCCTTAATTCACACTGTCATTTACTGTATACCTACAACCCTCCAACTTGACTCTGAAGACATCTTCAACAACTGCAGAGCATGTCACTTGGAACCTGCCCTAACCTCTGTGTGTGTATAGAACACATTTTCCATAGCAGCTTTCACAGACAAAGCTACAGACAGTTTCTGCAAGGTCATGCAGATTTAACTACATTTTCCAAAATTAACAAAATCACTTTTACCTTTCACTTGTTTTTGGTATTTTTGGAGTTCTGGTGCCAAAAACCCACTTAATGGTCCAAGACAGCCAATTGCATTTGCAATTGAGTCTTCATCATCTAAGTCATTCTCTTCATCACTGTCTCTGGTTCTGCCTAACCTTCTGTCAAACAAGAACACAAGAGAAGTTAAGAAAGTGACATTCTTAAATATGAACACTACTACACATCTTTATCTTCTTTAGGAGAATATGAAGGAGGGTGCCATCTGTCTTTTCAATTCTGCATAAACAATAACCCTATATGCCATAAACAGTGCATTTCAAACTTACCCTGAAAATGAAGCTGATTTGACTGCTGCAGGAAAAGGAGTAATGTTGTACGTGTATTTCTCCCTTAATTCTGCCAGTTGTGGGAAGGGAAACTGAGCCATGGTATAAACAGTCTAGGGAGGGGAAAAAAATTGCAGCTTTAAAAATTTTTGATTTAACTAACAGTCCCACAATTTCTCCATCAAAAGACTTTCAGAGTCTTGCAGTATTAAAGGATGCACATACTTGTACTTTCATGTGCTATAAGAAAATGGTCCAGTTTTACAATTCCGTCAGTATCTCCTGTAAGACTGACTCACCAGAAAAATTCATGGTTTGGAGGGAAAAAAAAAAGGAAGAGGTAACACGAACTGTAGGATCCCTTTAATTTCCTATACTCATTTAATAATTATTGTCAATCCCCTCCTTGCCAGCACACCAGAAATCCTCCTCCTCCTCCAATTATGAGTTCACTTACATAACGCATCATTGAGGATTTGGGGATCATTCAAGAAGACCTACATTTCTGCTCAAGTATTCAACCAAGTATTAACGCTGGCACAGATAGGAAGAGGCATATCCTCACTTGATGTGGACTGCTAACAGACCCATTATTTCACCTAAGCAGCCATAAGTGCTTGTGGGAAGGAAATCACCTCAATACAAAAACTGTAGTCAAAGAGGAAGGATCCAACATTACCCAACTAGCTTTTCTCCTCTCAGTTTCTGGTTTTGATTGTTGTTTTGTGGATTGTTTTTGGGGGTAAAGGCAGGGTTTGTTGGGGTAGAGATGGCTGTTTTGGTTTCTTTTAAACGAGGTCATAAAAAACTCTAGTATATTGAATTTACTGCAATACTCAGCATTAAAGAAGATATATAGTTGCAAATCATTTGCTTGCAGCATTACTTTTGCTTAAGTCACCATCCAACCTGGCATAAAGACACATCATACTCATTTCAACACCACTGATTTGTTCCTACCCATTTTAGTTGGCTTTTTTCCCTGTTTTTGTACACTATGCAAGACTTTCAATAAACTCACACATAATCCATTGGGAGTCCCAATGTCAGAAGGAAAAAAAAAACCCAAAATATAATTTCTCATAGTTTCTGTGAAATATTACAGCTTTTCCACATCCTGAAAATTAAATGTCTTTTGAAAGACAGCACCATAAAATTTTCTCATTAGCTATGTCAGGAAATCTTCATTTACATATTTTTCTGCTGTGCTATTAAGTCAGTGACATTTTCATCTGAAGGTGAACAGCCTCAACTAAGATGAAAGGAAATTCTGAACAATTTCTACATAATCCATTCTTGAACCATGCCTTGCCTGTGCTAAATACACTAAGGAAAATTGCAAACATGAATTCTGTACTAGACCTTCCCTAAGAGAAAGGGGGGGGTGGGGAGGCAGGGAAATGTTTTGCTCATGGCACTGATGTAAGCAGAAAGGACACTCAGGTCTGGATCAGGCACAGGGCAATAGTGCACCTCAACAGGCTTTTGTGTGAGAATGGTTTTACTGTTCAAGCCATGCACAGACTTCAAGGACAGGAGGATGCCTTCAAAAACTCAAAGCATGAACTGAAGTTTTGCCACTCCATTAAATTACAATGCTACTGTGAAAGAAAAATTTTCTCTAGGGCCTGAACAGTGATATCCCAGCAGCCTAATAGACAAAGGAAGTTTATGATCTGGAGAAAGACCTACCTCCAGCCCCAACATTTCTGCCTGTTTGTTTGATCTCCACCACACTTTCCTGTTTGGGGCGGGGGGCGGGCAGGTTTCCCATATGTCTCAACTCTCTCCCTTCATAGAGAAGGGGGTTTGTCTGGAATTAATTTCTACTCTTTATTTCAACAGCTTTTTCAGGTAACTTGTACCATATGCTAGTTACCCTTTAAGTGAAACCGTCAACTCCGAGTCCTCCATTTACTCCATGTACCTACTGTTTTAGATTATATTTTAGCTTTTGCCTGTCTCCAAGCTGTGTCTCTTCCAGATCCTCTACAATTTCTTTCATTTAGCATACACATTTTTAGCTTAATTATTTGTTATCAGATTATAACTGTATGTCTTGCTTGCCACCTGGCTAAGAGACCCCCAAAACAAATTTTATGCTAATGCAAGTTCCACTGAAGTTCAAAAAATATTGTCAATCAACACCTGTGATATCCTCCCAGCAACGCTTCAGCATCCAAGTGTTCTGCTTCTAGTTTGTACACAGTCTTGGATGCCATTTGGTTAATCCCGGTGAAACTGTGCCAGAGGGAAATAGTCTACACACACAAAGCATGATGCAGCCAAGCTTAGTATCTTACTTATAGCAACAAGGGGCAGAAAAGAGACAAGAAAAAACCTTCTATTCTCACCTTGAATCATTTGACAATCCTTTGCCTTTCCCTAAAAATGCAAAGGCACCCTCAGTAGAACACCATATGGTAGGCTGTGACTTCCAAAAGAGAGTAAGCTGTTCTGCAGACAGCTTCAATACACTTGTCTCAAGAGCCACCCCACACTGGTTGAAGACTCTTCTCTCTTTTCACTTTCACAAAGAAAAGGAGATAGTCTAAAATGCAAGAGTACCACAGAGGGATTAAACCGTATTCCCCTCCATCCTAGGGGATATTTCTTCTCCTGTTGGCTTCTAATCTCCTCTACACTTCAATGTTTCTGGGTGTACAAACTGAAGTTAGTTCAGCTGCTTATAAAAACACTTGCTTTCTGAGAAGGCATTAAAGTATGGATTCAATCTAGCACAAACTGCTTAGAATATTTGCAGACACCTGGTGTACAGCCTTCTGTCTGCATTATTAACAGGCCAATAAAATTACATTACTGAATACTGTATTTAACTGCTAGTCCTGAATACATACCCAGTCTAGAATCTGATGTGTCCAGCACTCACCTTTTATTTACCCAAACTGTTCAATCTGAAAAAAGGAAGAAGCTGTAGGCTTGCTTGCTCCTCTAATCCCTTCAACACCCTTCTCAGTAAAATATTTTAAGAACTCTTTCCACACAAGGGCCAAATCTGCAAAAGCTTTAAGCCCTCAATCCTAGGAATATGTACTGGTTGCATGGGAGGGATAAACTTACAACAACTATACATGCTGGTGGAGAGAATGAGGACAAGAGTCTTCTGACCTGCTTTAGACATCTGCTCCGTCAACACTTCCCTTGAAGGATCAGTTGTCCCTCTGTCCTCTAACTCCCAAAGGAAACAAGCCTTTTAGAGAACAATTTGTTTTCCAAAGGTTGAGAAGTGCCTGTTACTCTCCACTGGCTTCAGTGAGCCTGGACAAGTACTTCAGATACAAATATAGGTGTTATGCAAGTCTAAAGAAGAGAGAGGTGATTGCCACCACCAAGCTTTCATGAAACATGCAGGGAAGACAGAGTGGGATATTAAATCCTTGAACCACCTTGCAAAAAGTATTAGATGTAAATTCATCATTCTGACTTTTATTAGGGGAAAAGAAAAAAAAATTGAAAACAAAGGAGTCCAAACATTTATCTCTGGCTGATTCCTCTGAAAAAGTCTAGAGGAATTTAAAAAGCAGTGCGTTCAGGCAGCCTGGGTCTCTTCATTAATGCAATGGCTCATATTTCTCAGTTTTCTTCTCCAAGCAGACAAATATGTGGTAGCATTCATTTACCCTGATGGTAACCTCTTGTAGTGCCTCATTCTCTCCACTTACAGTAAAGAGGATTGAACACCTCAGAGATGGCTACTCTGCCAGTGCCTGCCTTCAACTTGAACAATGCTATCTAACTATATTGTTGTTTCCTCAACTAAAAGGGCACACATAAACCAGGCACACTGCTTCAGTATGGACAAAACTTAAACCTGCCACTAAACTCTCCATATCAATGGCAATGCCTTCCTACCTTAACACTCCTGTCAGTGTCACAAAATACATACATACACTATGAATATGCACATACTTTGCACCAAGTACTCATTTTTTGCAGAAGCACAAAAAGACTGCTAATTTAGTATACTTGTAATTGCAACAGAAAACTAAAAAGATTCTTCCATCCCTCCAACCAGTAAGTTAGCTATGCCTTATCTTCTATGACACACAATGGCAAAGAAAGAAATACACACTGAATCATTAAAGTTCACTTCAGTTTACCCAAGATTATTCTTTGTCACAACTACCACATCTTGATTTTGTACCACACTGGAGACCAGGAACTGAAACACAATGAATATGAGAAGACTTCAGCTTGTGCTGCCGTCTTTACACATCCCCTCTTTACACATCCCCAGTATCTGAACTGTCTTATGAGGAGCCTTAACACTTTTTTAAAGAGCACGTGAGTACCTCTGACCATCTGCATTTCCATTTTTTGAAGCAAAATAACACCACAGTCTTCACCTTTCCCATTCCTAGAGCTTTCTCATCAGACAAAACCACAATAACCAAAATAATGAATCTGAAAATAATCCTTTACACTTCAGGACAGTACTTTACCAGACATGAGAAGTGCATTATCCCAGGCAGTAAGTTTTGCTTCCAATAATGGGTAACAGAAGTCACCTGTGAACTACTGTTATTAAAGTCATGCAATTTCACAGACTGACTTTTTTCCTTCCTCTAAGACAGGTACAAAATTTCAGGGGAATGATGTGCTCTGTATTTGCACCCATTTAATCACTATGCTCTAATTCATCAAAAGAAAAGTTCCAGAAGTGTAGCATGAAGTCCTCATAAAACATCTAGTAGTAGACAACACTTTAAAGATATCACAAGAATAAGTGTAAGTGTGAATAAATAAACTGTGTCTGTGATAATAAAGACCCTTTCTTTTCCTAGAACAATGTAGATCTTCCTTCTCATACAGTGAAGTATGCTTTAAGAATTCAGGGACTTCAACTACCTACAAATGTCCTTGTTTATAGTTCACTAACGACTGGCCTTTGTTTTTTTAAATCATGAAGGACTTTTTATTCCCTTCTCACTTCAAAGACTCTTGCTTCCCACAGTGTCTGTAGAATGAAAAGGACACAGTGTAATGAACAACTGACCAAAACATCAAAATAAGACAAAAGAACATTCCAAAAATTATGTCTGCTAAAAGATTCTACATCGTACTTGTGCAAACCAAATTTTACTGTATTTTATTGGATTTTTATAAGTGGGCATTATAGCACAATAAACTTTAGGCTATCAACATAGAACCAATTTTTATCAGATGAAGTGCAGTGATTCTCTATATTTAATTCACTAAATAAGATTTTAGCTTTAACTGCAGGTCATCTACTTGTTTCATTAATGTACTAGCTCAACCCAGTTCTCCAAAACTTTTCTTGGGAGAGTTTAGGTTTCTGCAGTATCCAAACAAAAACGTAATTTGTTAGAAATCAACATCTGAAGGATGACACAAAACCCACAAACAATAATTGTCACAATTACTCACCTGCATAAGTTCATTGCTGTCAATCAGACTGTCTTCAAGCATCTCCTGGGTCAGCCGGCCCATGGTACTGTAAAACTCATCTGCAGTTTCACAACACTCTATTTGCCTATATCAAAATACATGGTTTTTTTAATTTTACTTTTACATATGATGATACATCTCCCAACCAAAACGGCTTTTTTGTCATCATAAAATATGCATTTCCATTAGTCAGCTTAACTTTTAAGTTTATTTGCAATCCTGCTTAGACTTCCAAAAAATAAAACTCTGCACATGACATTGGAAAAGCTGGTGCAGTAACAGGGTGTAGTGAGTACAGCTTGCTGTCCTGACTGCTCACAATAAGGCATTCGTGTATGTCCAGACAGGCTATTCTCTCTGCCCCTCTCACTTCTACAACACAAGAATCAGTAAATCCTGCCTCCTACTATCACAAGGGAGTTGTCTCATAAGCTCAAAAAGGGAGCATAAGGATTTCTTGACTCATCACCCACTCTTCACCATGCACCAAATGGCTGAATTCACCAGCTGAACTGTCTTTTTGTCAGACAGGAACATATTCTCTGGCCAGAAACCACTCCTGTGGAATAAATTAAGTATAGGTGTATTCATATATGCCATTGTGTTCAAAAAGAACTAAGTTATCATAATGCAGAATGAAGGAAAATTCACTCCTATCGTATTTGTGAATGCTATCCTTAAATTAGAGATGCTGAATTTTCTGGTTTGCTTTTGTTTGTTTGCTTACTTTGGCAGTGTTTTTTCATTTGTTTTGTTTTGGGGAAGGGGGGTTCAATTGAATTTTTTTCCCCACATTTTTCTCTAAATTTCTAAAAACACAGAATCACCTGCAGTGTCAGCTAAAGGAAGAAAAATACGAGTAATATGCTTTTGTGAGCTGGTGTTCTACATAGATTAGGCTCAGCTACTAAATATCTCTCCTGTCAAGTGAAAAATCTGTTTTACTTCTAAAGAAGTGCATTGATGGCTACATACTGTAGCCTCTCCTCTAAAATACAGCTGCTGGAAGGATGACAAAAATATACTGCCATTTTCTTGAGCATTAGGAGAGGAAGCTTCCCTTGATCTTCCATATGGAAACATCTGTACGAAACAACCATTGAACTGTGAAACTCCCATTGAAATCTTAACACAGTTTAGTTAAAATAATGATTATGTAGCTAAAAAAAATATTAAAAAATTAGCAGGAACAATGGGTATGTAGCCAATTATCACAAACTTACTGCTTACCCTCCCCAATGCCTTCAGTCTCTCATGATGTCCACATACTGCACCCTGTTCCACTGCAGCTATTCTTAAAATCCCTGTTCCTTCAGCCTCCCTCAAAACAAAAGTACAACTGAGCCAACAACATTTTAAAAATTCACTTCTCACCACATTTTCGTTTCTAGAATGATAGTCTTGAAAAGTATGAAGATCATGAGACTGTGATCACTATCTCAGACTTTAAATCTCCCCTGTTCTATTTCTAATGGTGGACAAAGAGAAACAAAAAAATCACAATCCTCTCTCAGCAAGATTACAATGCTCAGTCTTTTACCAGACCTTCTCCCATTCCCTGCAAACAGTTACAAGACGTGCAGAGTCATCAGCTTATTCTTTTGGATGTATTCTTACAGATTTCTTCATTCTTTTTCTTTCCACTTTTTAAAACATGTTCAATTTTTCTTTAAGCTTTACAGTAAAATCTTCAAAGCAGTAACTTCCTTTTTGATCATGAGTTTTAACACTCACAAATACAGTTTTTAAGTGCACAGAGACCCATTGCAATAGGACCTTTTATCTAAAGCACTATGAGACTACATATAGCATAATCCTAAAGCAAATGATTCGTGCAAGCTTCATTCATGAACTGATTAAAAATGCTCTCAGGAAAGTATTATTGCAATTATTATTCTTCAGATGAAAAATTAAATGTACTAAACAAAGCCTCTTATAATGCTACTGGCTTGCAGTGCTAATTTATTCAGTAAGAAAAATGAAACGAAACCTCCAAGGAGAAAGCTGAACGTAACTCCCAGTGTTTCAGTCTCAGGGGAAAAAAGGAAGGTGAGCGTTAAAAGCCATCACAAGGAAAACTTGATGCAGCTGCTGCTATCAGCTGAAAAATGTTTCCAGCTGAACTAATATCTGCTTGACCTGTCAGAGCTCACACCTCCCACTGAAGCCAGTGACAAAACCCATTTCTCTGGGAGCACTGTAAACTCTTTGGAATGCAAATATTTGCTGTAACAACAGAGGAGTTTAGAAGAACTAATCATCTCTTGTGTTTTGGCCATGTGGTGAGTTTCAGAGACCTTAAAGGACTATGATAGAAACTTAGCTCAAATGTACTTTAAAGCAGGGAATTTCAGGAAAATTTGTTTTCAGTCCGTAACAGAAAACACCCATGTCCCACTGAGTCATTCCCTTAGTAACATTGAACTCTTTTATCGGGCATAGCAAATGGGCTCAAATCCTTAAGTCTCTTTAAGTGAAAACAAGAGAATTAACATACCCTTCAGGTACCCAACTACATTAGACAGTCACCCTCTGTGTGTGTCTTTCCAGAGAGTATTTATACCAGTTCCTTCAGAGGTTTATGTTCTGGAAAGTCCAACTAACCTTTTAGCACAGCATGAAGACATTATACACAGACAACTCAAACAACTGGAGATGTTTCCTGCAGCAAGGGTCAATTAATTATCCTGCCCATTCTGGCATGATGTGAGAATCACATGTTTTGGGGAAACCATACAGGTCCTTTATGCAGCTTTTTCAAAACAAAATCATTCTCCTGAAAGACTGCATCTTATTTAGAATTGAGAACATGCTCTTCAGGAACAGAAAAGTTACACATGGCTTGCACTGAAAAGGACAATCACATAAAAATGACCACTTACTCTCCTAGCTTTGCCCAGATAGCCAAAGCTACTCTCAGAATAATTTCAGAGCCTTCAAAGAATACTGAATCCCAGATCTTCAGAACTGTATGGTTAGGCAGACAAGTGGCAAAGAGCGTCAAAAACCACTGCATTGTGAAGACATTTGTAAGTGGGGGTTCATAGCCTCCTGAAGTAAAAAAAAAAATTTAAAAAAAATCAAAAACCTTGAAGTACAATTTAGTATTATTTTACAAGGAGTATAAACCGCACACTCAAAACCACCAGACATTCTAGTACCTCTGTCATTACTAAAAAGTTACTTAGCCTGCAGCTGTCCAACAATAAGTTGAGAAGAGCAACGGAGAAACGACATAGTCACCTTTCATTCTACTCCACTGCAAAAAACTAAGCAGCAACATTGGTCTTGGATTGTAAACCCTGGAACAAGCTACCACACCTTTTTCCCCCTTGTATCAGAAAGATTGCTTCTCTTTCTCCAAAGGTATGAGATAAAAACATTTATTCAAAAAAGAAAAAAACCTCACCAACCCTTCCCTAAAACGCTGTATTTCTTCAGCAACTGACAGCATAATAAGTCTTATGTACATGAAGGTGAAGGTGACTGTTTCAGTAATTGAAACCATCATATTTCAACTGAACAATTTTAAACATACTCTGAAAGCAATAAGCTTAAAACGTATTTTTAGACCAGTGCTCAGATAAAACAATACCAAGACAGTTTAATAGCATTTTCTGTTGAACGTGCCTCCACTTTCTCTGTTAGCAGCTCTTTGCAGGGTGTCTAAGTGCTGGGACAGTTCAGGAAGCTTCATTTGTAAAAGATCTCGGAAAACAGCCATATCCACCGAGAGAGCACGGAGATTATTGACAAAGTAGCTATCAGGAAGCACTTTATCAATCAGGTAAATCATGATCTGTGGAGAAAATTAAAGATCATCATGTAGGACTTATAGAGGCAGCTTTTTCCTATGAGTAACAAAAATAAAAACAGAGAAATTTCAAGTACTCTTCACTGAAGAATGGTTCATAGCCAGTGACAACACGTCCCTGGCACCTTCATTTATATGGGGAGAAAACATTATCGTTTTAAGCATCTATTAGTACTCTTCAGTATCCACAAGCAATCAAGATGCAAAGGCCTCTTGAAGCTGTCCAGAACTTATGAACCATGAATGACTGAAATCAATGTCATAGTAAGCTATGCCCAAACTGGCAGCATTGCTCAAACCTAAGGCAACTTTTAGGACTTTTGATGCTGGACATATTTACAAGATTCTCCACAGTGTTGGACAGTTTCAGTGTCCCTTCTCTGGTTAACTGTCACAGCTAGAAGACTGATCATCCAAATCACCTTTTCCCTCCTCAAAATGCAAGATACTGTTCTTTAAAAAGAGATGGTCAACACATTTTACTCTAATGTGTTACCGTGTGCTTGTAAAAATATGCATTATTTTGTTCAGATATATTTCGACCGACAGAAGAATAATTTAACAAAGCAACAATAACTTACAACTATGCTATTTGTGCTTTCATTAATGTTTTATGACATGAGCCATAAAGAAACCAATTTATAAAGGCTTTTGCTCCCTTCCCACTGAGTCATATCACTTCACAGACTTCAGATCTCAGAGCACAGAAAAGAATAGGAATGTTTTTTCAACACTGAAGTCCATTCTGTTTCGTCAACATGTGAATTGTTTCGAGAGCATTTTTTTTAAAAAAGCAGATTCACATATTTACCAGTTTGCAATAGGTATTTGCTTCAAGACACATCTCTACACATTCATTTTTATTATTTGACTCTGTAATATTTCCCCACAGTAACCCAAAAGAAAAACTATTTTTTAAGTTTCAGTATCTAGGAGACTTACACACACACTTGGATAGCTTCTACACTTGCAAGCTGTGATTTCTTTGCTTACCATAATTTCTGTAGGTTAACTTTGAGGCAACTCCAGGCATTTAACCTGAACATGCTCACCTAAACCAGTGAAGGCTCAAATATCACTGGGTGGGCATTCAACTGAAGCTACCACGCTGGGTCCTGTGCCCATGGTGTCAGTAGTATCTGCTGTTTCCCAACCTCTGGGAGATGCTTCCCACAGAGTTTTTGTTTATAATCTCCTTTCCAGAAATGGGACCTGACTGGAAAGCCCTGAGAATGCCTCTACTCCTTTAATTCCTAGACTCTATAATAATTCAAAGTTACCCCATAGGTCCAGTCCTGAGGGCACCTTTACAGCGTCTGTAGCAGTTCTGAGTCACTCATCGCTTGGTTTAGGTGGCAGTGACTACAACAAAACAGTCACATGCTAACATCCAAGTATGTTCTTTCCCCCACTCATCTCCCCCACACCGTTCCTTCCCCCTGCTGGGAAAATTCCAGACCTGCAAAGTTTGGAGAAGAAACTACTCTATTTTCCATTCTTATTTTTGCCAGCCAGGTAAGACTGGTTTTGGTGCAAACAGCCTTCAGTGCTCTACCTCCCCGGGGCAGTCTGGCACCACTGCATTGTCTCCTTCGCACAAGAAGCCTGACAGCACTCATAATAAAAGACAATACAATAATGTAAGGATGCACACTGTTCTTACAGTGATTTTGGACTTCGTACACCTTAGGTGACAGTATTTCCTATATTATCATAATGCACTTTGGGAGCTTCTGGACAGTATATGGTCACAATAAAATGTGACAAATTAGAGTTAAAAATACTGAGGAAATTTTTATCAAGAATTATTGAAAGAAAATTTTACTTTTTGATATGAAGTAGGTATATTATGCTAGTTTCTTTCTGTTACAGGCAGCTCCCTAGAATACAGGAATAAATATCAGCTATCTGGACTCTACTACCACAAGCCTTAAATTTTAGGAGCTCTGAGTGAATTTGAATACTTGTAATATTTAAATCATTGTCTAAGGAAAAGCAAACAGCTCAGTATCTCAAGACTCACAGTCATCTTTTACTGATTTGTCCCCAGCTCACATATATGAGCAAGTTTACTTCAGGATATTTGTATATCATCTTGGCAAACCGTACACCATTTTCTGAGTTAACTGTATTTGCACTTTCTGACATACTATACATTTCATGAAGCTTTCTTTTAATTAGAATAAAAACAGTCAAAAAAACCAAAACACCGTATGACTAATGTAGCCCAGAAATTAACTTCAAAGGGATTTACTTTTCTTTTAAATGTTTAGTGTTTTCCTAGGATTTGCTTTAAAATGTAGCAGATTTATTAAGTACCTTCCATGCTACTGCCACACAAGAGGCTGATAATGGAATTTTAAGGTTTCAGCTACCTGTGGTATTTGCAAGCAGATTTAGGATTATGGAATAAGATATTCTAAAGTGAGTAGCAGTGTTGCCATTTCTTTTTATTACAGCCAAACCCTCATTTGTTTCTGCTTGGAAAAAAAATAATTAACAATGATAACATTCAAGCTGTTCATTTCAAAGAGGATAACAAAAAACAATCTGCAGATATAAACTGGTTAACTCCTTTAAGTCCTGCTCTTTTAGGCTGTCTAAAAAATTCACACACTGGTTTATTCTGAAGTTCACTATTAAAGCCATCTTCAACACTTAAAAAAAATATTTTACTCACCTTCAGGGCATCCCCTTCATTGCCCTCCATTACTTCCAGAATAAGTGCAGCTAATATGTTAAATCCTTGACAATAGCCAACAGATTTGTTCCACCTGGCATAAGCCAGTAAAACACGTTTCAATACCACTCGATCTTGCTCTGCCTCCTGGCCACAGTAAGAACTGCAACCAGTTCGGTGAAGGTCCTTGAAAAAGAAAAAGAAAAAGAAAAAGAAAAAGAAAAAGAAAAAGAAAAAGAAAAAGAAAAAGAAAAAGAAAAAGGAAAAGAAAAAGGAAAAGAAAAAGGAAAAGAAAAAGGAAAAGGAAAAAAAAAAAGGAAAAAAAAAAAAAAAGACAAGGACAGATAAGATCTGTATTTTCCTTTCCCCTTTAGTTCTGGCCCATCCCAGTTTTCCTTCTACCTCCATCATCCCAATACCCACTCTCAAAGTTGATGACATTTTTTTTAATCTGTAAACCTTTAGCTTACCCAAGAGAAACAGTTTCAGCAAACTCTAAATTAAACAAGTTACCTAAAAGATGTTCACAGGCAGTTGTCACAGAAGATATTAAGAGATCTCTGAGTTTCAAAGAATCAAAACATAACAGCTGCTTAATTGAACAAAGAAGAGCAACTGTTTGTATCGAAGTATAAAAGAACTACTAGGCAATTAAATTTTCAAAACAAAAACCAGAAATTGTGTCCTTGAGATTTAAATGATTTATAAGCAAAAGACAAAACATCTACTACAATGTTTAATATTCAGTAAGTATTATCTATAAGCGTAAATTACCAAGTACAGGTGACCCTTGTAATAATCAGGAACACAAAGTATCTTGCTCCATGTACTCTAATTAAGGTGACTGTAGAAGAGAATCTCTCCTAAACAGAGTAATACCTCCTAAACAGGTAAACAGACTAATATTTAAGTCACTGCAGCAATACAGATATCTTAAGCTCTTCCCTAAAACTGCCAACTGCATTAAATATTAAACATTCATTAGCTGAGAAATATATAGACAAATGTGTTTTACTTCCATAAAATAACTGAAAAATGGTCAATTGCTATATTATAAAACATACTTTTTAATCCCAAATTTTTATGTTTATTTATTAAGAAGAAGGAAAAAAACCACTTATGTTTCTTTGTCTTGATTAAACTCCACTACCTCTTTCAAAAAAAAAACAGTAAAAATTGAGGAAAAAATATCAGTAACAGCCATTTTTTTCCATCTAACACTAACCAGACTAAAGTAGAAGGCCCAAAGCAGCCAAAAAACCCCAGTTTTCATGGGCCAAAGGGAATTAAGATGTAATTTTTGCCAAAGCAGTTGCAGAGAAGAAAATAAATCCAAATCCAAATTTCAACTTTTCATTAAAAAAATTTAAAGAAAAAAATCTCAACAAAACCCAAACAAATCATCTGGCTACCTTTACTATCTGGATGCCCATAGAGTCATCATCAGGATTACTTCTTTCATTGAACGTGAAACGCATGGTTTTGTCCCAGTCAATGGCTATACTGTGTAAGTACTGATCAGCTAGGGTCAACCAAACCTAGAAACAGACAAAGCAAGACAACAAAATTAATTATTTCTCAGATTAAAATATAAAGTTTTGATATATATCATTAGATGAACTTCACCAGCTTCACCCATGTGTGATCTCCTTGAAATACACAGAAGAGGACTATATCTACAATAATTTTTTCACAACTGAAATAATACCTTGCTCCCTAAAACAGAAAGGAAGGAAACAGCATTAAGTGTCCAGATCTGTGAACTGCCAATGAAGATTCAAGTCCACTGTCAGACACTGAAACCACACAGGCCCTCCAAGATGGAAGCATACGGCAAGGACCCTCTTTTTCAGTTCAGCCCTTCTATCCTCATAACCAATGAGTTTTATAAAAGGGTAACACTGCTGCTGGCTTTCCTCAAACTCAACCACGGATACATCTCCTGGAAACCCCACAAAAGAAATCTAGAGGTGCTGGTGTTTCTCTTTACCAGAAGTTTCTTCTGATCAACTTTGCAGAAGAAATGGCATCTACTATTAACCACTTGGATCAGAGTAGCTTACTCTTACAAGAGGGCTTCCTAAACTGTTGGTGCTACAGGGAGTTCTGAAACAAACAATTCACTGTTTTTAAAGCCTAATAATTAATTACCAGAACAGATTTATACATGTGTACCTAAGACAAAGGCTGGACTTCTATTAAAGATTTGAAAAATTCATGAAACATAAAAGACACATCATACAATGACAAAAAGTAACAATAAAGGATCTTTCTCTAAGTAACTGAAAGATATCATGAAAGCAAATTGTTCGAATTTCGTATCAGCCATTAATTCACTTAAGCAAGAAAAGCAATTTAGACACTTCCCACAGATTTAAACACTTAGATAGCTGCATGATGAAGGAATTTATAGACAGCTCCCAGAATCTCATGTTTTTTTGCATTTAAATGTCCCTTCCCACACTTTTGCAAAGCCACCCATGCGGAGGAATGCTGCTGTTCTGCCTCCCAGCAGCTTTGGCTCTGCTGACATCCTATGATGTTGTTTGACTGGATTCTTTATCTCTGCCAGCCCCAGAAAACAAATGTCACGTGCCACAGCAATAATGCAGATGTCATCCTACTCCTTCCGCTGACAGCAAAGGAGGCAACCAGCATGCTGACACAAAATGCTTCCTTTAGTTTGGTATCTATCTTAAAATCACTGGGAAACCAGGGAATGGCAATGAAAAGACCACATCCCTTTTCGTAAGACTACTTCTTTGGCTAGCATCGAGTGGTCACATGCGAGCAGAGATGGGCAGAATGAGAAAGAAAGAGGGATCCAAGTTGGATGATGTGGCAAGGCATACCCTCTGCAAGTCTGCTGATTACACAGAACTGGGAGGGGTGACTGGTAAGCGCAAGGGCACCTCCACAGGATGAAGAAATTGCCAGACAAGAACCTCATGAAGTTCAACAAGGAGAAGTGTTGCACGTGGGGAAAAACAATCCCAGGCATCAATACATGCTGGGGACCACTCAGTTGCAAAGCATGAGGAAAGGCTGAGAGCTGGGACCACTCAGACTGGAGAAAAGAAGGCTCAGGCAGGATCTCATCAGCGTATATAAACACCTGAAGAGACAGTGGAAGGAGGACAAAGTCAGGCTCTTCTCAGTAGTGACACAGATTTCCTGGAGAGGTTGTGGAGTCTCCTTCCTTGGAGATATTCAAAAGTCAACTGGACATAGTTCTGGGTGATGAGACATAGGTGGCCATGATTGGGCAGAGGGGTTGGACCAGATAACCTCCAAAGGTCCCTTCCAACCTCAGCCCCTGTGTGATTCTGTGATGTCTGCCACTCATGTATCCCAGGAAAGTGTCTGAGACTGGGAGCATGGGAAAAGAATATTTCAGGAAAGAAAAAAGGCTGTTAGATGGTAATGATTCACTTTATTTGTAGATTAAAAATAAATTCATAGTGATGTGAGGAAAACAATGTCACTGTAAATCTGCTTGTTTCTCCTCTGATTTGTAAGGATATACAGTTCAGGTTGGAAAGACAGCAAAAATTAAAAGGAAAAAGGAAATTAAGCTGACCCATCAAAAATGTATGGAACTACATATATTTTATAAAGCTCAAAAAATATTATTTTTATTAAAATTGTGTTTTTGAAGCTGAGATTGTGTGACTCAGTTTTAAAGAAAAGTTGAATAGACATGCCTTTTTTTATGGTAGGGAACTTCAAATACTGTTGAAGAAAGCAATAAAGTAAGTTTAGCAATTCCAAATGGACCCTTTCCTACAACACTATCTCAGTGCAATTTCCCACTAATGGTGCACTCTCTCATTCTACATCACTCCTGACTGTGAACTTCCCTAATTTAGGCAATCTGCATTTTCCCCATCAAATGCTTCTATGAGTATTCTTGTCAGCATTAGCATCTATCAACTTCACCTACATAAGTGTGACAGCCTACACTGCAGATTTGTTCCCCTTTCAGTTATCTTCAGCTGTGGCAGCAGCTTCACCAGAGCAATTCCCTGAGACTGACAGAATGAAGTAATAATATCTGCACCAGAATAAGTTACCTAAGCCTCAAGCAGAAAGAACCCACCTATTGAAAACACCACCTCTACCTGTCACCTCAGACTCTCCAGCTGCCCTGTGAGGTTATCACTGAATAATGTAAGCTAGGGAAAAATCCCCTGTACAACTTAAAAGGTCCAAATATTTCTTAAAAAACCCACAACAGATAATATTGATGTAATTCACCTCTCCTAAAAACCCTACAGGCAATATGGCTCACAAAGCATACAGGTCTACCTACCCTTCTCCGCCATTCCTTTGGGATGCCTGTTGGCAGTCTGGCCACTGCTTTGAGTGCATCATGCCACTAAAAGCAAAAGCATCCAAAAATGTAGAAAATCCATAATTAGTTTAATGCAACAGTACAGCAACATTTACAACCTTGCAGACATTCACATTCATTTAATCTTACTGCACAGCATTTCAGACTTTAACTTCTTAATTGACTCGCAGGGAAAACATAGATTCAATACTTTATGATGTAACAAAAGTATAATATTCTAGGACACAAAGACTTATGAGATGTGAGTAAACAGTGAAAGCCTATTGCATTTTCCAAATATGAACGGACCAGTTTTTGATGCAATTGCAAATAACATGCTGATGTTATGATGCACTTCTGAACTAGGGCAAGCACCTTGATTGCAGAGAACCCAATCCTTCACAAACTCAAGAGAAAAATTAATCAAATTACCTGCTGAAAACCATTTTGACCTAAAGATGGTTCAAGAGTGAATTTCAGTTTTGTATCAACCCCTAGAAACAAAAAGGAAAGGGGAAAAAAATGGATGGACATTATTTTCATTTAGCTCAGAAGGGGAAAAAACCCAACACACAGTTAAAACAAGAACACAAAATTTTAGCTTCATGTCTTAACAACTATTTTTCAGACTTTTTCTGGGAATTTTTGTCTTCACAGTGGATTCAATGCACCTATTAAGGAAGTACATAGACCAAGTTCTTAAAATGCACTAATATCCTCTTTAATGATGTAGTTTGGCACAACTCATTTCACTAAAATTTATGTAGTTCACTACTTTACAAACTCTATTAGTACACTGCAAATTGTCATACGCATCCACAGAAAAATACATGTACAGAAACAACCAGTTTCTTTTCATCTATATCAACTTCTTGACATTAAGTCACTCAAAACTCATTTTTAAATTTAGGGTGGTAAGATTATTTGAGTGTTCAGAACATAATTTTTTTTTTATAATTCCTCCAAACATAAAGCACATTTGGGTCAGTATTCTCATTTAAGCTTAGATTTCATTTTGGTCATATGAGCAAATTATTTTAATTGTGATAAAGCAGGTGCACTAACAGTTTACAACATTACATAAAACACCAGGATCTCAAGTGGATCCCCACATGGCACCAGAGTATGACATAACACAAAGAATAATAACACGTTTAATTTGCTTTCTATCCCATAATTTGCATGTACAATTTTTTGGCCTTTCAAATGCCGCTGTCCAGAGCTCTGGTGCTGAACACTGCATCACACTGCATCCCCTCCCTCCAGTCTGCTGGCACAAAGAATAAAGCCTTCCTTTATTTTCCCTCCATAACTGAATATGATGTATTGCTCCATATTCAAAAATATATTATGTATAGCTTCTTGTCTTTCCAGGATATGAAGCCAAACATTTTTAATATATAAATATCCATATATATATACACACATATAAACAAACCAAATAGAGTATAATCCTGCAAGGTTTCAAGTATATAAATTCCATGCTAATCAACTCACCAGTAATACTCAGTGCTTTGGAGGGCTAAGCCTGCAAGTCTGACAGAAACTCAAACTGTAGTGGCATTTGCTAGTTATGGAATGAAAATACGACTTTCAGCACTTGCATACTGAAATGATGATAAGTAATATATAACGCCTTGTTGTCTGATAAATATATATTTGAAGACAAAGCTGCCTTAAGGTTTTTTTTTCCTTCTTTGGGGAAAGAGTGAAGAGAAACAAAGGAAAAAGAAATCACACAAAACCAGGTATTGTTTAGAATTTTAGTGTTTTAAAATTGCCTCACTGAGATCTGGGGATTGGCACTCTCATTTCCCTGCTTCTGATTTAAAAGACATGCTTGTTAGATCTAAAAAAATAAAGGCTTATAACCATAATAGATATGTCTGGAAAAACATTTAAGGATTAAAAGCTATTCCTGGAAGTAACTGTTTATTAGTATTCCTTCCCACAAAGCCATGGCACTCAGTAGAGACTCCTAATAGATAAATCTCTTTACAATAATTTAAAGCAATGTAACAATGCCAGTAACCTACTAAAATTAAACTGTATCGTGTTTGCTGAAATTGGAAAAAGTGAGTCTTATTCCCAAGTAAAAAAAATGTAAGTACTGCAAAACCCTAAATAAATACATAAATAATATATATAATACATAGTATATAATACATAAATAAAGATACCGTGACCAAGAACTCCTTTTGTATAAGGAAACAGATGCTGACTTCTTATCTAACACTACCTTCAGCAAAGAACCAACAGCCTTCCAAAACAGCCGTGTGTTCACTTTCAACTTGGCAGCCAAATATTAATCACTTCAGTTTTCTAAGACTTAGAGATCCCAGTAACAACTTCTCTCTTTGTCTCACAAGCTTCCTAAGAAAGACGCAAGCAGATACTGCCAGGTCTTCAAAAGATCAAGCATAATAAGACAAAACCTCAGATTAAGGCAAAATTTTTCTATAATTACATGAACATCATGACCAGGGAGCTCATACTAGGGCCCAAGTACCTGTCTCTCTTGATTAAATGAGACTGAAATGAGATTTTGAACCTCCATCCAAAAAGTTTATTAAATCATGGCAGAAAATTGAGACAGGTGTGAAAATTACTATAAATGAGAATAACATCACACGGTAACATCAAACTACACAGCACACTCTCTTCAGTATGGCAAGGAACATCTCAGCCAGGCCATGCACTGTAACGTCTTGTAGAAGCCACAGAAATCTGTGTTCCCTTATTTGATTCCCATTAGAAAAATTCCCAAAACCAAATTATGTGACAGTTTTGTGACAGGGGAGATGAAGAGCAACAGGGAGTGAGCCACAGCCCATGCAGAAATGGTTTCTCATTCCCATCCATTCTAGAGAATTTACATTTCTTAAAACCAAAAAATTATAACCTTGTTCAATTAAAAAAATACAGCATGTAAGCAAGTGGAAAAAAGCTGCAACACAAACAGTACAGAAAGCCGGGCAAGGCTATAGCCACCCAGGGCATCAGCTGGAGGGCAACCAGCAAACTCCAAGCAGCATCTCATTGCGTGTTACTTGTATCTGGCACAAATACCATCTTGCTACGTGCAGTTTCTGCATTCTTCTTAAGAAATTTGTTCTTGGACTTTAGAGCTTCTAGGAAATGAAAGCCTACCCCCATCCCAACCTCTCTTGGTTTCCTAAACTTTCCTTTCTCCATCATTCCCCTTTTCCTAAAAAATCTCCCACCCCTGTACATACTACCTGGTTGGTTTTTTTTTGCACTGTCCTGTCATTTTCATCCTGTCTACTTTTGCCTGGATCATCACTAGCCTTTCCCCAGAGGATTCCTCCACATACAATATTTTTTCCCTTGCACTTCCATTGTCTGCTACATCTTACCAGCACCTCCCTTTAATTCCGCTTTCCATTGCCTTCTCTCCACAAACTGGCTTAGATTCCCCAATAGCTTTCTCTCTCCTTAATACCGCACATCCACAGAACCATACCTCAGGTCTGAACCCATTTTCACTGGATTTTCCCCTTTCTAACAATCCTCCATCTCTGGGTCACATTCCTCTCCATCATGTAAATATATGCTTTTTGCAGGAAAGACCCCTTGGGGCCTTAGGAAAACTTTTCTTCCCAGCTCCTCCACATGGACAGACTGGCAGAAACGTACCACACACGCAGCAATAGTTCCTCCTCTAAGTGCTGTCAGTACAACTCAGCCCCTTTACATCAAACCAGCCCGGCTACAGTATCATTTGACATATTAAATATCACCTCCAGTTCCTACACTTTCAACTGTGTTTTTCATACCTGAGAAGCATATTCACTGATGTAAGCAGGAATATGCTTGGAACACATTTGAATTATTAGCTCCATGAAAATAAGCACACACAAAGGTACATGTTTGGCACCAAATTTCTGAAGGATAGGAGAACACCAAAATCAGGCCTGTTTGACGCTCTCGCAAGCAGGTCATCAGAAACCATTGCAGAAAAGTTAGGTAAAAAATAAAAGGAAAAAAATGAGGAAAAGATAAAACTCCACAAAACCCAGTCGCGTTAGCTTTTCCATGTAAAATATATGACTGACTCCTAACAGGAAAAGGCTGTAAGAGGGAAGATTATACACCTAGGATTCCCAAACCTTAGCAATCTTGCACTGCTTGACCAAAATATAGCACAGAACCACAGAAAGACCCGCAAGAGGGGAGAAAAATACAGTCAGCCAAGTACCTGGGTGAGGAATCAAATTCCCAGATCTCCCTCAGCAATATTAAACAAAAAATCTGGGATTTTTTTCAGAAATTTTAAACTAGAAAATGCGTAGGAAGATCATCTGTTCCGATGCATGTATGTGATCTATAAAGCCAAAGCCTCAAACTCACAAAGTACACCACTATAGGTTCTTGGCTGTACTTCACAGCTGTTGAACCTTTCCCACAGAATGCCTATAAATATTTTATCAAAAATAAATGAGAGAAAAGGCCTAGCGCAGCTTTGTGTGCAGTGGGAGCCCATACTTGGGGAAAGAAAAGTGGTGATGTAAACTACCATCTTATTGTTGCTTGCTGTTTCAGGAAGATTCTTAGCCTTGCCATTTAGAGATAAACGTAGGTTTTCATCTGCAAAATGAGAAATAAAAGGAACCTTCTGAGTAACTCTGCATGAAATCACTTCTGTCAGGAGCTAGAGCTCACTGGGATGTATCAAAGCACATCTGAAATCTCCAGTCTACAGAAACTGCTCAATATAGACAGCTAATACAGACACTAAGTAAATCTGAAGGAAACTTCATCCAGCATATTTTTGAAGGGCTCACTAGGTGCTGTATCTCCAACACTCTATAAAAGAATGCATCCTGAATGTTATTGTCTTTTCTTATATATGAACAATGTGGAAATCCCAAATGAGCAGGATTTTTAAGATTATGGCATTCACGGTTACACCTCCAATCACATCCCCTGATCTTTGTGTGAGTCTAAATAAAAGAATGTCATTATCCAGATAACGCCATTATCTGGGCTATTAGCAGCCTACTGTTGGAGCAGGGATTTGTGAGAATTAAGTCAGGAAATCTCGAAAAGAGCAGCCCCATAAACCTGTACCAGAATGTATCAGAGACCTAATTAATAACAGCCTCTGAAACTCATCTCAGACAGAGAAGCAGTCAGCACTGTGTGCTGGATGCACACACAGCTAGTACAATGGAAACCGATCCTTACTTATTTCGATGTATTCCTCTGTTTCAGTGGATCTCTGGCTTGCATGCTTTGTAAATGCCTATGATTAGGCAACAGATCAACAACATTTTAGCTACAAGTGGCAGCTCTAACACTGTACATTGAATTTAAATTTCCAATATTTCATAAAAAAGAAAATTCGAAATTTTGATGGCAGGCAACTAGAATCTAGTATTCGGTAATGATCACCCATCAATGCTTCTGCTGAAAGCCCACTTCCCTGGAGCAAAGACACTTTGTTGGCTGACCACCTGGTTTTAATAGATTTGGATGCTTAAGTAGGATCCTAAAAAACCAGCCGCAGAGCTGGTGCCTTCCGCTTGGGAAAGGCATGCTTGCGAATTTAGACAATACCCTACAGCAGACAAAGGCTGGGCGGGAGAAGGGGATCTCCGGCCGGTCAGGAGTTAGTGCGCTTATTAGGGGAGGCCGAGGGGGTACCACGGGGAGAGGCTGGCGGCAACCTGGGGCACCGAGCCCGGGGGCAGGGCAAGGGAGGAACGGCGGGTGGGAAAGAGAGAGACGGAGGTTGAGAGGGAGGGCGGCAGCGGGGACAAACGACACAAAAGCGCTGCGAGGCGGCGGCGCCGGGCAGGAGGAGCTGGAGAGCAGATGGGGGACCAGCGGGCCGGGCGGGATGCGCGGGAGGAGCCCCCGGGCAGGGCCGGCTCGCTGCTCCCCGCAGGGCCCCGGCCACCTCCGGCCTCCCGCCGGGGCCGCCCCGCACCCGGCCCGGCATCTCCGCCGCTCCCCGGCCCGGGGCCGCCTGGCAGGCCCCGCTCCCGCCCCGGGCCCGCACCCCGCGCTGCCCCCCGGTGCTGCCCCCCGCCCCGCCGCGCCTACCCGCGGCCCGCATCGCCCTCCGGCCGCCGCCTCCTCCTCGGCCCCGCCGCCCCCCCGCCCCGCTAAGCCGCTTAGGGGGCGGCAGGCCCGGCCCGGCCCGGCCCGGGTACCTGGCTCCAAGGTGCACAGCAGGCGCGGCGCGGTGCGGGAGATGCAGCTGCGCTTCTTGAGCACGTTGCTGAGGATAGTCCCCACGCCGCCGCCCGAGCTCTGCCGCTTCAGGCATCGCCCCCCGCGCCGCAGCGAGCCCGGCAGCCGGTCCTGCCGCATGGTGCCCTAGGGCGGCGGGGCGGGAGGCATGGCAGGCGGGGACCGCACTGCGGACTGCCAGCTCCGAGTGCGGGAGAGAACAGGGAGGACAAGGAGAGGAGAAAGGGAAAAAGGGGAAAGGAGAGAGGACGGGGGTGGGGGGGGGGGTGGGGGGGGGAAGCTGTTCCCGCCCACAGTCGTAGCATCACTGCCTGAATAAACCAGCAGTCTCTCCTCCTCCTCCAGCACCACCTGGGATGCAGCGGGGCAAAGGGAGGCAGCATCTCTGGTCAGAAACCCAGGGAGCCCCGGCGGCAGCGGTGGGGCTCATCGGGGGCAGAGGGCTCCAGGACAGCCCCCCGGGCTGCACGGATACCACCCGACACGGGCAGTACGGACATGGCTCCTCTGACGCCTGTTAACAGGCGGCAATACTGGAATTCCTCCCGAGAATGAAGTGAGCTAAATATCCACCAAAGAGTCTTCTCACATAGTACTCTGGCCTGCAGCTGGACATCTATAGATAGTCCTGCTGCTCCTTTCAAAAAGCTGTCCTAGGAAGGAATCCCACAAGGAATGGAGCAGGGGGAGAGCAAAGAATGTAACAGCATCTCAATGCCAGGGCACGCTGGGTCAGGTCCGGCAACCAGGGCTGCTCAGGGACACCCCAGCAGCAGCACAAGCGAGTGGGCTGCACGGTTTCTGTTTCTGACTCTCCAGCACAGAGCCTTTGAACATCCTCAGCTAATATAACAGCCTTTTCTACGAATTTAAATTGCAACTGCACTTACAAGCAATGATGTGCGAGGCACTAAATACTTAAAAGAAGCTATTCGACAGCACTTTATTAGATGCATTTTCCAGTGCTATTTGGCCTAACAGCATCTTAAAAGGGTTTAATACAGAATTTCAAACTAGTGGTTTGATTGACCAGAAGGAAAAGCATTTGAAATAATGATAGATTTTACAACCTAAACCACTCAGTGTTTATGTGGAAAGGGAGAAGATTTATCACACCATATTAGTTGGGCTCAAGCTACCAGAAGTCTGAGTCTACCTGCCAACAACTGCAGCTTTGAAACAATTTGTTCCTTTATTAAAAAGATGTTTTTCTCAATCACATTATAAAGGAAGAAGAAAACTGGCAACAGTTAAGTAATTAAGCTGATTATATAAAAGATTCATAATATAAAACACAGAATCAAGCCTTTTTTAAGATCAGTTATAGCTATCTTTAGAAGTCACTGTTAAGTTTTCAGAGAAGCGTGATTTTTATCACGTCTCTTTAAATATCTGTTTCAGTTTTGGAGATCACTACATTTGAGCTGCTAGCTTGCACTCTGAATAGATAATTAAGTCTGTGTGTCGGTGGTTCTTTTTTTATCAAAGGTGACACTTCCCTGCTGATGTAGATGATGCGAATCACTTTCCTTCAGTGCCAGCTGGAGATGATGATTTAGTAGTTAAAGCATCAAATTTGAAATCAATTAGTCTCCCTAGGTGTTCTGCATGTACCAATGGGACTGTAACAGCAACATTTAAATACAGAAATAGGCACGTTATCTCTCTAATATTATTCTCCTCTTGCTTAAGCGCCATTCACAAATAGCATCACATCTTTCCTGGATCAGTTCAAGACTGACTAACCCAACACCACATGCTGTTGCCCAAAGTCTCGGGAGCCATAGCCAAAGTTTCAGAAACCACTCATTATCCATAGAGTGAGAATCAGTCATCGCACTAAAATGAACATACATTACCTTCAATTTTTAAACAATTACAGATCAGCTCTAAGACACCAATATTTAACTGATAAGGCTAATCAGTTCTCAAAAGGAGAATTAGGTAACCACATTACTGCTATTTCTCCTACTTGTCATCTTGTTGCTCTAAGAACACTGGAAACAATCAGGGCAACCCTTCTGTGACTCGGCACATGGATACTTCCAAGCATACCAGCATACCACTAAGGAGCTTTCCCGCATGCCAGCCAATAAACACGATGCTGTTCTGCAGACAAAAAATGCAAAATTGACCTTCAGGAGACAAAATGAAGAAGCCAAGACATACTAATGGGTTTGATGACTCACTGAATCATTACCACAAATGGATTTTAGAGACAGGGATAAGCCTCCCATTAAGCATACATATACATATCTTAAGGGCTAGAGCCTAGCTTCTAGAAAAGTGTATGGCACTGGATTTTAACGACTGATCAGTCAAAGCCTCTAATTTGCCCATGGCAAGACATGTTGGTCATTATGAATCTAGTTTGACGCACCAATGCACAGAAGTCTGCTCATGTCCACAAGTCCTCACCTGCAGTTACTGACAAGACAGACGACATGCAGAAAGAATTCTAAGGGGGGAAAAAAATCAAAGCATTTGGCTAGGCAAGATATTTCAGCTTCAGCATTTTGTAATAATCAACCTGAGACATTGCTTCCCCTCCCCCCCTGCCCCATAGTTCATATATTCCATCCCACACAACAGCCACTTTCTGAAAAACCTTACCTCCTCATTGCATACCTCTTTGCAGTCTTACCACCATCTGCTACCCATGGCATTTTAAGGCCAAAGAACTTAAGAAATATTAGTTCATATGTATAACTTGTTCCTTTGTTACAATCAACCATATGGTGGTTGGTCCGATGATCACTGCTAGGTTTTGACCAATTCCATTTACCTTAAACCTCTCCATTCCTCAGCCCACTTCTGTCTGCACTGGGACAATGAGATAAAATACAGGCAGCTAGAAAGAAAGAATAAGCACTAACAGATGGGGCAGCAATAGGAACGGCAGCAGAAACAGGGCCACAGACCAATCTTGCTTGTAAAGAACGTATTTGTTTGCATAGAGCTTTAATTACCAAACCCAGGATTACTGGAAGGCATAGTTCACTGCTTCTCTTTCCGACGTGTACTAAGAACACTGAATATAATCAAAAGACTTAAAATGGTAAAACATCTTTAGCTGGGTGACAGTATTTCATGAACTCCACATCCTCTCCTTTATTTCACAGAAAAACATACAGATCTCCCTTAATTCTGATTTGCATCACAACATCCCAGTAAAACAGTCAAAGTCTGGGGAGAAAAAGCTTGTTTGCCACACACTTGGACACCTCTATTGGCAAAAATACTTAAAGCAACATGGAGCCATGAAAAAATACAGTAAATATATTGTATGATAATATTGTAATATGTTTCATCCAAAAGCATTTTGGAAATTACGCTTAGGCAGCATCACTACAACAGCTGCCGATACAGCACATACCAGAAAGAAATATGTATCAATAGGATGAGGGTGGAAAACGTATTGCAACCACCAGGGAAAACCTAATGTACTGACCAAATCACAGGACTTACCATCTGCTAAGCCCCAGAGCTCCATATAAAGTACATTTAAGAGACAAAAAAAGTATCCAGAATATGTAACCTTATTAGCACTGGGTTTCAAATAGCTCTACAGAAGCTAGCAAATAAAGACATTTTAAATCCAACTGACACATGTTCTGATGTGTATCGCAGTTCATCATGAGCTCAAAAGAAAAAAATATTTCACTTTCAAATTGTAACGTACAAGAGAAAACAAATGGAATGACATATGTCCATGTTGGAAGGAAGAAAGGGTAAGGCAGTTTGAGATTCTCCCAGGAGGCAAAACTATTTTAAATACATTTAGCCCATTAAACCACCTTCATCACTGGAGCACAAAATTTCTACCTTACCCAGTTCTATATCAGTTCTATTAATAAATATCCCCTCTGTCAAAACCAGCCCTGCTTCCTTCTGCTTGATCCTAGAAGCCTGAAAACAAGCATGATCCACCTGAAGTTTCACAGTCCTCCAACACACAAGACGAATCCACCTCTGACAGACCGAAAAGAGGTCTCTGGCTTCTTGGGTCTTTGACACTGCAGGGGCACAGGTGCTACAGCAATGCTACAGCACACATCCCTTGACCACGAAAGCCTGTGAGGTGGCACAGCCCAGCATGCCTCCCACTTCAGCCTGCAAGCAGAGCATTCCCCTCCTGCACTGCCGCTGCTGCTCCATCTACAACCTCTGGTACTGACGTGCTACCTCGGACAGCGCAGGAAAGCAGGTGTTGTTATGCACCACTTGCCTGTAGCTATTTTGTGGACCACCAAGCACAGAACATGTTTTGCATATCCACAGTTGCATGAGTACCTGGCAAAGGAGCCTATCAGACAGGTATGTGTTATATACAGAAGGAGAAACATGAGCTTGGACTAACAGATTCAGTTCTGTCACCAATTTTGTTTCTCCTGTCAGACAAGTAATCCAGGGTAGTCTTTAGTTCCAGAACCAATTTTAAAAAAAATTGAAGCATTGCTACTGTATTTGTACCTAGAGAAGGTTAATTCTATGCATTTTCAACAAGTAGGGCTCAGCAGAATAGTACAAAGTGTTGACAAGCCACAGTCTCATCAACACAGCATTAATATTTTAAACTTTAACATTGCATTAGTCATCATTTGCATCACTTTGTACATAAATGACACAAAACTGGTCAGGACCTCACTGTGACCTCTACTAGATATCACAGAAAAAAAGTGCAGAGCCAATCCTTGCCTACAAAGGTATTCAGTGCAAGTAACTACACAAAGGACAGGAAATTACATCTATGATTTCCAGAAACAGAGAACCAAAATTCGTATGATTTAGTATCAGGAAAAGTGCAGCTAGTCAAATGTTTCCTCTTCCTTCAGACTTCAGGCACATAACCTTATTACTTATTTTCCCCTTCAAAAACCGTGGGCATGGTAATTACTCCTTAACAGAGCCTTCTTTTGAAGGAAGCCCTAAAACAGCCCATTTGTTCTTGCATGACATAAGACAGAGGAGCCAGGAAATTCTCTCACTAGAAAGTGCTCTCTGGCCATGGGGCTTTGTTTATAGCTAAGATATCTGAAAATGAATATTGCTTGCATGTTGTTTACCCGTATCTATTGAGGACTGATCTGGAGACCATTAAAACATTACTGCTTACTGTAGTATGTATCTTTTGACAGGAAATTAATCTACAAGACTAACTCCTGTAAAAAGCATACAACTCTATGCACACTACATGATCCTTCAGCTTATCACAATCAGGATTCAGCCAAGAGAACTTCAGACTCAAGAGTCTTTGTTACCATCTTTAGTTGTGGTGTTTTGGTTTTGGGTTTTTTCTAAATCTCACCCTTTCCTCCCATACACACTATTCACTCATGCCTTCTGCACTACACACCTGCATACACTAGGACAGGATTTATGAGAAAAGTAGGTCTCCTCAATAGAGTCAGGTCTCCTTGACCCCAGCATCACCTGCCCACAAGTGCATGTGGTAATTTATCCTTTGGGAGTGATGGACAGTTACACCCAGTAAGTGTATTTACAAGCTGAGTATTGTTCACAGGCATACTGCTTCTTGAAATTTTTGGCAGATATGCCCTGAGAAGAATGCCAAAATTTTCCAGCATTAGTGAAAACACTTGAAAATATAATACATCCATAAATCAGTTGTGAAAGCAGTTTCCAGGACAATGGGGTGGACCCATGATGACCAGTTTCCCATGTAGGGAGGCACCGCATTCACAGGCAGTGAATCAGTGCAGGTAAGGCTGACTGCAGTCTCTCAATCCATTGCCTGTTCACAGAGTAGCACAAGGCATTTATGCAATTGGATCACGTAGGTGAAAATATGAAAACCCTCAAAAGCACAGTAGGTTGCTAAAATAGAAGTACAGACATGCCTGTAACCCCCCTAAACTGCCCATAACCCCTCTCCATTTGTAGATACATAACTATTTAAATGAATGACGGAGGTGCAGAAAGACTTGACATCTGTACAGGACCAGGGCTAAGGGCAGCAACAGCAGAACTCCATGAACTCATCTTCCACACCTACATCAATCCAGCAGAGCACAAAGGCCCTATTTTCCAGAATTCTTTAGAAAAATCACTTGGCAGTAAGCTAGAAGCTTTTCATAAACCTGTCTACAAGATAATCACATCAAGCTAACCCCGAATATCTCAATATTCAAATGCTTTACATCACAAATTATTAACTCTCCCATGTCACCAGCTCTCACCACCACACCATTAATAAGCTAGTATTCTGTAGTATCTGGAGTTCCTACATCAAACCAGTTTTAAGGACAGAAGAATGAAATTTGCTGACAATTCAGCAAGTCTGAGCACACAAGTGACAGCAAACAGTGTCAATGGGCTGGGTACAAAGGGTGGCCTATTTTACTCCAGGCCCATGACTGGGAATTGACTGTTCCCAGAGCTTAAAAGGAAAAAATTGAAATAAATCCTGGAAAGTAGACACTAATTCATGTTTTTTAAACATCATGCACCACAGATCACAGGCACCTCCAATATTTCAGGAAAAAAAAACCAAACCCAACCAAAAAAGTCCTACTGACATTACAAAACAGATGTGATGTGGAAATCTTTTAACAGAGGGTTCAATAGCTGCACTGAAGGGACAAGGCAGAGATTTAACTCAGAACTATCCATGCTGGAAACAAAAAGGAGCTTGAATATAAATTTACTTGATTACAAGACAGAAGTTAGTTCACCTTATTATGCCAGTAATAGAAGACAACAAATTCAGACAACTGAGTATGCCTGATATTCTATCAAAGCTGTGTGTATTCACTGCAGTGCCCATAAATCCTAATTCTGGGCTGCAGCACTATTGCAGTGGGTGCTGCACAAGCACAGCAGAAAAACAGACTGCCTGCTTTAAAAGAAATAAGAGAAAAAAAACCACATTAGCATATGGAAGAGCACAGGTAGACAGCCAGATGATATTGAAAAGCATGGTGGACAGCAGCCTTAATAAAAGAGCTGCTATTGTTTCTGTAGACTTACGGCAAAGATGAGTACCAGGGGACACACCATGAAGGCATAAGGTCAGTAAGAAGGCTGAGAGATCAGGTTTTAATCATCAACACATTCAACATGATTAAACATCTATAAAACAATGCTTACATGGGGGGAAATTGAGAAGGTACTTGTTTTAAACCTTGTGAGATGAAGGTAGGAGGCATGAGCTAACTCTGAATACCAAGTAAGAAATCATAAGGATGGGACAACAGAGAAAAGTAGGTTGTGAAGAGTTCTGGATATTAAAGCAATGAGAGGAAGACATAGACTAGATCTACAGTGACAATCAAGAAAGCATAGACACAAGCACTCGTGAACACCTGTGATTAACCAAACACTGAAGTCCACTTCCATGTTTTTTAATTCTTTATACATATATATGTTGTCTTCCAAAAGGACAAAAGTACACTCAGCACAAAAATAATTTGCAAAAGCTTTCTATGTCCCAAATGCTTCCAACAAGCTCTTAATCAGAGAAAAATGACAGACAAGTAAGTTAATCCATCTTCCTGTGTTGTGAAATTGTGTGTCCGTAATTTAACAACATCTAGATTTCTTACTATTTTTTTCCAATTTAGTTCAAATGTGTAAATAAACTCTGAAGTTAAAACTGCCACTTGAGAAGCAATGATCTTTGTTGTTCTGATAAAGAAAATAAAAGGAGGGGGAGAATAAATTTATTTTACTTATTGCCTTCATGTGCCAACTATAACAGTAAAGCAGATCATATGCAGCTACATTAAGCTGATAGTTGCATCTCATGAGCAAAGTAAAAGACACGTCATGCAAGGACTGCTAAAGTAACAATATATTTTAACTGCTGTAGTTACCAGTAGCATAAAGTCTAGAGTTAACAACTGGAATAAAAGTCATAGCAATACTTACAAGATAGATAAAATATAGAGAGAACACTTTTTAAATTAAATACAAAGCAATGAATTGAAGTGAGGTCTCAAAGGGCAAATTACCTTCTTTTTGTCAGAGAAATTACTTGACTCTACCAAAGCATAGAATTAAAAATAATATGTTCCTTACCAAAATAATATGAAAAAAATTACTGAAGGGGCTTACATGAAAAAAAAAAAAAAAGTTGAAAAGTATGATTATAAAAATTAAGAAATATTCCCTAACCTTTCTAAACAATATGAAATAAATGCCTATCTTGGCCAGTATTCACATCCTAGAATCCTGCTTAAATGCTACATGGCAATTTAAAAAAATAAATCACCAAGTCAGCAGGAAATCTCATGAAATACATGAAAAAACAATTCAGGCAAGTATGATTTGGAGTTATGCTTAAGATAACATCTGCAGAAGAAAGGAGGTCATAGCAGGCCCCAGCTCTAAAACTGCACTGCTCTTCCTTTATTAAAAGCTGATTATTTGCTTAGCACCTAGTATAGAAATTGAATTTTACAGTGTGAATTGCCAGATTCATTGATCTGAACTGCTACTTCAGAAACAGCAAGATTTTAATTCCCCCAACATCATGAAAGAAACCAAAAATGATCCTATGTCCCCAAGACAAGATTTATCCAGAGAACGAACACTTCGAAAGATTTTAGACTAAAAAAATATGTCTTTGCTTTGGGCCAGGAAACATTACGAAAACAAGACCATGTTCATACATTAGCGTTTTCAGATGTTTATGTCTTCTCTGCAGTAATGCTAAGGTCATCCATCAAAGACTAGGCTCAGACCATGGAAGGCTTTCATTAGACACGTAGCAAGGAGACAGGCTGGTCCTGCCCTGCCCAAGGATGAGTCCAGCTTCCAGCATGGATCCTCCCTCTCCCATTACACATGGCCTCCATGGACAGAGCTCTCTCTGTTACACAGGAACAGGAACAAGACCCTCTCTGGGGCTGCGGAGGGGAATGGTGCAGACTCCAACTAAAGCTCACGTAAGCCCCGTAAGAGCTCTTGGAACTATTGCTACAAGCCTTAATACAGTTGTAGCTTTTAATAAAGTTTTATAGTTTTATAGTCTGTTTGCATTTGAAAAATAGCTTGTAACCTCTGTACCACATACTTAGGTTTAAGTTAACGTCTGTGTCACATTTTGAAGCCTGCTTCTGTGCTAAGGGAGAGATATTATATTGTATTCAGATAGCTACCAGAACATGTTATAGTCAAAATACAATATTGCTTAGTCATAGCATAAAGAGTTAAAGGTATTGGAAGAACTCCAAATAGAAGACGTAATGTGAAGAAGATGAGGGTAAATGAGGAAAGGGTGGTCTTAAGACTTCCGAATCAATTTGAGAAGAGCCGTGCCAGGGGCGTGGTTTGGGGTGGTTTGTAGAATGGGCAAATGAAAGATTGGATATGTTTCCTAGATAGGATAATTAGGTAGGGTCATAAATTTGTAGAATTCTGTATGCCGAGGGCGCACGTCATTGTACTTTGATTGCTAAAAGCTTTTAGCTGAACTTTTAGTAAAGAAACTTTCTGCCTCCACCCTGCCTTGGAAACTTTTTTCTTCTATTTTAGGCAACAGAACCACAAACCTTCAACAGTTAATAGGAAGCCCTGCACCACCACCCAAGTTCTTTGATCACATATACACTGGTTCCCATTTGTAGATTCCACTAGTTTCTAAAAGAAAGCTTTGCATGCACATGAAGCTATTACAACCCCAAGTCCTCCAGACCACCTAATACCTTTCATCTCCCACGTGGGCCACAGCTTCACAGAGCATACTCTTCAAGTATTGGAAATGGAAGCATCTAGCAAAGAACCTCAAACTACCACCTCCCCTTCCTGAAAAAAGTACATACAGTAGTCATTTAAGCAAGTTTGACACAGTTTTTTTGTTGAAATTTGTGAGATGAAGAGGGAAAAATAGTTATGAGTTCTGACAACATTGCTACTCCAAGCTTTTATACAGGTCAGTTAAATGACAAAATTTCAGTTCATAACCCACTCTTACAGGACAAGTTTATAGAACTGGATGTGTTTAGGATTAATCAAAGGCTCATTTAGTACTGAAGCCCTGAGCTGTTAAAATTGATTTTGAGTACGTACAACACCATACAAGCATGAGTTTTGCTAACAGCAAAGCTCTGATTATTTATTTACTACCGCATATCTTTGGACAACTCACTTCACTTCTCTGAACATGTGCTTCTTCTACCAGCCTTCAAGTAGTCTTGTCTCATTATGGTTTTCAAAGAGCCTTGTACCATGTGTTTGTCCAGTGGTGTCCAGTTTGTCCAGCTCAACAGGTTTTTGACTTCACTGGAACTCTCAAGACATTACTATAAATAATAGTATTTAGTTCTTCAGATTAGTATATGTTTTAAAAAAACATCACCTATGTACATTGATTACTCCTTGCACTCTGACTTCTTTTAGCCTCACTGTGTAATTATTTTTCCTTCAGGACCTAAGGCCCAGTATCTATTGCTACCAACGAACATTGGATGAGACAAGAAATTAGCAGTAACATAATTGGGGCGGGGGGGGGGGGGGACGACACACCAACAAAAAAACCCCAAACAACCAAAGCCACATACAAAAAACCCCACTCCACATTAAAATGCTATGACTGATGCCTAATCTAACCCAAGAACAAAAAACTGTATATGCTCTGCATTTTGGCCATATGCATTGTATGGATGGCAGAGAAAATATATTGATCAGTACCAGGTTGCTGTGATTTTAGGACAGTAACAGTTATTGATAGAGAAATAAATTTAGAAGCTGTTTCATTACTTGTAAAACAGCAAGAAGTTTCCAAATTTTACTAAGAAAAAAATATATAAATTACAGGTTTCTAAGATGATGTAACGTGAAGATGGAATACAGACTTGGCACCCTTGGTAAACTTCAAGGGTATGTGAGGAGCACTCATTTACTTGCTCAGTAAGTCAAATACAGGTTATTAATAGCTTCAAGCAGAAAAGCATTTTAAAACCTAAGGTTCTCATTTAACTCTTCCTCCAGAGCTGCTCCAGCACAGAATTATAAGTAGGACTATTGATCCAAATAGACTAAGTTCACAGCCCACTTTTCTAGCATTTTGTTTTAAATGTCAAGCTTATCTCACAAAGCTACAGAAACATAGCTGCTGGCACTGCCTGATGCTCCATAAATCAATCTATTCCTAGCACTAATTAACCCAAGCAGCTGTTATCCTCCATCTGATCTTCAGTATCCAGGAAATCTTTTCTTCAAAGACTAACTTGACCAAAGAATGTTTAGCATGTGCCACTTGGAGATAAAATGCATCTGTGTTACTTAAAGGCCAGGTACCCTGTTGCGTGTTTTCAGTGAACCCCTATTAACCCTCCTACAAGTTCACAACGGTTTAAGGAAAAAAAAGAGCATTTCAGTGGGAAACAGAACAGCACTGTTACTTATACTGAAGTGTAATCCCCAGAATAAAAGAGGAGGTAGTGCTAAGTGATGCCTCAGAGCTTTTTGATTTTTAATTTTATAGATTTTAGAAGTTATTGTAGTTTTAATGTACCAGTAAAGTACCTTCAGTAGCTTAATGTTTACACATACCAACCCCATCCTATATCAATCCCTGAAAAGTTCAGTAGTTGTTTAGTCTCCATTTCAAGGTAGAATTGCAGAGGACCGCCATGAGGCCTGCACCAGAAGATAAAGATACGGACAGAAAGACCTCCAAATCTGGAACTCTGGAAGGCCTCCAAGGACCTGCCTGACGTGCTGTGATGAAGACAAGGGTGATGAAAGAGGGGTCCCAAACCCCCAGACTCAATTCCTGGCAGGGCGTGCCAGGGGGTGGAACGGGGCAGGACCAGGGGAAATAACAGAATGGGATTGGATGGACATTATTCTAGTATCTTGGAACCTGGCAACCTTGGGGGGATCCTGTAGATACATATTCCTGGAGCCGGGAGGTTTATTAAAGCTTCTGCTCTCCTTATGTTATCTCCTACTAAATTTGCCTGGAGTTTTTTCTCCTCAGTCTTTAGGCATCATAAGCTTGAGAAGTGTGAAAGACTATGCAAACAATCTAATCACACAACTTTTTCTCTCAGGCAGTTTCCACATCCAAAAGTTTGTCAAAGATTACAGTCTGCAATGACATGGTATTATAGTTATGCAGCTCACACAGCCAGCCCTGCTGTGAGTTTATACACACAAGCAAACCACTACATCTTTATTGTCCAACATTTGCCACAGATGCCATGGCTCTTCACTACCTGCAGGAACTGGAGCAGGATCTGCTGTCAGTTCAGAAGTGTCTAAAGATCGGTGAAATATGAATGCACCCAAACGCACTTCCCGCACATCACTCCTTCCCACGTGGCCTTTGGCACCACTGGTCATGCAGCCAGCTTCCTTACAAATTCCCAGTTAACACAGTGAACTCCTAGGTTGTATCCTGGATGCTGACAACACCTCACAACAAAGAACACAACTACATTTGCACGCAGACCTACAGGCTGAGCCCTTTGCTCTGCTGGGCCCTGCACCCCACTCCTCCCTCCATGGCCAATATTTGCCCTGCCCCACACAGACACTCTGGGCTGCAGCAGGATGAGCTGTTTAACACTCTTCCTGAACCTATGTGGAAACCAGCACCTCACCTCATTTAACCACAATAATCCCAGGGTGACTAAATAAAAGCTTTTCCAGTTTTTCAGGGAACTATTAGACTAACCAAACTTTACCACTGATCAGGTATCCACAGCAGTGTCTGCCAGTTATTTCTGATGTCATGACTGACTGACAGGGACTGTAGACAGAGAACATGCTGTTCTGGCTGTTGTCAGCAAACAGCAGCATCCTCCTTCCAGGTGACTGCATGCCTCTTCAGTTTGAGCTAATCAAATCCCACCTCCCAAAACTACTGCAGCACTGCAGAAATAAAAGATCACTGGTTTGAGAACCACTTTGTTCAGGCAAATTTATAAGTACTACAAGTATTACTTGACAAGTAATACAAAAAGCTTCATGCACAATAATCGATCATGTTAGTCCCTATTTCTAATACTAGGAGAGTATTTTATATACATCAACTTCTCATGACACAGCTGTTGTGAAAAGTTTAATTCAGCAAACTCAAAACTCTACATGCATGACAAAACTTAGCCTGTGAAGTTAGCTGTGACTTTGCAACAGTGACAGCATTACTGTTACACAGAAGAATATGGAAAAGAAGCTAAACAGTCAACCTTCACGTTGTGTGTATACCCAAAACAAACACAACCTTGGGTGTAGCACTAACTCAATTACACTATTGTCACAGCTGCTAGCACACAGACAAAGAACAGTTACAACATCCTATATCAAATGTTGCAGAACAAGAATTTGATAGTGACTCTATACATCTCTATATTAAACAATCTGCACTTTCTGCAGCCAGATTATTGCTTACAGAATGATTTACTGAATTTACTGTTCAGTTCCATAATAACCAATGAAATACCTGTTCTGCAAGAATAATTTTTTATATTGTAATCACATTCAGCTATTACTATCTCATCAAGTTTCCTTATCATTAAAGAATACTGTTGAACTATTTTTTAAGGAGGGAGGGAAGAAAGAAAACTCGTAGTTAGATAAGCAGTAGCTGATTCTCTCATCACCTCAGGTGACCATCACAGGATGCCCCTTCCACCTTAGCAGCTGGGGCCAACTACAGAACACACCTGCATAATACACTTCAGACAGGTCAGTTTAGCCCTTCACTCTCACCCCAGATGTCTGCCATTTCCCAGAACATGCATCAGTGTGGGGTGAGACAGAAGGATGCAGGGCTATGGGTCTCAATTTCACAGAAGTGGCAGAGACCACAGCTGGCTGACCAGGGTCTCTCAGGTCTCACCACACTCCTTTGGGTGAAGGGCTGGTATGTCCCAAACAGTAAGTCACTGTAATCAATATCCACTTCCTCCTGTGTGAGGCATATTTAGGGCCAACAGGCAGAAGTGAACAGGCAACTGAAGGCTCTCTACTCTCAGAGTCAAGTGCCTGAGGTGAGATGCTCATTTTGCTCAGCTTCCACCTAGCCCTGGTATCTCCCTTTCCAATAAAAATCCCACTTTCTAGACACAGTAGCTCACTGAATTGTAAAATGAGCAGCAGCAGTGAGCCAGGAGGCAGCACATTCCTCAAGGACACAGAGGTCTCTTAGTCAGCAGGCTCCACACCGTCCCCAAGAATTTACCAGCAGCAGTGACACCAACTCCAATGCAGTCAATTTCCTATTAATGGCAGTAGTGGAATGACACTTAGGAGAAAAAAGAAGTGTCAGTCAGATATATAGTCTTATACCCTGTGCTGATACTGAGCACTGCCCAGCATCACTTGAAACTGTAAGTACCTAGATCCTCAACAGACTCCCAGGGTTTGGAACAAAGGCAATCCTACCTCTGGCTCCTGACACTAGCTGAAGCAGTCACCAGGAGAGTTTGCTTAGTTCAATCCTAAAGAATGCAGCTGAAGGAGTCCATGATAAAAGCCATTTTCAAGAACTGCTCAAATTTTAATCAGTGATGGAATATGAGATGGTATTTGTTCTGTGGGAGCAGGGAGGTATTTTTGATGGAGGTAAGACACTTCAGTGTAGGGACAAAGGAGTTAGAAAAGTATGTGACACAGGGAAGTAAGGATTCATATAATCCCGAAAGACTCAGAAGGAAAATACATGGCTTAGGAATGCATGTAGGTTCCTCAGCTCTCTAACCAGTCTGGCTGTGCCAGTGCTGAGCAGACAGGGAGTAAGCTGGAGAGACAACTGGCTGCACAGTCCCAGAAGATCTCTGTAACAAAGTTGGTTGGAACCACTTTAATGCAAAGCTCTGCCATAAAAGATCAGCTTGTGGAAAGCAAAGTCCTTCACAGCAAATTGTAATCTTTGATGAAAACATATTTCCAAATGCTAAATGCGTAATTTTGACTCTTTTTAGGATTAAACATTTTATCACCTTACTTGAAAATGGCTCATTACACAACATGAAATGAAAAAGGCATCTGAACAAAGCATTTTAGTGCTAAATGTAACCTTTCAGAATTTTGCTTCATAAGCAAGTGACTTTGGTGAGTGGGTGTTTTATTTCATGCTGGAACAAGATATTTTAGTTGCTGTATCCTTAAAGCAAAATTTCCCTCAGAGTGAGGATTCTGGATTCTGTATGCTCTAATCACTTAGCTCTTGCCATCTTTTGAATCTGATATTCTGCAGTGGCACAGACCACAAAAACTTTCCAGTCAAGATTATGACCAAATTTGACACCAAATCCAGCCTCTTTCTTTCCAGGAAAAAAAACAAAGCAAAAGAAAAAAATTATCTTCTTTTCAATACCATAAAAGTAGAGAAATTTTCCTTCATTTTGGGAGTTAAGTAACTGAAATTAGCAAAGTGGCCTCTGAGGGATACCAAATCAGCACAATCACACAAGTTGCCAGGTTTGTAAGGAAACTGACTGGACAGTTTGCCAATTTAGAATTTGTATTACAGTTTTGTTTTTACAGTGGAGAATATTGGCAAGAGAAGATGGCAGTCAGCTGAAGTATTTTTAATCAGCCAGCCAAGGGCTTCCATGGATTCCCATATCAGTCAGCTTTCTGGGAGTAGTACACATCGTCCTGAAGGGCTGATTGGAGACAGTGAAGGGGGGTGGTCTCTCCCCGCAGGGCTTACCAATGCAACTGCTCATCAAGTGATCAAGGATGTCAAATTCATTACTTACAAGATCATGCTCTCTATGCACATCCCATTAGCAGCATAATTATACTTTCAGTCTGGGAACTTAGCTGATAGTTCTCTAGAAGTATATCCAGTGAGAAAGAGAGCGCACAGTGCTGTACGAGAACTTTATTGACTTGCCCTGTTAAACTACTTTCCTGAGTCCCAGCATCCTGGCTATGCTGCTCAAAGACCAGTTCTAAGACGATAATCTCATCAAAAGAAAGTAACCACGGAATTCACTATCTAAAAACTCCTCAGGATTATTCTGTGAGTGATTAGATGCCAGTCTGTGTTCCACACAGGCGGTATGATGTTTGACAACACTCACTTTGCATTCTCCTAGAGTAACTGATAAGCAGAATATTCAACCTAATTTACACCAGCAAACACCAAACATGACACACACCTACTCATCGAAACATTTCTTCATGACCTGATGCACAGCAATGAGTGTTGCTGTTTGCAGTCCTTCTCCTCCAATTCTAGTGCTAAAAGGAAAGCAATCCTTCTCAGTCTAGGCTCCCATTGCACCTGTATAAGCTTTCGGATTTCCCAGAATCTTGGCTCACTGAAGCTCAGTGTTAGTCAAATGCTATCTGATTTCATGCTCTTTTGAAGGGCTCTCCAGTAATATATTTTTAAAACACACAATTTATTCATAATTCTGGATAACAATGAACATCATGTTAAGATCACACTTATATCAAGAGCCATTTTCCCTTGTGCATAGCTCATCCCAAGGGACCAGCAGGTGAGCTTCACCATCCAGATCAAAAGAACTGCTGCCCATGGCCCAATGCAGCTTATGGACCAAGCACACAGCTACCATCCCCACTGAGCTAAGCTTCAGCACCCCTACATACAAGCTCTCTCCTTTTCTAACTGCTCCGTTACTTCACTCTTTGCAAACCAGCAACAGGACACAGAATGGATTAGAAAATCCTTGCTAACCAGTGCTTAGCCCATCTCCACATCTTGAATCATAAGTAACAGAGGAAGCCTTCACTCTATGCAGCATAACTAACACTTCCATGAAATCAGCAATAATTAAAAATCAATATTCTATATATTTACACACCTATTGCTACAAGCAGGCAACTGATCATAAAGAAAATTCAGCCTACCTTTGGCAACAGTTTAAACAAACAAGATAACTATGACATTTTCAAGCTCATGATCATATTTCATTCAATTTTCTTTCTCCACCAGACTTCAAAGGACAAAAGATCAGGTAGAAATAAATGAACAATTCATTGGGAAAAACAATTAGTAGCCACAAAAAACATTTCTTAAGTATTCATTTCAAAAAGCTACAGCATCAGTTTAAAGGACCAAATTCATTAGCACCCACAAAGGGTAGGCTAGTAATGTAGCCAAGCACAGAAATACAGATGAGGTAATAGGAAAGCTACTGAACTGAAACATGCAGCCAATTAAGTCATTTGAGAATGATTCACACGAAATCAGACTCTGTAAGAAGTAAACCTCCTATGTTAAGCGAATCAACAGAGGAACGCACTTTTGATAGATCAATTAAATGGCTTTTGCTATAAAAAGTTACTGGAGCAGATTTACCTGCCTTCAAATATCAAAGCTGCTGAATTAAATTTAAAATGTATTAGCTCAACACCTTGAAAATGACATAGTTTTTTAAACGAATGACCTGTTTCACATCCACTTGGAAGTCTAGAGCTGGAGATGAGCACAGCACAGGCATGATAGTCTCTCTTTTAATTGCAAATGCAACACTGGAAATCACACAGACATTATTTATTTTTCTTTTAATACAGAACATTCTCCTCTTTAATATATATTTCAGATGTTAAAGTGAAGAACATGAAAATCAAATATGAGCTTAATAACAGTCCCCTAATTTATAACAGTGGAGATTTAGGGTAAGATGGGTAGGTCAAAACTGCCATAGTAGCAGCATTCACTAAGTAACACAACTCTTCATAAAGAAATAAAAAAATTAAACCAAAGCAATTGAGGTGTTCCATGTTAAAGCGTACTTATGCAACTGTAAGAGTACATCAAATTACTGGGGAGTGAGTGGGAAAAGACAGAGCACAGGCAAAATTTCATCGGCATGAATTATTACACATGTATACAAGTGCTTGCCCCCATGTTAAGATGCATCTGATCCAGAGAAATATCAATCACAGAATCACTGAATACCAGGTTGAAAGGGACCTCAAGGATCATCTACTCTAACCTTTCTTGGCAAAAGAATCATCTAGACAAGATGGTCCATCATCTTGTCCAGCCAAATCTTAAAAGCATCCCATACTGAGGAATCCACCACTTCCTCTGGGGAGATTATTTCAAAGGCTGATTGTTTTCATTGTGAAAAATTTTCCTCTCCTCCAAGAACCTTATGAAGTTCGAGTTCAATCAAATCAGTATTAGCTGTGTCGACACTATATTGTGTTAAAGTTGTTTTCACACGTTTATCCGAACTTTTATCCTATGAACTAAAATCTGTGAATTTCTGCCTTGGTTTTGTAACAAATGTTGAGGGAAGAGGAGGGATGGAGAAAACGTGTGAGTAGATAACTAGTGCATGCAGGAAAAAGACAAGGAACAACATGTGAAGCAGATCAAGGAATAATGTGAATAAAACTCAGGGTTGGGGAGTGGTCTGGGTAGGCACTGCAGGGTAGACAAGACACAGGGATGGGGAAAAAAATGGAGCAGGGCAGAGATGACCAATATTTAAAGACTGAGTCAAGTAAGAAAAGCTAATAAAGAGTTGGAAGGGGAAAAAAAAGATAGGACAGGACACAGATGCAGCAGGACTGAAACTAAAAACAGAGAGGGAACGAGATAGAAAACAGAAATTTAATCTAGATATGAGAGTACTTTTGCATATCTAAGTTACACTTTTCCAGAGACACACAATGATGGTGACCTTGCCCAGTTCTCTCCTAACCAATTCACTCAAACATCAGGCAGTGCTTTCCTATTTTCCTCTGAGTTCCACACCCTGTGAGAAAAATTGATGCTACAGAGACAGTAACTCATTCTCAGAAGTTCAGAAGACTTCATGGTCCAATCTTCTACCAGGAAATTGCCAACCCCTCAAAGACATGCAGGGTTCCAATCTGTGCCCAGGTGATGCCAGTTTGTGCTGGATTTCCACGCAATTAAATGTACTCAAAGAGATCACTAACAGTGCTAATAAGTATAGACATAACCCTCTGAATTTCTCTGTGAACTCCAAAACATTCCGCTCACTCAGTCAGGAGCTTCTCAATAACCTCCACAACACTGTGGGAATTAACGATCTCAGTTATAATTAAAAAGCCATTTTTCACCATTTTTCAGCTACTTCATATATGAAACGTAATACTTTCTGTGTGAGTAACATTTATTTGACAGCCTGATGTTTTCATTCAATTCTTGCCTGACCACATTTGTAAAGCACTTCCCTTCATGTTTAAGGAAAGGATATGAAAGCCATCAGCCTAAGAAAACCAGAGATGCACCTCTATTTCTGCACAAACCAAAATATTCTGTCTCCCTCTACTGGCTCTGCATTAAACCAAACCAGGAGGAGGAAAAGAAAAACTAGAAAGCTAATGCTTATTGTTATCTGAGAATTCTATACAGGACACAATGCTGAAATAGCAGAAGAATAATACTTTAATCATAGTTTCTAAACAAGTATTACAACAGACAATATTAAATGTCTTTCTGAACATGGCATGAGACCCATTTAAGGTTATTACAGGTACATAGCACCAAATGCATTATATTTTGGGGAAATTTTCTACTAAAATTATTTCTTCACTTAAAATACAAGAGAGTATAATGAACTTTCTGTTACTATAACTTCAGCTTATTTTATACTGAATCAGATTTAAGCATTCCTGCTTGCCTCCAGCCAGAGTTACAAGTGAGCTGGAAAATTTTACTTCTAAATTTATAGATAATACATGTTTTTAACTTTGGGTTGTTGGGAGGGGTTTGGGTGGGGTTTTTTTAGCAAGCAAATACTGTGTTTCAAGGAACTTCTGGTTTACAACTTGATCAGTCAAAATATATTTGGTAATGTAGGCAAGCTGTCAGTATATAAAGGACAGAGATGTCTTTTGCATATTCTTTAGACGACAGCTGCAAAACCTTAATTTTTTTACTGAATTCTGATTTTCTCAAATGATACAATTAAGTGCATAAAGCACTCTGCTTAGTTTCTAATATGTACTTGAAATAGTCCACAATGCTCCAGAACAAACTTATATCTTCTTACTCCAACTAAGTCAGAGATCACAAGTGTAAGAGAAACATGCCATGTTTGCCATCAGGCCATCACTGTAATTTCTCTCTTACTGATTTTCTTCACTAGAGTATTTTACTTAAATTTGGGTGAAACATTTTTATTGAAATGAAACTGGTCAGTCACATATCTTACAAACTAGAAGTATAGCACAGTGTACTGATTTTATCACATATTCAACAGAATAATTTATGTTCATTCAACATAGCCATAGCTATTCATGCACCTGATCAAATTATATTTCACTGTGCAGTGAATTTTATTTTCTGTGGCAATACCTATTCCTATGCAAAACATGCATCACCTACCAGGGACAAGGGTCAACAGCATAATGAGAAACATATTAAGTTATGAAGTTGTCCCTGACAACTGTTTGTTCCTGCACATTTACTCCATCCACTCAGCGGTTCAAATGCTGCTGAATACTGGTGGTGCTGAAGCACAGGCAGGTCAGACATGGGTTCCCAAACCTGCAGGGGGGCCAGGCCTCTTCTGTGCACTCAGCAGAGACCAGGAGCCCACACAGGTCAAAGACTGAGCAGTGGATGCCTCCCTGCCTGGGCTGCAAAACTCACACACCCTGAGCTTTCAGACAATGAACAAACATGGTTTTAAGCATACAGGTTTTTTAACAGTATCTGGTTTTTTGCCTCTCTATAAAAGCAGACTAAAGCACAATTGACATTTCAGCAGAAAATGAGGAATCAAATTTATCCACCCTGTAATTTCCAAACTAACCAAAGTTACCCTTAGGAGTTAATTTGTCAGGCAGTATTCAAAAAGCATCTGACATAACTTCATGAAAGAGTATCTGTTTGCAATTGGTCTGCACAGATTGCCTAAAGGTAGCATTCAAACATATGAATGTGAACTTAAGGTTAATTGAAAACTAGAGTTCTACCTCTACATAGACATTTCACTATGTGGGGAAAAAAAATTCCCAGTGCAACAATAGTACAAACATATCATGAAACTCTGTATAAATCAGGTGAAGAATCACTTATATTTTGAAACATTAGCAATAATGATAACACAACACCAAGAAATTTTAATTTGTCATTTCTACAGAATGTCATAATGTTAATGCTCAATAAGAAAGCACATTATGTGCTTTATGGCACAGAACATTATACTGCAAGTATTTTCCTTCATCAGAAAAACCTACAACAATGAAGGCTTTAGGAAATTCATAGTATTTTGAACATTTAAAAGTGAGAGGGTAGTCTATAGAATATCTAGGTTGCAAGGGCTTTAGTGAGCAGAAAAACTCTGACATTTTGAGGCAGAGGGGGAGGTATGCAATTTTTAATGTTCTGACATGTTAAATGTTCTTTTTATTTTTACAGCTTAAAGACAAGAAAATAGATCTTTCCACTGTCAGTGTAAGTTTTGCAGAAACTTTAGAACTTAACTACATATTCAAGCTACTCTAAGCAATTACTTCTCCTGTACAGTCACTTCTACCACCTGCTGAAGAAACTGCAAACAAGGAACTGTTACAGAAAAGAAATTAGTTTACCTGGTCCCCTCTCCAATTTGACTCATCATATTCCAACACAGAGGTTCCTACTGCTTCACAGGAAATAGTACAAAAATAAGAATAAACAGTTGGAGGGAAGAAGATCAGTTGTGCTGGCCTTTGGACAGCTGTTATCAAACATTGCCTCAAAGGCAGGATTACCAAGAAATTTCAAGTTGTACATCTTACAGCAAAAGCTTATTCCTGCACTCTCAGTATGTTTGTATATCTATACTGAGCAATAAAAACATGGTCTCAGTCCATTCCAAAATAAGTTATCAGAAGTTAAAATAATCAGAAGTTATCAGAAGTCATTCAAGATATCCCAGTGGTTTTGGATTAGACAGTAAAGCCAGAAAAAGCTAAGTTTTTGGTGCCCTGGAATACACAGATCTAGTTTTTGAGAAATACAAGCTGAAAATTAACACTGGGTAAGTATGCTACATTAATAATTAAAATATCTCCCTTAAAGAAACCTACACATAATCTTCAAAAACCTGCATGCACATGCATGGATATTAGACAATAAAATGCATTATTTCAGCTATCTCAGTTCTTACCAGCACATTTCAAACTTAATGCCCTGTTAATTTCAGTGTAAAATGGTACCTGAAACTTGCAAAATTACATTCATACATTACATTCATATGAAATCCACATCCCTTTCAGTCAACATCTTTTTACCTAACAAATGAGTCTCAGACCTTCAGAATTTACAGTCAAATCCTCTAAATACTTAAAATATACACAGAATTCAAACAGTCTCATTCAAAAGGAGACTACAGCATATGCTTACATGCTAATGGCACCAAGGACTTGGTTATCAACCTGATGATAAAAAGAGTTTTCAAGAAAAGGAAATATGCCTACATAGCACATGATAGCCAAGAACTCACATGCCAGGTCTAAGTAAAACAAAGGAACACTTTTAAATGCTTAAAAATTAAGTTTCACATTAATAGACAATCCCTTAATTAAACTGCATTAGCACATGCCACTACAGTAAAATGCTTTTAATAAAATTTTTACATGCATCTCAAAGCTCCTGCAGACATTTTTATGAAAAGACCATGCTTTATTTACTGTACCTGAACATTTCTGTACCTGTCATGCTGCATGTTAATGAAAAAATAAGACAGGAAACATTAGGTTATTTTCACATGTCCCTTCTACAGGCATAATTTCTATTTACTTTTACACATGACGTTACACACAGTTTTACTTTAAGCCTATCTTAAGATGACATCTTTGCCAAGTCAAATAAAAAGGTTTCACTGGGCTGGAAAAAAAAGGCTAAACAATTAAAGAGCAAAGTTTCTTTTCTTTCCCATGCACTCCCTCAGAAACCCTCAAAACACTGGTACCGATAAAGGGGTTTGAGGGAAGTAGGTTTGTTTTTACTAATACTCCTCATCTTTGATCAACTTGACAGAAAGGAGTTACATGCTACTATCAACGCTCTGGGAAGACAATTCCATATACTGCCAGTGGGAATAATTTTAATTTCTAGCATCTCCCTTATAACCCTATGAAAGCACACTGCTACACACAGCAAGCAAACCAAAAAAATTCAACTTGGGTTTTCTGTGAATTAAAGCTGAAAAAGCCTGGTAGGCAACCTAGTGAGGGTGCCACAGGAATACACAGAGCTGAGACTACAGCAGCTTACCCAGCTGAGCTAGGTGAACTTTGACTGTTTCCAGGTGCCACTGACACCACTAGGAGCCAGTCACATCTAAGAAACAGCATAGCCTGACCTCTTGACTTGAAATCAAGTGTGAAGGCTTGAATTAAATACTGCCCATGTTAATGAAACAAACTACTGACACTAGTACACAGAAAAGTACTTACATCGTTTCTGGGAAACTGCCTGTAAACAAGCTGTGACAATGTCGCAGTTCTTCTGGACTTTCTGTAAAAGCCTGTCTTTCTGCTTCAGAAGACGAAGCAACTTGGCCGACTGAACAGAAATTCTGTAATTCAGTTCTCGTTTTATAGTTGTTAATTCATCAACATCTGCCAACAAGCAGAGAAAACAATTTCAGTACAGGCCAAAACACTTACAAACGGGCTTATTGTAGTTGACACGCAAAAGGATTTGCCCCATGGACATTTACATATACAAGCTTTCTATAAATTACAAGCTCTATTGACTGGGGTAATTCCCAATTATAAACATTTTCAGGATCTGAGCCAGTGTCTTTAATTGTCTTTTAAACTAATTTACTTCCATTTATGGCACAGTGTATTAATCTTAATAATTGTGCTACTTTAAATTCATAGGATCATGACAGACCAGAATATATGAATAGTAGTGCAACCAACTGGGGGTAAATTTTAAATCCAGTACCTTCCAGAAGCTGCCTGAACATAGGGAAGTGGTGTATTTGTTCAAGAAAAACACATGTTCAAGAAGCTTGCCTGCAAAGCTACAAATGCAATTCCAGAATGAGCACTAAGTGGGAAACTCTTTTCACTAAGACACAACTGGATGGCTTCAGTCATGGCCTCAACTATTTGCAGTGGTCAGTCACAGTGTCACCAGACCCCCCTTAATTCACCAAAATGTCTCAGTTTCCTTCTAATATTCCTGTTGTCCCCCATGCGGTGAGCTTCAGGTCCAGAAAAGGGAGTTGTTGGGGAGGTATCTTAAGTCCATTAACTTTTCTGAGCCCTCTGCTCTGTTCTCAGAGGCTCACCCCACCAGTGAAATCCTGGGTCTTGCTTATCACATGCTGACCATGTCACCAGCTGTCTGCTCCCTGTGGCTAAGTTTTCAAATCCTATCACTTTCGATGCAACCATGCCCGCCTGATGCTGGAAGGAAAATCAGTGCAAAAAATCTGTACTTTGGTAACTGATCTAACGAGAAAAATATTTATGCATCCACGAAAAGCTACTATTTGTGGGATGGTAAACAGTTCAGCTCATGTGGCAAAACTTCTTCAAAAATTCTGGAGAGCTTAAAGAAAAGGACAAATTAGGCTGAAAGGACCACAAATCATGGGCTAGTGAGGAGCAAAGTATGACTGCAAGGGGAGCAGAACCAGGGGTGAAACAGTCATGTATTTTATAGATACCACCCTGTTTCAGCACCTGCTGCTCAGCTGGAACTCCTAATCATCTGCACCAGGCAAGGTGATTTAAAAATAAATCTATGGATTTTGAAAGAAAAAAAAAATTAAGCTGCATTCCTACTGACTCCTACAGTCACCACACAAGTAGTGAGTGGAGTTTTCTTCTTTCCCACTCATGACAGTTAGTTGTCCCTGTAAAAACAATTAACTTTGCAGCAAAAGTGATAAGTTGAAATACTACAAAATATATTCTGGAATAAGCAAGTTTTTTGTTGAGTCCCAGGTTGCCACAGGGCACACAGAAGAACTTGAGCTCCATCCTAGTAACATCAGATGGCGTATCATCTCATTAAGAAGCCAAACACGGAAGCGGACAGCTGTTTGCACAGGTCAGAAAAACAGGCACGTTTATTCACTTCTTTTTTTTTTCCTCATCAAAAGCAGGAGTGATTAAACATTAAGGGACAAGAGGCTTTTGTGCAGCACTCTTCATCAGATCGACTTGGAGTTGCAAATCTCATTCCCTCGCAAACGCCCTGTTGAGGCTACTTAACTTTTGGGAGAATTCTTTGAAAATTCAATTTAGATTTTGGTTAATTGACCATAGCATTTACACTTTTTATTACGCTTTTTTTTTTCCTGGAAGACATGCCAACCTGCAAATAACATTACAATTATCTGGTTTAATTTAGGTCCACTATAAATAAAAGGTTCTGAAAAAAGCAATTACCTCTTATGACACTGTATGCATAGCATTTCTTCTAGATTAAGAAAATAAGGACTTAGCTTAAAAAAAAAAAAAAAAGAAAGAACTTAAAACTGGTCTTTGATTCATTCCTGTGAGGAAAAGCACCGAACTCGCAGGAAGCTTGTGCAATGTGTCACAGAAACTAATAGCAGGTGGCCCCATTTTTGCTGTTCCAGCACCTGGCCCAAGGGAGGAGGGCGCAGCACGGGCGGCCGCGGTGGGAAGGAGCTCTCCGCGGCCCTGCGGGCAGGCTGCTGCGGCAAGCGGGGGGGAAGCGAAGGGGCAGGGGCAGTAGGGCAGGCTGTACCTTTGAGCCGCAGGTACCCGGCCCGGCTGGGCCGCCGCCGCAGCTCCCGGAGGGCGCGGGCGCTGCCCGGGGGCGCGGCCGGCTCGGCGCGGTACAGCTCGGTCAGCAGCCCGCTCACCAGCGACCAGGTGCGGCCGCGCCGCCCGCCGCCCTCCTCATCCTCCTCTTCCTCCTCGGCCAGGCTGTCGGCGCTGCTCCCCGCCCGGCCGCCCGACACGACCTCCCCCGCATCCATCTTCCCGTGCCCCCGCGGCCGGGGCGGGGAAGGGAAGGGAAGGTGGGCAGGGAAGCCGGGCGGGCGGGGGAAGGGAAGGTGGGGCGGGCAGGGAAGCCGGGCGGGCGGGGGAAGGGAAGGCGGACGGGCGGGGCGCGGGCAGGGGCACGGCGGCGACTGCGGTCCCGGCCCGGCATAGGCGGGGCACAGGCGGTGCCACCGCGCGGTGCCCGCACCGTGGCCCCGCTCCCCGCCGGAGCGGGCCGGCGCCTCTCTGCGGCTGGGCCCGGGGCAGCCCGGCCCGCTGGGGACCAGCAGTCAGGGCACGGGCACGGCAGAGGCGGTAACTCGGGTCAGGAATGCACGGGATGGGTCAGGCTGGAAGGGACCGGGGTGGGCCAAGTGGCCCAGCCTCCCTGCTCAGACAGGGCACGTTACCCGGGATTGCCTCCGGACGGCTTTGGAATGTCTCCGACAAGGGAGACTCCACAGCCTCTCTGGGCAGTCCGTCCCGGTGCGGGGTCACCGCGCAGCACAGAAGCTCTTCCTCGTGTTCAGGTGGCACTTCCTACGCATCAGTTTATGCCTATTGCCGGGCCCGCAGAGCAGAGGCCATTGGACAGTGATACCTGTCCCGGCTGGAATGAGCCGCTCCCGGAGCGGTCCGGCCCGGCCCGGGGGCGGGGCCCAGACGGGGGGGCGGGGCCGAGGGGGGCTCCCGGCCCACGTGACCCCGCCCCCCCGCGCTCTCGCGGTCATATGCCGCGGGCGGGCCGGGCGCGCGCTGCTGCTCCGACCCCCGGCTCTCAGTGTGTCCGTCTGTCCCTCTGTCTGTCCGTCCGTCCCCGCCCCGCCATGGGCCCCGCCGCGCTGCTCGGCGCACTGGCGCTGGCCGCGCTGCTGCTGCTGAGCCCGGTGCGGGCAGCCCGGCAGACGCGGAGGCCCAACGTGGTGCTCATCCTCACCGACGACCAAGACGTCTGCCTGGGCGGCATGGTAACTGGACCGCGGGGGCTGTGGGGGCGGCGGGACCGGGCTCGGGGCCGCTCCGGCCGTGAGGGGCGGCGGGCAGGCCCGGCCCCACCCGGGCAGGGGCTCGCCGCGGCCTGGGGCCGGCCTGCCCCGCCGGGGCATGAACTGCCCTGCGGAGCCACCGAGGCTCGGGTGGGCCGCGGCTGGGGTGTCTCCGGAGCAGCCGCTGCCGCTGAAGGTACGCCCGGGTACTCCCCACGCTTCTGCTCTTTTGGGCCCGCTTGGGCCGCAGCTGTTGCCAGAAAGGAAAGGGCACTCAGTGTCTTGGTTGTGTGGCGCCTACAAGCTGTTTCGGTGGGACATCTTCCAGGTAGTCTGCTTCAAGTCCCCTGCTTTACCTGGCATCCTTGCCATTTTAGCTGACACCCTTTTGGTATTTTCCTTCCAGACCCCCTTAAAGAAGACTAATGCTCTCATTGCACAGATGGGAATAACTTTCCTAAATGCAGTAAGTGTTTGCATTAACTCTTTGAACTTCTGAGGTTGCAGACATTTGTGTACTCTCTATCTCAGGTCATCTGAGGTCTCAAATCTGGTAATAGTTTTATGAAGCCTGTAGCTATGGTTGTGAGTTTTTTTAAATTCAGTCTCTAACTGCTTTTAGGTCTCAAAATGAATATAACTCAAGGTCATGTTCAAAATCTGTGAAGGAAAGTTTCGCTTCCTGAAAGCACTTGTGCTGACTTCCTTAAACTGTAGAGTAAAACTGCATAGTCTGAATATTTTTATTACAAACTGAGACACTTTAAAAGTAATACTTAAAACTTTCATCAGCTTCATGCACCATGAAAACCGATTTCACTCTTTTCATATTCTAGTGTATCTCCGTGGCAAAAATAATGGGGTGAGTCAGTGGGCAAACACTATTTTAATGGATTCTCACTCCTGTCAAGGAACCATGTTTAATCTCATGGTGAGGGGTTGAAGGGCATGTGCTCCAGAGACCTGAAACTGGTTTCATGTATAGCTTTTCACTAGTGAATATACTTGGGATGTAATTCTGCTTGTCCAAAAGAAGTAGGTTTTAATGTTTATGAACATTTTAATCAACCTGTTAGCTGATGTTTAAAAACTATAAATTTTGATGTAAAATTGTTTTACTCTGCCAGTCTTACCTGTCTTCATTCTGTTTTTCCAGTATGTTCCCAGTGCACTTTGCTGTCCCAGTCGAGCTAGCATTTTAACAGGAAAATACCCACATAATCATCACGTTGTCAATAACACACTGGAAGGCAACTGTAGCAGCAAGTTGTGGCAGAAGATTCAAGAACCATACACCTTCCCAGCGCTGCTCAAGTCTATGTGTGGTTATCAAACTTTCTTTGCTGGAAAGTATTTAAATGAGGTATTTTGTCACACACACCCTTTTTTTTTTTTTTTTCCCCCTGGGTTAAGGTGTATTTGCATTTGCCTGTCTTTTTAAAACATTCCATGATTTTTCTATTTGCTGGTTCCCCAAAGGGTATAATATAGTGTTCCTTGGATGAATGCTTCTCCTTGCTTAGATGGGATAAATATGTTGTAAAATTCAGGTTCTGTAGGTATTGGAATGGTTTTAGAGTTAATTTTGAAAGAGTGATGAATCCAAAGGCTTTTTTTAAATTATGTTCAAATGTGTTAATTTTAGAGATGATGATTTTAATGACTGGAGGAAATGGGTAGATAATTGGCATGTGGTACTGAAGGAACCCATCAAGCCATGCCAGACCTTGCACAATGTTAGAATAACGTTAAAGAAAAAAAATCAGCTTGTCTCAATATTCCTGACTGACACATCCTCTTGCTTGAGAGGACTGTTTTCTTTTTAGCAGTCAATATGGTATTTTAAAAATTAAGCGTCCACTGAGGCAAATTCATTGGGAGAACAGGTATTTTTGGAGCACTTTACACCAGTTACCCAACACTTTATTATTAAATCACGTGTGTATGTGTGCTTTTGGTTTTTTCTCTTTTTAACTAGGCTATGGTTTCTAGTAGTTTATGGTAAGATGTAAAATTCAGCACTGAAAATTCTAAGATTGAGTGTTCCTCTTGTGTGATGAAATTGGATTTGGAGCTAGATGAGTTACAGGGTTCTTAACAGTATCATTTTCCTTACATCTTTTGGTGGAAAATGTTGGTGATATAATAGAATAATGGAACATGAATTTTCATAGCCAGGCACGAATTTGTGTCTGCTGATGTTCCTGATGCAGCAAGGGAAACTTAACTGGCTTCCTCTGAGCATCTCTTGACTCAGCAGAGTCTTCTGTCCCTGCAGTTAGACAAGCCATGTAGATGGGAGAGGGCAGCCCTGAGAAAACCCATTGTGTTGCTCTGAGGCACCCTCTGTTTTGAGTTTGGCACTGAATCAGCAGCTACTTTCCCTTTTTTGCTGTCTTAAAGGGTAGTTGTAGATTATTTGGCACTGAGGTGACAAGAGGCTAGCATTGCTTCACGTTCCTACCCCCATTTGGAGAGAATGAAGGAGACTGTTCGTCTATGTGAAATTTTTTTTAGTATCTTGTGAACTGCTATAACAAAGCCTAAGAGTGTGTTGTCATGTGGATGTTTTGATCACTTCTCATTACCTGATTATGTTCCCCAGGATTTCTGCATATTTTCACAAGCAAAGTAGAGCAGGGAATAGTATTTAAATTTTATTGGCGATTACCAAACTTTCAGTACTGTCTTTCTAGTTATTGAAAGCTGGTTTCTTTAACAGGCTCTACGTGTGTTTTTATATGTATATATATTTGGTTTTCCCCATTCTGAAATTGAGTTTGGTTTAACGTGGTTTCTGAGTAATGTTGAATAAAGCACATGAATGTGAAACGTAATTTCTAGCTTTTATTTGTCACAATTGAAACTGAGTCATGGTCTGTCTTTTTTCAGTATGGAGCAGAGGATGCAGGGGGAGTAGGTCATGTTCCTCCTGGATGGAGTTTTTGGTACGCTTTGGTATGTGACTTTTTTTTTTTTTTTTTAATATTTAATTTTGGTTGCTTTGTAATCCAACTTGAGTTCTAACTTTGCTGGTCATGAAAGAGCAGGCAAAGATCATCTATCAACTTAATGCAAATTTTCTTCCCCTTTTAGCTCTATTATGCTTTGCTTTCACAAAGGCTACTCCAACTGAGTGCCTGGAGAAAAACCCCAATTTGTAAAGTCAAAACAGTGTGAGATAGCACTAAAATAAGTTTTGTTGTTGGAGACTTCTTAGAATTCTTATGGTATCATTATGGCAAATGCTCATAATCTATTTGACAGATGCTTGTGGACAGCTCACTTGATTGTTGTAAGTAATCAATGTACATGTTATTTTGTGTAAGTATCTATGTCACTTTTTCACAGGAGAAAAATTCGAAGTACTACAACTATACTCTTTCAGTAAATGGCAAAGCACGAAGGCATGGCGAGAACTACAGTGTAGATTATCTGACAGATGTACTGGTAAGAAATTTTGCAATGTGTGGTACAGAAGCTGCTTATGACCAAATAATGCCTCATACTGGGGGTTGGGGAAGGGTGGGATGATAATTTGATAGGCTGTACTAGTTCCTACATGCACAATTGTAGTGTCGTGATGGTGGGTGGACTTTGATCAGCAGAGCAAGATTCTGACTGTATTTAGAAGTGAAGAGTTTGTGCCTGAGCTCTGAAGAGGAAAGGGATTCCAACTCCCATTTGCCAGCCAGTAGCCTCACTGAGAGGTTAATACTTAGTGCTGGGATGCATGAGGAACACAGGCAGTGATTTAAATTACTTCATAAAAGGATGTGTTTCCCTGTAATATGTAACTTCTCTAACAGATTAACTGGGCTGAGATATCAGTAGGAAGTTAAGCATGTAAGAAGATTTTAAGAGATTTTAGCCTCTTTATCCTCATAAGATAAAGAGAGGTAACAAAGGTTTCAAATACTTAAAGAAAAGTTGGATGAGTTACTTTAGCTCTCTTAAGGCCCTGTTTGCCAAGCAGTAGCTGCAGGGGAGGGGGAAGGATGTTCCCCCTGCCTGTCAAGATGGAGTAATAATTTGACATGCTGTTACAGTGTATGGGTTGGTAGTGCTGGGAGCTGATATACAGCACTGAGAAGAGTTCTTCTCTGAGGTGTCTTCTTGTGCAGTCTTATAGTCTTTCATTGAGACTCTGAGGAGTTTCATTCCAGTGGGTGCTAGAACAGAGAGCTGCTTACTAGCAACAACACTGATTGATGTTTCTTAGGGCACTGAACAGCTGTCTGATTAAATTTAGATTTACATCGTCTAAAGCTAGATTGGAATTGATAAGACAGAACTGAGACTATCCTATTACTGGCATTGTATTGGGTTTTTTGATCCTTCAGCAGCTCGTAAGCATTTTGTCCAACAGGTCATTGTTGCATAAACCGCTTACTTGTGGTATGTTACCTATTGACACAGCAGTGTATTATGATTTTCAGTGTATTGCATTCTACTTTCTGCCTGGAGTTACCAAATGTGTATTCAGCATTTCAGAGCCAGTGTTTGAGTTTAATTCACTTGCTGGGCAGTACACAGGAATAAGTTGCTTACACCAAGTTCCTATGTTGCTTGATGTGATGCACAAGCTTTCTTGTCCTGACTAAGGGCACCTGAATCTTTCTACTGAAGTCATCATATGTTGCAGTTTAAGCTCCTAATGAAATCAAAGTTGGCTGCCTCTGAGTTTACCTGCATCATACTGACTTCTGAATTGTTCTTATCCTTCCTTAACTTTATTATCATATAACTGAAGTCAAGCCCTACATACTTAGATGTACAAGTTAGGAGGAAGGAAGAGGGAGAATTCCTAGTGCATAGGTTTTTTTCTAGAGAAAGAAAAGGACATCCAAAATGGGGTATACTGATTAGACAGGAAAGAAAAATTTTGCAAGATTTGAATACTGAAGAACTCATCTATGAAGCTTTAATTTTAAAGGCTGACCAAGGGAAGGCCAAAATGGAGCTCACAATCCCTTCTAGATTGCTGCTTAAAATGGTATATAGGCTGAAATGAAACTGAAAGTGCAGTGAAGTGGCATGAGTGGAGGTTGGCACTGTTCTTCACCAAGCCTTCTGTTTTCACCCTTTGTACTTGAGGAACTTGCTGTAGAATGAGCATATGCTACGAACAGTGGGGCTGAAATTCATTTTTTTTTTCAGAACTATTGCTATTTGTGAAGACAATTGAAGGTGCTAAACTGGGATCTCTCAAACAGGAGATAGTATCTGAAAACCTCAGAAAGACTCAGACAGCATTAAAGAAAGCTCTGATGTTACTTGACAAAACCCATGTTTTGGTGGATTTTGTTGATACTTGGAATAGGCACAGTCTTCTGATGAACTTTCCTCATTTAAATAATGCAAAGTTCTGAAGCAGAAAGTTGCTCAGAGATGATTGGCTTAACATGAGCATTTCGTATTATTTTTATCATGGGCTTCTGTTTTAGACATTTGTAGGTGAACAAGCAGTAAGTTTTTGAAATAGTTTAAAAGTTCCTGGTATTACTGTGCTCTAAAGTTATGAATGTTTAGTTTGGATATTTCAAATACTTGCTTTGAGGCATGACTTCTCTTCTTTAACAACACTGTTTGCAGGCCAACATGTCATTGGACTTCTTAGAGTACAAATCTAATTTCGAACCTTTCTTTATGATGATCTCAACCCCAGCACCACACTCCCCTTGGACACCTGCGCCACAGTACACAAAGAGCTTTCAGAATGTCAGTGCACCAAGAAACAGCAATTTTAATATTCATGGCAAGGTAAGATAACTATTTTAATATTCATGGAAAGGTAAGCTAACCAGCAAGAATCTGTATAGATTATTCTAGTTTGTGAGAGCAGTGAGCAGTGGCCCTAACTTGCATGCTTAAACAGTAAGAATAGGCTAATACCATCACTGCTGGTTATTTAATGATGTTAATCAGTCTGTCAGGGTCAGATGTGTTTATTGTGACTTAAAAAGATATTTGCATACCAGTATCTTGTAAACAAAAAAAAAAAAGTAGGGGCAAAAATGATATGGTAGTACAATGGAATTATGACTGATAAATGGAAAAAAATGAATTCCTTTCCAATTTCCAGACTCTTCTGAAACTCTTAAAAAATTCTTCTATTGCTCTCAGTATGTTCAAGAGAACACAGAGGTAGTGTGCTACTCAAAGGTGTGGGTGAAGAATGTTAAAAGCCCTATCTTCCTGCACGCATCTGCTCGTGTGGGTGGGTGGTCCATTCCTTGAGCTCATGGCAAAGCTGCCCTGAGGTGACAAGCATGCCAGACTAACCAGAGGACTTTATGAAATCGTGGGCCACAGGGCCCAGGGTCACTAAGGACTTTGAGAACATTCATTGGTTGAAATAACTGTAAGTAGAATTACTGAGCCTAATGGTACAAACTTGGACATCCTTGTGACAGGGCAGTACCTTCCACTGCCATCAAACTTGGCCAGCTGTGGTCTAGCTCAGGCTAATCTGCTGCAATTTACTCTACCAATAAGTGAAATTCACAAACAGTTAATCTGGTAAGATACTTAACTTACAGAAGTTTTGTATTTTTGATTCAAGTAGTTTAAAATACAGAACCCACTGCTATTCAGTGTTCAACTATTTCACTTCAAGATTTGCTTCTAATCTCAAGACTAAGAGATAACATTGCTTAAATGCCTATCAGGAACTCAGTCATACTTCTTCTAAGGTCACTGTGACTCATGTAGTACAGAATGAAACTTGTTCTTAGCTGGGGATTGTAGCTTGCAATATGACCATGAGCATATCAGTATGATATGAAAACATGAATGAAAGGGGAGAAAAGGGCTGTAGGCAGTAACAGATACTTTAGCCCAACCCCTTAAGCTTCAAACTAGGGAGTGAGAATCAGACTGGAATTTTTTTGTTTGTGAAAGGATCCTGAACTTTGGCTACTCTATTTGAGTGCTTTTAAAGTAGTGATTCAGAAGTAACTTGGCCAGTGAAGTCAGCAGCTAGCAAAATACACAGTATGGAGTTCTGTTATGTGGTGCAAAAGCTCTGCATATGCCTGTATCACACAAAGCAAAATGATAGACTTAATGTTTGGTAAGTAGTATCTGTGGATACAGCAGTTTTACTATAGGAACAGATTAGTATTACCCTCCTTCCTAGACACAGTAGCTAAAGTCATTAACAATGTGTGTTTCTGCAGTTGGCAGTGTTGTGGTCTTGAAGCCTAAGTCTTTGAGCTTCACTGTTTTCTGGGGCAAGCATGGTTCTTGCAGTAGCAGTAAACATGTACGTAGGCTCAGACCCTCATTGATGTTGTAATGCTTACTCGACAGTCTTGCATTGTACAGTCTTGACTCCTAAATGAATGTTGCCTTGCTTCCTTATACAGTATGTAGGCAAGGGCTATTAAAAGGAACCATTTAGGCAGAATTTCTGCATGAAAAATACGAGTTAAGCTCTTGTGTACATCACTGGTCAGAGTCTGACTTGAACTTCTGCTTTAGATTCTCAGCTGTAAACTGTACGAAATGATGGGCAACTCCTTGGGTTCCCAAGCAGGACTGTTAATTGTCCAGATGAGTGTTTTATCTAAGCTCTTCTGGGAGAGAAGTTGATTAAGATATGTGTTGGATATTTCTCTTGCATGCATTGTTTTTCCTGGTAAATCAGAGCACAGCTGTGTTCAGATTCTGCTGGCAATATATGGTATGTTGTCTTGATCTCCTAAAATTTGTGTGAGAATGGAACATAAAGAGGCAGCAGGATTTGGTGGACAGCTTTGCATGTAAATGCTGAAAGAGACTTGACAGGGACACAGGACACATGACTCTGAGTCACTTGAAGCTCACTGAAATCCACAAAGGGATTTAGGTGCTGTGTGAAGTTGGTGAAACTTCAGAGAAAGCTAGGAACAACAAAATACTCAAGTGAAGAGGAGGATTCTATTGCAGTAGGTGACTTACTTGCCTGAGTTGCCCAGCCTATGAAGCACCTGTCCTAAGCACACCCCTTGTGGCTGGTGCCCAGGTGATGTTGCGAGTGCCCCTGTTCTCTCAAGAACTTCTGGCTGAGCTGGAGATAGAATTTGTCATGTGTTCCCTTTTTCTTCTCTCAGCCAGCACACAAGTCCCAGATGTTTGGTCTTGATTATGCTGTGTTTCTTGCTGAGACAGACCTAGTGTCTTTCCAGAGAATTGTTTTACAACTACTATAAAAGAGGCATCTGAGTACAACTGAATTAAAATAAACTGGACATAGTATTAAGTCTCCATGTCAAAAATCTTTCCTTTGGTTGTCAGGGACAAAAAATAGGGGAACTGAGTAGTTGCAGGAGATATGAGTCACTTTGTTGTGAGTCCCTAAAGCCTGAGCCCCTTCAGAGTCATTTGCTTGTGACAGGAGGGAAATTGCATAACAAGAGGCTCTACGGAGAGGAGTGACCAGCTAAATACAGGCTCGAGCTGAGGGTGATGAGTGGGTCATCTCTGACCTACTAAATGAAAAAGGGTAAAGCTGCACTGACATGACTTTATTCTTTGTTTTGATTCCTATTAATACTAACCTTAAGGTTGTTCACAACAGACCTTCTCATGTATTTGTACAGCAGCTGACCCAGTTCAGAGTGGGGCTTTGACGTGGGAGTATCACTTTTTATATGAATTCATCAGCTCCATTACTTTTGGGGGAGGGGTTGAGGGGAGAAAGGAAGGAGCTGTTTCTGAAAGTTGGGGATGCAGCTAGAAGAATCAACGATGCTGCAGCTAAAGAAATGCACTTGTTCTGGAGTCAAAATCCAAATAAAATTATAATGTTCTGCTCATCTCCCTAGTATCCAGCCCTGAGTTCATAGGTCACTGAGAATCTGATAGGGACATTGTTACAAATATTTATCCTCACCTGTCTAAACTTAAGTAGTTCTAATTGCTTTTGATGCAGGAGTTTCTCCCCACCTCTCTACCTGTTAGGATGCTCACTAATCCTAGTCCCAAAAGTACCTCACTCTGACAACCAAGTCCAGTCTTACAATGATGCTCTATACTTCAGATTGTTTTCATCAGACCTGTCTCTGGCCATCAGACTTTTACCTCTGGGAGAGCCTTCCATAGATCCTTTCACAATTTTCTTTCCTGACCTGCTTTGAAAAAATGCACAGCTACTTTTTTCTCATGAAGGACTGGGCATAATGGAGCTGTAATATATTCTACTCTGGAAACGTTGATTTTTCCCTGTTGGTTCATTTAAAATCTGTGTCAGGTCAGTTTGCATTGCCTGGTTGTTTCACAGGAATCATTTCTGTTGTAATTGGTTAAGAAAGGTTTAAAACCTGGTACTTCTCTCCTACATTAATCTTTGTCTTTTTTTTTTTTCTTTTTTGCTTTAGAACAAGCACTGGTTAATTCGACAAGCAAAGACTCCAATGACTAACTCTTCAATACAGTTTCTTGATGATGCTTATAGAAAGCGGTAAGAATTTTCTCACTGCTTAAGGTTTCTGACCAGAAATTGTAATTGTTTTTTTCATTAAAAAAAAAAAAGAAAGAAAATGTGGGGTTTTTTTAAAAAAAGTTTTAGTAAGTCTCACAATGAATATCATATTACCTTCAGTAGTTCTCTGGCATCTGTCTCAGCAGACCTCTTTACTGTTTGCAAATGAACTTGGTGCTTGATTCCTTTTAAAAAAGGGGGATGTGGGGAGTAATGTCTAGTTTTTTCCTTTTGCTTATTAATATAGAGGATGAGTATTGGTTTCCACGGCATGTGTATTTTCTTTAAAAGTTTTGAAACAAAAACTAGCTTAAGTGTTCAATTTAATTTTGAGCAGTTAGCAGACATTAGCTTGTCACTTTGGAGACAGAAACCAAAGATTTTTTTCTTTTTCTTTTTCTTTTTTTTTTTAGACTCTTTCTTTACAAAACATGAAGGTAAAATTATGCAACAAAATCTTAAATTAAGCCTGGAGAAAACAGAATCCAATAATTGAATAACTGTAGTTAATTCAGTATAATACTAGCCAGTGGAGGCATGTGGAAGCAGTCACTTTTCTCAGTGGCAAAACCCATGCCAAAGAAAAGAAGAACTTGTAGCTGTTGAAGGCTTTAGATACACTGAAATAATGGACCTTGCCATTGCATGGGTAATAAAAAATAGCTGATACAGACAACTGAATTCATGACAGTCTTACATTTTAATATTAAACTATATATAAAAAACTAGTAACAAGTGACCTTGCAGGAGATAACTGACTCTCTGCCACAGTGTTGCTTCAAAGTTGGACTTCACTGTCTCCAGATAAGAAGTAATTGGCAGTTTATTGTCTTTCGCAGACACTACAAAATAAAATGAACAAGAACTCCAGACAAACAGTCTTATTTCTATCTTTAATTGCAGCCTCAGAAAGTACACTGTAGTGATCTATGATGTTTGTTTTCTTCATTTGTAAGAAAAATAATTCACTTACAGTGCATACACTGTTGGCTGAAAGCAGGATATGAATGGCCTGCCTGCAGTCAGAATTATTCTTAATTTTTCATACTCTAATATTAAGTACTTTCTCTGTATAGGTGGCAAACTCTGCTGTCAGTAGATGACCTGATAGAGAAACTAGTGAAGAAACTGGAACTGAATGGAGAATTAGACAACACATACATCTTTTACACATCAGACAATGGCTTCCACACTGGTAAAATTTTCACTGCTTACTAAATACTTGTAGAAGATCCAGGAATTGCGTAACAGTTCACCCTCATGACCACTCAAGAAAATGGGAGCAGCAGCTGTGGAAAACTGTAGATCTGAGAACTAATTGATTTGAGTGGCAAACCAATCTGGAGTTGCAGTGTGGATTGTTTGGTGATTTTATAGTTTGGTTAGGTTTTGTTTGTTCAATGTTTTCAGCATTAATCTCTACCAGTGTATCCTGGTATACATAAAATTAGGACAGAAATGGAGGAAGTGTCTCTGTTCTGTAGGAAGAGTTGGCCTAACAGGTAAAAATCTGTCAAAGACTTGTCTGTATCATGATGTGCAACTAAAAATGCAGTGTCTAAGCTGTTAAACTTTTTAAGATATGTCTTATATTTTGAAGTTATCTGTTCCTGTCCTCCAATTTGTTAATGTAGTTCAGGTTAAGAACCTCTTCCGACTTCTTTAAAAATTGACTGCTGGCAATTATGTGCCCATGACAGGGGGCTTGGAACTAGGTGATCTTTATGAGGTCCCTTCCAACCCAAACCATTCTATGATTGTATGTAACACAAGACTTGTAAAATATGAAAAAAGAAGTCACTTAACTGTTTCCATTTTTCTATTGTATAGGCCAGTTTTCTTTGCCAATAGACAAACGGCAGCTTTATGAGTTTGATATCAAAGTTCCATTGCTAGTTCGAGGACCAGGGATAAAACCAAATCAGACAAACAAGGTAAGAAAGAAGATAAATCAGAGTGTAGATTTATTTTTAATTCTGTTTCACAGTTACCAACTTAAGGTAATAGTTTATCCTGCTCATATATATGAATCAATGAAATGAAATACACAGAGTGGTAGAAAGCACAGACACCTCATTATAAAAAGCTGTCCTTTCTTGAATCAGTGGAATTGACTAATTGCAAGCTACAAAGTAAATTAATTTTCAACTCACTTTCCAAAGTACCTGCTGTTGTTTTTTGAAAGTCACAGGGTCCATTAGCCTCTAAAGATGAAATTAAGTAGTTAGATGTACCTGGAATTACAAACACTTTTAATACCAAAGTCCTGTTATTTCAGCTGTTATGTTCTGGTCTTCTGAAGTTTTTCTCACCCTGCAGATGCTTGTTGCAAATATTGATTTGGGTCCCACTATTCTTGATATTGCGGGATATGACTTGAATAAGACCCAGATGGATGGGATGTCGTTGTTGCCACTGTTGGTAAGTAGATGAACAGGAATAGCAACTGATAATTCTTGCAGGGGGAATTCTTCAAAGTGAATACTACTTCCTATGAGCTTGACTCATAACCCAGATTCTTCCCTTGATATAATTTTCTCATTGAATGTTCATAGATTAGTGAAAAAGGTAGGTATATTGTTTAATTGCAGACGTATTTTCATCAACTTTATAACTTTGTGGTCACTTTATAATAGAAAGTTGTGTCATCCTTTGGATAATCCTGCAATTTGTAGTAATTTCTGTTTTGAAGCCTATGTGTTTTTTCTACCTTGCATCCTCCTTCCCCTTTCCCTTAGCATTTCTCTGCCATAGGCATAGGAGAAAAGCAGACTGTTCTTATTAAATCTTTGGTTTGACTCCATTTTCAGTAGAACTAGTGTTTCCTGCCAAACTCTAGAAAAATGCATGTGGTTTTATAAAGTAATCCTGACCTTTCCAATAGGTGAGCAGAAGCCTATTTAAATAAAGCGGCTTGTGGTTGATCTGTTTGGTTTTAATTAAATTTTGTCTATAAATTGAAGGCAGCTTACTTGGAAAGTAAGCTTGGAAAGATCATCCAGATTTAAAACAGTGCTCTGGACTAAAACCTTGTATCCAAGCCTTAAGCTGTTCTTTAGACAGAAGCAGGTAAAAGGCACCTAGTTTAAATGCTGATGGAATCAAAACTGAAATTCATTGCTTTGCTGCATATGCCTGTGACAGTTTTGTATATTTAAGTTTTGTCTCTTTCATCTTTTAAAATGCAGCTACAAATTGACCAGCTTAAAACCTAGTTGCTTCTTAAAGGTGTTTACCTTTTCTTATGCCAGGGGTCTTCTTGCATCTGTTGCAGTGATATAAACCAAAGAGAAACAGTCTGGTTACAGAGGTCTTGTCAGCAGGATAGTTATATCTGGCCATGTGGCTCCTACTTTGTATTACTGCATGATGCTTTATAAATTGAAGATAGTACTTTAAACCTTCACAAGAAAGTGTGCAAATACTTTTGGAATTGAATTCTTGTCTTTCAGTTACACAAGACATTCTAACCTTAAAGCCAATTATTTAAGACTGATTCTGCCGAGTAAGCAGTGGGCAGTGTCAGTATTATACCAAGCATGGAGAATTTATTCTGTTTCACAGTGCAGCAGATACTAAATTGTGTTAACCTCTTGTCATAGAGAGGAGACAAAAATGTCACCTGGAGATCAGACTTTCTGGTGGAGTACCAAGGAGAAGGATACAATGGCAGTGATCCTACCTGTCCTGGCCTAGGACCTGGAGTCACAGTAAGCAAGAGAAGATGTGTTAATATTAGGAAATAGCTGCTGAATTAAACCTGTTTTCTGTATGGGCTAACCTGGTTCTGTAAATAAGTTCTGAGTGTCTTGGTAAGTTGGAGCTCTTTAGGTCCTGTGCAGCATCTGAGAATTGAAGACACCCAGCCATGTGGAACTGACACGTCCATATGACCATGTATATCACAGTAACCCTTTCAACAGGAATCTATATGGCCTCAGGGCTGGAGAAAGATGCAGGAAGGCGTGGGCTTAGTCAACTGTGTGGCATTGACATAATGTTCTTTCTAAACTTACACTTGCCTTGTTGCACAATTCTTGTCTGTGACTATTATTTAAGTCACTAGCTACTCTCTGAATCAAAGCAAGTTTGCTTTGTTTTACTTAAGTATTAAGCATCCCCTTTGGTGTTGTCTTTAGTAGTATGTTGTGCTTTTCTCTTCAGTGTATGCACATTAGCTTCCTGGATAATGCACTTAATCATGGTGAGTTTAGGAACTATACTTTCTCAAATTTAAGAGCTAGTTTTTGCTTAAAACCCCCAGTGGAGACTTGCATGTGGTAAATTAAGATCTGAGTGTTCATCAGTTAACTGCAGTTGGCATGAGAATAGCACAGTCTCTAGGAAAAGGATTGATAGTTCATCTTCTCCTGCTCTAAAGTTTTTGTTTACTGCTCACTTCACAGCACTGCTTCCCAGACTGTGTCTGTGAAGATTCCTATAACAACACATATGCTTGTGTAAGGACACTGTCAACTTCCTGGGATCTGCAGTACTGTGAGTTTGATGACCGGGAGGTAAGTCTCTCACTAGCAGATGTCAGCTACTCACAGCTGTGTGAGTGTCTGTCTGCATTCTTATCAGCTCTTAAGGTTTCTGTGAAGTACCCTGAAAAGCAGACTAGTATTGCTTTCAGGATAAACTTATCTCCTGGTTAGAATGTTTGACCAAAACAGTAGTGGGTTCTGGGAAGAAGACGAAAGGGGAGGGGGGGGGGGGGGGGGAAGGTGGAGGAGGTGGGAGGGGAGGGAAATGAGGCTTAAATTCTAGTTGTCACCTTCTGATATCACCTAACAGACCCACAGAGAGCTGTGCTGGACTGGATTCAGTTTTCTGTCTTAGCTTAGTTCCACAGGGCAGTCTCTTCTCTACAAATATTTTCTGCTCCACTGTACCTCTGCTGTGTTTATTTTCAGCTGCGACTCTTTTACTTGTGAAGAACTGAAATTCCAGGCTAATAATTTCTGTTCTGTTACTTGTTTGTTTGGGGAAAAATGTATTTAAGTTACAACTGTGCTTGTCATGGGTATAAGGGACATAGTGTCCCCCCTTCAGAAACTGTTCAGATCTCACTAGGGGAGCAAAAACTGTACACAAAAAAGGTGGTGTGTTACATGGCTGATCTTCACTTGTGCCTGTTTGCACAGTGTTGGGTTTGAGGCAGCTGGGTCACAGATCTAATAAACTGCTGTGTTGTCAGCAGATGTGCAAAAACAGCATGAACAGCAGATATCCCCTGTAAATTGTGCATCACACAACACATTCTATGGTAGTCTACAATGACCAACTTAAACCAGGAGAGTAAATCCCAAAAGATGCTTTTGCAGTTGGATAGTGTGGAAAAACTCTACAGGGGACCAAAATGCCAATTAGCACACCCTACCCTTTGTTTTTCCACTTTCTGAGAACTCATGATCAAGTTAAATAAGTTTTTCAGCTTTCTTTTATAAAACTAGACACGAAAGTTGATTTAATAATACATTTCATGTTACTTTGGTTTTTTTTCTACTGAGAAGGTATGGCTGTGACATTTCTGGGTCACTCTGCATACCTGGGCTAGCTAAAATAAGACCAACAGTATTGGGAAGGTGCAGCAGCGTGGCTTTTTTATGACCTTGCAGTGAACCTTGTAAGAAAGCCTGCAGCCAAAGTCTGTCCAGATACGCCTTTAAGTTAGACACAACTTGGCTAATTTTTATCAATATTGTCTGCATTCAGGCCTTCTACTCTGCCACAGACAAAACTGCAGCTGAATTCTTGAGATATGTTTGACCAGTATTTGTCCCACAGAATGGTCTAGAGATTTAATGTTCAAAAAACCCAATATGCCCTAAAATTCTCCTGACAAACCTCAAAGCACACACATGCAGAGGAAGCTTTTCTGTTTTGGGGCTATAGCATACTTGTACTCAGCGTATTTTGTAGGTGAAGTCAAGGCACCTGTTCTGAGTATGACAGTTCTAAGTATCTAATGAACATAGAATGGTGATGTGGTGGTTGTAAAATTGTGTCTCTTACTGTGGTCTTACAGTCATAAGACAGGTTCCATTTCTGTGTTGGAAAACAATCTGCAGTGAGCAGACAAGTACTTCAGGTGACAGTAAAAACTTTTCCAACAACACTGCAAAACTTCTGCTTTGCTTGCACGCTGTGCTGTCTTTTACCACTTAGCTGAATGGCTAAACATGCCTCATGTGTGGGGCTGCTGTAGTGGAGTTCAAAATAACATCTGAGACTTACATGCTGCCATTCTTCCCAAATAATATGATTAAATGTTAATTAGTATTCAGGACTTAATACAGTGCAGGAACTTTCTTCTACAGGTGTTTGTGGAGGTGTATAACTTGACTGCAGATCCACACCAGATCAATAACATTGCTAAAACAATTGACCAAGAAATTCTAGAGAAGATGAACTATCGATTAATGATGCTGCAGTCCTGTTCAGGAGCAACTTGCCGTACACCAGGCGTCTTTGATCCTGGGTAAACACTGATCTGCTTAATTGTTATAGAATACTTTTGAATATAACTGTGTATTTTTAAAATTAAGCTTTTATAGAGGTTATTTGTGATGAAATACATCATTATTGACATACATGCTGTTGTTTGATAGAGACATTTTCTTGATGCTTCTATTTTTTTAATGCTTCATCTCTGTTTTAATTTAACTTACCAAAAATAACTTTGATGGTATGAATACTACTACTTTAATGTTATTAGCCATTGTTGACTTAGAACAGCTGAAGAGTACAGCTGTGCTGAGTAGTCAGAGACTGTGACCTTGGGTTTGTGTGCAAACTGGAAAAACTCTGCTGGTTTCTACAGGCAGGCATTTTCCAAATACTTGCTCTGATTGTTCCTGGAGATGCTCTTAGCAAGAATATTTCTTGTGGGACCTCAGCTGTATGTATTAGTCAGCTATTATAAATAAATAGCACTTCTTACCTCAAAACTTAGTAATCATTTATACCAAAGCTTTTTTAAGCACTATTTAAAATGTCGTTACAGTTGTGCTACAGAAGTTTGTCACTCGGGGCAGCAAAGCTTTGTGTTAGAATGCAGCTCTTGAGTGTTTGGTGTTACACATGCCTGTATGCTGTTGGTACATTGTAGTTAGTATTTGTTTCTTTGGAGACTCTCTGCTGCTGTCCTCATTAGTTCATCTGTTGTAACATAAACAGAAATTGTTGCTACTATGTACTGCTGAGAAACTGCTGACATAGCCCTGTAGCAGAGCTATTTCAGCAATAAGCCCTCTCTAGAAGTGCTAGTCGCTGCAGGCCAACTAGCTCACCCTGACTGTTCCTTCCTATATAGGTACAGGTTTGACCCACGGCTCATGTTCAGCAATCACGGCATACGGGCTCGGAGGTTTTCTGCACAGTCCGTATAAGACCATCAAGAGCCTCTTGCAATCAGCTCCTACTGACCAGTTTCTCCAGTGGCTGCAGCAGGTCTGTCTCTGTTAACTCTCGCTGATTGCAGCTGGAAGACTTTTAATGGGCTTTTCAAACCTTGTTTGGAAGAAAAGCCCTTCTCTTTAGCTGGTTGCCTTGTGCAATATGTATATTTTACAGCTGAACTCTAACTGTAAATCGTTAGACACAGCTAATCTGTCTTGCTCAGATAGTTGATTACCACCTTTGTCTTTCAAGTACCTTTTCATATCACAGGCACAGAGGTGAACCTATGCCTATGAATCCAAACAGTATTTCATTCTAAAAAATCAATAAATGCGTATTTGAGTCAGGTTAGATAGGCAGGTGCTATTGCACAGTAATGCTCACCCATATTCAGTGTCATAGACTTTCCTAAAAGCTATGTTTAATTATAGGTTTCCTGTATGGAGCTCAAAGCTGTTAATGACAATAGCAAACTAGCCCAAAATAGAGTAGGAAGGCATTAGTCAAAACTGTAGGATCTGACTGGCAAGTGTCTTGTGCAGAGTTAAAATCTGTTTGCTAAATAGTCTCTTTCAATGAGACAATTTCAAATGAGACCAATGAATTTTGCAGGACAGCTTGGGTAGCTTGCAAACAAGAATGTAATTTCAGCCTCCTTCTAGTTTGAGATGCTGGAATGGGTTATGATGTACTACTGAAAAAACTTAGGGTTTAAAATAGGCTTCCTAGTGAGTTTAAACAAGAGAATGTTGAGGCTAGTAAGTATTCAAATAAGTGTGCCTGTGCTTTGAGCTAACTCTTAAGTCTGTTTTTAATACACAAACAGAAGTAATACTAAAATAAACAAAATCCAACAACCAGGGCACGACAGTAGAGTTGATCTGTCTCTAACCTCCAATTATCTTGAATTGTCTAACATCCTATGTTGATTAGATTCTTGGAGATAAATTATTTTGAAAGCAAACTAACTAAAAATAAATCACAGAATCATTGCTCACTAGACATTAGGCTGAGAGTGCTATTTTAGGCAGTTTAATTGCTTCACAGAGTGTTGCTTTTTGGTTGAGACATGACTACTCAGAACCTGCAATAAGTGGTCTTCACACCAAAGGTCTGCGTGTCAGAAATCACTTCGTTTCCTTCTGAAAGGGTGATGTTGTCTTTTCAGCCTTCTGATTGGGCTTGTCTGAAATGCAGCCATCACATGCAGCCAAATTCGGGTATCTTTCTAAATCCCAGAAAACAACCAAACTTGCATTACCATGTAACTTCTGTATAGATTCATTGGCAAAACACCATCTGGAAACACTGAATTGTGGATCTTCAAGACAAGTTCCTGTTTCTTGTGGGCAAATAAACTGTTATCCGCAAGATAATCGTTCCCTTGTCAAACAAACTGTGGCAAAATTATTTAGTTTTCAGTTACTTCTCATCTCTTACCGTAGTAGAGAGCATAATTAATTCAACTTCTGTCACATAAAACCTTGTTGTGAGTAATCCTTAAACAGGCAACAAAGAATAACTCTGTCAAAACTGTGAAGGTGCAGATCTACCACCTGGATGCAAGCAATGCTACAATAAAATATGTTGAACTTTCTTGGCATTTAATTTGGAGGCACAGAAGTTGTCCTTTATGTAGCGTATAGTTTCAAACTTCTGTGGTGGTCTACAGGTTAGATTTTATAGAGCTTTCATTTCTTAAAGTGACCAAATATTTGGAGAAAAAAAAAATTGCTTGAAAGGTGACTTTTCAGCTGCAGCATCTGTATAAAAGCAGAGGGTTTTGGGTATTCAAACCACTTGTGTTTTCAAATACTCAGGACTTTTTTTTTTTTTTCCTCTCCTTAACTAAAACTGTAGCTTTATCCTGTTTTTTGTTTCTTAAGCCTTAGCATTGCCCAGCAGTATCCTTCATACACTGTTCTTCTTTAGAAACAAAACCAAAGTTGTTTTCATGCTCTCAAGTGTTTTCTTGCACACTGAGCTAAACTTACAGCTTCTGTATGTAGTGTTTTGCTCAGAGAATTCTAGCAATTTAGACTTGTTCTTTGCTTAAACCTTATTTTGGTAGCTCTGTGGAGGCTAGTGTGAAATACGTTGACTGCTGCACATTAAAACCTCAACAGTTCTTGCAAATCTGGGTCATATGTCAAATTTCTGCTTGAGTTGAGTTTTAGTGCAAGTAATGTGCATTGTGTTGCTCCTGAATAGAAAAAAAACTTTATGGTTACAGATGTGTAACTCTAACACCATCTTTTCTTAAAAGTGATCTTTAGCCATAACAAGGAAAGTTTCCTTTGAATTACTTACTTTTTGCCTAATATGTAATATGAAAGTTGACAGAATTGATGTGGATTCAGTGTAAGTAACCAGATGTTTTACCCAAATCAATACTCTTGCTATCTGCACATACTGTAAAGTGTTTTGTAATGAGGCTCATGACTTACACTTCACTGTCAGAGAACCACACTATACCTGAAATCTGTCATAGGTAGTAAATGTTGTATTAAATTGAAATTCAGAATTACATTAGTCAGTTTTTACTGAACCAGAATAACTTAAGTCCTTTCTTAACTCAATGATAGTGATTGAGGAAGATACCTGCTTTGTTCCCACTTTTACTGAAGACTTAAGAACTGTTGTGCATGTAGTTGAGGAAGAACAGGAACCAAGAGCTACCTGCCTTCCATGGCTGTTAGAGCAGTTTGTCACTTGTCTGTTGCCATAAAGCATAACAGCCTCAAATGAACAGTGTTAATTCTTATCCTTGATGAGAAGAAAAACACTATGAAGGAATTTTGACTCTTATTCAGAGCTAATTCCCAACTAAGTTATTTTAAAACAAACTGGTCTTTCAGGATATTCCACTTCATGTGCTATTTTGACCACAGCTCTATCTGTACCTTGTTACTGAAGGCATTCATGTTAAATGTACAGTTTTAAATAAAGGCCCTGATTGGTCAAGAGTTGGGTTTAGATAAAATGTGAATTTTTTTTTTTTTTTTACTTTTTTAAGAAATCATTATTAGCAAAAGTAGAGCTGTGACTTTTTAATGATCTGATCTGGTAAAGTAGGTACTATACAGGGAGAAATACAATTAATTGCTTTATTATGTTATCCTAAACAAAAAAAAAATACATTATCATCACTTCAGCATAAGTGAATACAGCTAGTACATGCTTACCGAGCATGGGCCTAGTAAACTGGAATAAAGATGTAACATAGAAGCCAAAGCACCCAAAGCAGGTACAATACCTTTTCAATCAAGTTAAATTTGAGACTGATTCAACAAGCTGAACACAGTATTTTGACATAATGAAACAGCTGTCATTTGTTGTGATTCAATTAAAATTGTCTTTGTATTACTCTCTGTATGTGAGCATACTTTGCTGTAGCACGTTGTGAGCATATTTCTGCTGTTTTGAACATCTGTTGAGAAAGTGCCCTTCCAGAGGACCCTGTTCACTGCTGCACTTTTGGAGAAAGAAAAAATAAACTGCCTCTCAAACTTCCTAACTTTGTTACTGAGCTTGAGTTAAACCTTTCCACAGGAATAAGCTGTGTCACATGTCTAAGGACTGAATTCCTATTTTATAAGACTCTTCTCTGCTTTACTGCCCTGCTACCTGACAATGGGCTACTTCATATGGTCACAGGGAACACCACCTGACTACTTTGCACCAGGAAGAAAGACAGAGGTGAAAGGATAAAATGAAATGCAACCTGTACTTGCTCACAGTTCCTTGGAAGCTGATGTAGGTGAAGAGATGGAAAACTTCAACAAAAAGCACAATGGAGAAACTGCTGTTCATAATTAAGAGCAGTGTGTTCTGCCCCAGGAAAGAGGAAGAATAAAATCCCACATGGGGCTTTTTCCAAAATGGGAACTGTGAGCAACAGTAAGATAAGTGCTACTTACCTCCATCCCTGTTACGGAGGTAAATTCCTTGGATGATTCTGTTAAAAAATACATAGGTAAGTTTTCTGAACTATAGAGGAAGGTGATTTGGTACACTTTTAACTTCTTTAAGTCTGAGGCTTTCACAAGCTACTACTGCATTGTATTTGCATTTCTGCTTAACCATGTGGGTGGTATCAGTTTCATTTCTCCTTCAGCAAGGAGGTAGCAGTCTTCCATTAAGTAGACAAAAATATTTATGGGCTGCGTGAATCAAGGTTGCTATCTTTCTTTTGATGTTCCAGTTTATAAAACCTATAAAGTGTACTGTAGCACCACAAGTAAAGGCAGCTCTGTATTAGATAGACCTTCCCATCATGCTCAAAGACATCACTGACAGCCCAAGTGAGGATACCAGCAGGGGCACAGAAGCTGCCACAATGTCTCTTTTGTTGTTAATTTCTAAGAACAAGCCATGTTTGTGAAGAAAATTGCTGTTACAAGACTGAAGGACTCACCTGTCTTAGAAAAAGAAATACACAGTGTTAATACTTCATTCAAGGGGTGGGGCAGGGGAATTCCATGATTGGAAAGAAAATGTAGTGCTAATATATTACTTTCCAGATGCTGCTGGAGTCAGATGCAGCTGGGCACTTAATCTTTGGCTATTATCCACTGGACTGTGTCTAAAGCTGTGGTCTGTTAATCACTCACAAATCTCACAAGAGTCACTGCCTGCCTGTTCAAAATGTGGAAGTTGTTTGAACTTTTTTAATCTGCCAAAACCCACCCCTTTTCTAGAAACAGGAACAAGAGGGACTTTATGGAACACAACTGAATCATCCACTTCATTGTTTTTCCTGTGCAAGTTCTAGGGAAAAGCCAGCTCCATGCCTCTTGCTTGGCAAGAACAACTTTGCAGATTCCTCTGGGTTGGCAGCAAAGGCATCAATGATGGGACTGAAGAGTCCATAGGGATATTCTCATACTGTTGATGAAAATCAGTGAAAGTGCAAGCAGAGCTCACGATTTACCTTTCCGTCCATGTTATGGGGTTTTTTGAGTTGTGATATTTTGCTTGGCAGTTTTTAAATCCTCTGCTTTTAAAGTGTTTAAATTAACAATGCAAAAACCTCACAGAAGCATTCAAATCTTTTGACATTGTATCATAATTCCAAAAGCTTCTCTGTAGGGTATCAAAGGAAAAACACTGGCACTGATTTAAGCCCCACCTTTGAAAAAGAGCATCCTCCTACCTTTTGACTGCTCCAGACTCTGAAACAATCCAATGCATATGACCAATCTGAGACTTACTGTTAAAAAAATACACTTTTGGTGTAAAGTCTGTTAACTGTCTAGTTCAGTCTACAGAAGTAAAAGACAAAAGTAGACATTGCTTTTTTATGTGTGTCCTGCATTTTCTGTCAGCCTTGTTTGCATTTAAAAATGAGTGCTCTCCCTTGGCAACAGGTGTTAAAAGATACTCTGTAGAAGTTCCGCTGCCTTTCTGTGCCAGGTTTACTGAAAAGTCAGAGGTTCTGTGTCTAATGAGCACTTAAACCAGAGCAGATAAACAGATACAAAAATGTCCAACATCTGCTAACACACATCTATGGAAAGATGTTGTGAGCAAAGAGGAGAGATTCTGAAAATACCAGTTGATGGATCTAGATTAAAAGAACTGTCTAAGATTACTGTCATAAGGAAAGCACCTGTTCATCTGAAGGGAGAACTTCAGAGCCACTGTTTCCAACACAACAACTTTGCCTGGTAAAAAAGAGACTGAACTTCGGTGTCATAAAATATCCTGGTGTTCTAATGCCTCCCGAGGCACGTTGGAAACAGCTGAAGTTTCTGATCACATACCACATTCTGTATTTAAGGAGAGAAACCTTAGACTTGTAATGCTATTTTCTCTCGTGCTGTGCACATAGCTATGATGCTATATTTAAGTTTATAGAGCCAGTGCAAGAGAAGGGGGTTTTACA
>JAWWEU010000040.1:32782248-32859462 GCA_035583155.1 Acropternis orthonyx | reverse complement strand
TTTCTCTCGTGCTGTGCACATAGCTATGATGCTATATTTAAGTTTATAGAGCCAGTGCAAGAGAAGGGGGTTTTACACTTGAGTTCTTTCATGGGTATTTGTAGTAAAGTGAAGGCAAAACAGAACTCATCTGTAATATCCTGGCTTATTCATATGGAAAACATACTCAAGGAAAATAGATCCAAGGCAGTACTTTATACGAGATCATGAAAGATGTTAGATTTTGCAACACTGAACATTTGCAGGATTAATCCTTGTTATTTGAAATATACTGTGCAAAACTCTAGTTGTGAACACTACCTTTTATAGAGGAAGAGGTGAAGAACAAAAAGTGCAATAAAAAGACAATTTAAAAAAGCACCTTTGAGGAAAGCAGGAAGGAAACAGCTTTGAGAAGGCATTGGCTAGTACTGGGTGCCTCAGTGCAAGGTGCTGAGCTGGGTCCCTTCCACGCCTACGCTGTTGCAACTGAAAGCACTTCTAATTTCAGCTTGCACAATGGCAAACAACAGACAACTTTACCTCTCACCTCAGTAGCACACAACACAACAACGTGTCTTTCAAACATATCCTGGCCTACACAGTATTTCCTTGAAAAACACAAAACTAGTTCTAGCAGCAAGGCTGGGTGTCTGAACTGCTTGGCTCAAACTGCTCTGGACTGGGAGTTGCCTACTGGCTCCTGCAGGAATCTCTTAGCCACTTACACATCAAGAGGAAAATAATTCCTCTAGAACAGGTAAGTCCTCAGTGTTCTAAACAGCAGATCACAGTGTGTCTCTTCTATTTGGCTTGAACTTTCACCAGTCCCTGCTTCCATCACAGGGTAAGAGAGTTGTTGGAAAGATGCAAAACATGAGCCCTCTGCTTCCCACCACCTGTGAGGCTCCTGCACCTACCACTTTGCCACCTTGCTTGCCAAGCAACCAAGATGAATTACAAGGATAGGTAAGGAGAAGTTTTATATTCCAGGCTGCTCTAAAAATATGTTTTTGAGAATTATGCAACTTTTTAAACTATTCTATTTGCCCTCCATCCATATGAATGATTCTGCTGCTGAACGAGCCAAAACACGTTTCTTTTGCCAAGATGTATTTCTAGAAATACATAACTGCTGTAGGCAGAGACACAAGCCCAGTTACTTGTGTGGTCAGGAACTTTGCTGACTCCACTACCTTTAAGGCCTTTTATGCCTCTCACCCTGGCCGAGTGCTGGAGTATTTGCTGTTAATATTAACTTGGTGTTACCAAGTGCACACACAATCATAATGTGTTTGTTGCACACACCAAGCTGTGAGGTGTCACATAAATCAGCCTTCAAGGCACAGGCTGAGCCACCACCTTCTCCTCTGCTGCAGGGCTGCAGTGCCCAGGGAAGCACTTCAGAGACCCAAGTGAACAGAACAGCAGCTCCTTCCTAAAAATTCAGTTAGGGAGGATTTTAAACCAGTTCTGAAATGACAAAATAAGTACGAGAAAACTAAACGTAGATGTTACTGGAGAAAACCACTAAAAAGTCATTAAAGATAAAAAGGAGTGAAATAGGTTTTCTGGGGAGGGAGGGCTGGGGTATCACCTCATGTTTCTGTGAGGTACATTTTTATAGAGGGAAGCCACTTGCCTGTGGGCTTTGCCACCCAGCACTACTGAGTGTCCATGGCTGCGCTCCCTCTGTGCTGCTGAGGGGATCCCAAAGTCCTGCGAAACTTGGCAGCCCCGCTGCCCTTGGCTCCCTTCCTCTTCTTCCAGGGAAACCTTAATCTCCAGCTGTGTCTGCCCCACAGGATTTATTCGTGCTGTACAAAGAAATCCACTCAGCCTCAAAGCAATCACAACAGCAGCATCAGGTAAAGGAAAAACTAAACACACCACAAAACTGAGTATTGCCAACTTCAACTTTAATAACTGAACCATCACTTTTTTAACATTTCAGTAATAACTTTAAGGGGAATAAAAACTTCCCTACAAAAATAAAACTAAGCTTGTCAAAATTATAAATAGTTTAAATGTTTGTATTTAAAGACATACACTTTAATGTTTCCCTGCATTTGCCCTCCCCCTATCGTTTAATCATTCTGGTACCATCATACAGTGACATGAAAACAGTTCTGCAACAAAAGCTTTGACAGTTCAATTTGATGCTAAAAAAAAAAAAAAAAGATAAAACTGACAAGGCACGACCATTTCTTTTAAATTAAAGCTGCTGTCATTGCCAGTGTGTAGAACAAAAAAGAAAAAAGTTGACCCTACACATGACATCTTACAATAATTAACTGTGGACTAAGACAAAATATAAGTTTATTTTGGTCCCCCACCCCCGTCCCCTCCACCCCAAATCAAGATTCATAGTGCATACAACACTGATTGAGGTTTTTGGCTGAAGTAAATGCAGATGTGCCTACTTAAAAAGACTGGTAGTTTAGTTCAAGTAAAACAAAAAAATTCACATATTCTTATACTCCACTTTTAAACTCAAACAGTGTTTAAATCTGAGCAACAAATGGTTCAATATTGACAGTGATTATGTAATGATTACATAGCTATGGGCAGACAGGCAAGTAGATGTTAACAGAATACCCACCAACATGCTGCTGCATTCCCGAGAAACAAATTGTAACAAAACACAAAAGCATTCCCTGAACCATTATAAAGTGTCTCACTTGAGGATAATGTTACTAACTCACACATGCACTACAATGTTACATGTGAAATTAAACAAACAAACAAGATATGCCTTATATATACTTTATCGTTAGTCCTACTCTTAATTTCTCTTAACCCTTTAAAACATTATGATTGTCTCATAAAGTTGCAAATTCTTTTTACCAAAAAAAAAAAAAAAAAGAAAATCTGTGAAGAGTTTTAAAAAAAAATCTTACTGAGGAAAGGAAACAAAGGCACAATTACATCAAATTAAGGGGAAGAACAGAAGCATCTAGGAGTTTCACACAGTATCCATTAGATGTCACCAAAGTTTTAATAATTCCCTGGGAATTTAAAACAACTTTAGAACTGAGGGAAAAAAATCCCCACCAACTTCTGCTGCTCTTCAACCCTCAGCACTCCTCCATTCCCCCAACCCCCCTAAAATATAACTCATTTCCTCTCTGGCATGATAATAACTGAAGTATCAGTCACTGAAATCTGCCTCATGCTTCTATTGCACACCCACTTCTTTGGTTTCTTACGAACATGCTTTCTTTAGATAAATAACTCTGAAAGAACAACAATTATATTTACACTAAAGTAAAACCTTTTCTTGCTACATTTTTCCTACTTTTAAATCAAGTAAATCAGCAGTCTGCAGAATTTGGTAATCAGTTTTTCAATTAAGAGTTTAAAAACCGTAAAGGAAGAACCTTCTGAATTACTAAAAGCAGGAGTTTCTAAGCTCAGTCATCAACACCGACAATAAACGTTAATTTTCTGCTGAGCTGGAAATATGAACAAGAAATTTTACCCTCTTTCCCTGACTGAGCCTTTAACAAAGAAGCAGGGGAAGCTGTTTTTGCCTTTCAGATATGATATTCCAAATTATCCAGCCTAAAAATGGATTGCTGAGCCACAGGAAAGATCTGACTTACAATAAAGACCAAATGCATCTGTAGTTGTAGCTTATGTCTGAACACTCACTAGATGGGTATTTCTCACAGAGTTATCTGAGAAATGGACCATTTTTCAGAATTCAAGTAAGCAGCTTTTTAACTTTGCTGCACTCTTCAAACGCCCACTATGCATTTATGGAACCAGTTTCTCCAATAATGACCTGTATGTGCAGCTCCATTTCCATTCTTACCTAGCTTTTGCTTCTCGTTCTTTCCCACTATTTCTGTTATCTTTATTTCTTTTCCAGTGTGGATTTATGCAGTTAAAAACCTTACAACTTATTCACAATATTATAACATCCTAAAACTTGAATCTTGTATAATTAGTATTTTAACTTCCTCTGCGTAAATACTATTTGCATTTAAAACCAGTCTTCCTCTGTCAGCTGCTACACTTTTCCTCCCTCAACTCTTACCTTCTTTTCAACTTTCTCTTTACCTTCTCCAGAAAGGCCATTTTAAAGCTTTCCACAAATTTCACAGTACAAACCACAAGATCTCATGTGCCTTCCATCTATAACAGTTCTCTCACAAATTATACAGTAACTATTTGAAAACAGAAAGGTAGTGCAAATCAATTTCATCTGAAAGATAGAGCTCCAACTAATTCTCATCCAGATGGTTTTAATAGATTTTTAACCCATCAATTTGCACATCCTTACTTGTAAAGCTACCATTAAGCAAAGAAGAAAAAAAAAAATCTTATTTCATAGCATCCTAAAAAATTGCTTACAGTTTCACAGCTTGCACCAAGATAACTTGGAAAACTCTCTAGGAACACAGAGGATTGCAAACTGATGTACAAACATGCAGAATCCCTTACTTGTGGGTGTAAGATGCTAAGTGACCTGGCTTATGGAACTAAGTCTATAGCAAAATTCAGGTACCCTGGCATCACAAAACAGTCTTCTGGATAAAGACAACTACTCTCTGCTGCTCTTTACGTTGGGTGTGGCGTGCTATATTGACATTTGGTAGCGTGAGTTTTTCCTGAGTGTCCTTTGGCCCCCCTTAACCAGGTTTCAACACCCCACAAAGGGCCTCTTCAAGTTTGCCCCTGTAAGCTGCGTAACGGTTCTTTAAGATTTGCAGTTGGTCATTTTCCTCTTTGTCCAGTATACGCAAGAAGTTTTGCAGTTCAGGAATGCTAAAAGCTTCCCACTGGAAAGACAGAAAGAGAAAAGAAGGGATGAGATGAACAGGAAACACACAAATAATTTATGTATACAGCATTTTTAAACAAAACACTCCAAAAAATTTCAGACTGATACAGTATCAGGCACCCTCCTTGCACATCTTAGGGAATCTGAAAACACTTTACTCTTTTACACTGTTTTTCGTTCTGCAAGTAACAACAGGCCAGTCTAACCACAAAGGAAATGTTTACAAAAGGCACGAAGTAAATTAACAAGAAAAAAACCCCAAATCTGCTTCCAAAAAGTGGACTGTCTTGTTAGCACAGATTAAATAGAAGCCCACCCATCCATGAAGTTACACAAGCACACCGAACCAGCACGGGTGTGACATACCATGACTTCTCCAGTTTCATGCTCACGTAGAACAAAGCTGAGCATTTCTGTTCTGGGGCCTGCCACCAAGCGCAGGTAGAGGGGACGTTCTCTGTCTGACAGCTTGCATGTATAAACTGCAGGAGAAGGAAATTACAGTAATTATCATCTTTACTGATGTTGTTTCAAACACTTTGAGTGACTAACACTAGCTAATGTTAGAAAAATTCAGAGATATGCATGGGTAGCCACAAAATTTACACCTTGTACGTGTTAGTCTACGTAATGGTTTTGAGCAAGTGAGTTTCAGGGAGGAGCTGAGCAGGTGACTGATGGTGACAGTGCAACACTGCATTCACACAGGAACGAAATGGCCTCCAGTCAACACAGTACAACACCTGAACACATGCAGAGGGGGGGAAAAACAACACAAGACAAAAATACAACACAGATCTGTGGCTCTGTCTAAGCATTTAAGACATCAGAGCTGCAGGAACACCATTCAGATACTTTTTCCACTTAAAATCTCACACACAAAGTCTAAAAGACAACACTGTCTGCCTGACATGGTGTGACTGACTGACAGAAACACCTGAACTCCTGAAACTGCTCTCAATGTCCACGGAAGAAAGCAAACTCAAAGTGCAAGAACACAATGCTGGCAAAATAGACCTTTCCTTAAAAATACCTTTTCCATCTTCCTGTATTTCCAATCACAACATACAAACTCCTAACAGCAGCCAGTGAACTGGAGAGCCATGTGCACTAATGAACACACACAAAAGCATATGCCCATAATGCTCCTCACCTCCAGAGCTGCCTGCCAGTGCAAGGACCTCAGACTTCTCAGACACCAAGGTTTCTCTTGTTAAAAATCTATCCTGTAATTTAATCTCACAACTCTGCAGTGCATCAGGCTAGCTGAAATTTAGAGACTTATAAGGGGGCATAACATAAAAAGGACTTCAGGGCACAGGAGATCTGTGTAAATGTTTTAACAGGTGACTTTGCCTTTTGGGAATTATCCTGAAACATCCCTAAATGGTTTACTCTCCTACACACGCTACTTTTCATAAGGAAAAAAGACAACAAGATTGCCACCTCCATTTATCTGAGTCCTCCCACCTGGCTTACTTCAAGCACTCCCACAGCACAACTCCCTCTCCGAGCCCCTCCCCTACCGAGATGCCACAAGCTTTGCTTGTACCTTGATCTTCCTTGTGACAGCGTTTATAAAGTGCAAACTTCGCAGGGTTGTCAGCCACAAAGAACTTTTTGAGCAAGGCCTCAATAACTTCTCGGACAGTGTTGGTGCTGCTGATGTGCAGGGTGTTCACGCAGCCGTCCGGCAAGTAAAAGGCAGTTTCCTTATTGCTGGGGGCACACCTGCCCTGGCTCTGGGAAGACTGCACAGTGATCGGTCTGCATAGTTCCATCTGGACTTTGATGAAGCCAGTGTAGATCCCATTTGCATTCTGCAGCAGGAGGAAAGCACTGAACTGTTACAATCAGCAATGACCAGTTGTGACAAAAAACTCATAGTGAACAGAACTGAAGTGCCACTGCAATACAAGACATCTCATAGGAAAGGTATGGCTTCAGTCATCAGTTATTCTTTCTGGTATATCTGCTGAATATTAATTTTTCTTACTAGTAACTACTGAATATTAATTTTTTCTTATTAATAACTATTGGGTTCTAAGAATATTAGGACCTCATCAAGCAAAAGGTATGGAAAACTAGTAGTAAGTTTTCACATAAGAGAACTATGAAATGAATAAGACCATTAACACCCATCTTTAACAACAGATTTTGTGTGGAGATACAGAAATTATCTCCCCCATTTTAGCTGTGCTTGTCATCTTCGTTTAAGGCCTTTAAATGCTCAAATCCTGTTGCAATCAAAAAAAACCCCCAAAAATACAAAAAACAACACCAAAACAACAACAACAACCCAACAAAAAACAAAAAACCACCCAACCATAATCTATCAACACCTGAAACTATTTATTCCAGTTGCTTCTGAAAGACAAAACTGAGCAAAACTTACTGAGCTAGAAAACTTTTGACAATCTGATTTTAAGCACAGTAAGTCCTGATCCACATGGAAACATAACAAAAATTTTTTGAGTACACTGTCATACTTATATGGTTTAGCATACAACAGATTTTCAAGATTTCCATATACACCCATAGGAATACATCATGTATTAGAAAATCTGGATGGTGTGACAACCGAGTAACAGCTTGCTAAGCAGAGATGTGAGTTCTATTAGCATCATCTTCAGTAGGCTGGACTGAGTATTTGACCTGGTTCACAATCCTTGGAAATGAGAAGTCTTATGTGTTCCAGTCCATCCTGTCTGTGCCCTGGGGGCAGAGGGAAGGGAAGTCTTCTCATGCTGAAAACCTGTCTGACTATTCTGAAAATTAACTCTCCTGTAATAAATAATGCGCATTTTAACTTTCTTCATTGGTTGAGCATCTTGATCAGAGATACCTGACAAAAATTTATCTACACAAACTAGATAAGTGCATCTTCATTTTTACCATCTGAGCATTTTCATCTAACAAATCTACTTCTCAGTATTAACTGACACTTTATCTTAAACAGGTTTCAAATTACATTAATTTGTTTTTACCAGAGTTTGTTTTGATCCATATAAAAGAGTTATGTAAGAACATTTCCAACATGAGAATTTCCAGAATCTAAGGAAACGACTCTTACAAAATCATTAAAATGGAGACCATTTCACATGTAGGGTGCTAAGAATAAAATGATTCACAGTGTGCTACAAAGTTACAGTTCAAACACTCCTATTAAAAATTACAGGAGTTCCAGGCAAAACTTACCAAGGTCATCTTTAATTTATCAGTGACAGATGAATTATAGCTTTGTATCTTCTCTTTAACTTCTTCTTTGCTGAGATAAACATGAGGTTCCCTCTCCTTCTGAACATCCTTTAAAAACAAAAGAGACAGCAGTTTTAAAAAGTAAAATACAAACAATTATTTTATGATTTTGGTTATGAACATTCTTAGTCCAAATGGTAATTATTCCACGCACACTCAATTAGCTGTACAGCAGCAGAAAGGATTAACAGGTTAAGCAAATCAAACAGAACACTTGGACTGAAGGGAGATGGCTAAATCAACACACCCGAAAGACACTTGTGCCCTTTTTTGCCAGCTGTTTTCATTCAAATATTAGCAGCAGTATGCAAAACAGCTCAGCTCACTTTATGACTTGATTTGCTCATGTCAATGCCATACCACACTGTTAAGAACACTGCTACAGTTTTCGTGAGCCATTACCTGGAGGAAAAAATAGGTATTTCTGAACAAATGAAGAGTATGTATGAACATAGCAGCACGTTCTAACAAGTAACGCCAATGAGCCCAGCATGAGGTAACAACACAATAGCATCCCTGAATTCCAGGGCAACAGGCAGTATGTTACATACAGGGTTGCTGCCTACTATGTGAACCATCACAAGTAACTCTCCAGATTTAAAATGTTACACCAATTTCATGTTTTTTCCATGGGGAAAGTCCTATTTAGATTTTTCAACTGCTACTTTTATGAGGTTGCTATGGATTTTACATGCAGCAATAAAACACATCCCTGAAACTGGATTTTTTCCAAACAAACATTTGTTCCCAATCCATATTCCTGCAGCAAACCAGTGTTATAAATACACTCTGGTTTCTACCACTAGTACAAACGCCATATATAGTATGAAAGAGTTTCAACTCTCAGCTTTAATGATTTAAGACTTCACTTAGAAAAGGAGAAGCTTTGATGAACCTCGACGCTTTCAGAGAACATCTGAACACATTCACTCTGTGGACAAACTGCTGAGTTGCAGTGTTCCATCTGTCCTCCCAGCAGAGCCTACCCTGAGAAAGCATCTCCCTGACTTCAGTGGCCAGTCCTTCATCACAGTCTACTGACACCACTCAGCACACACCTTTGCAGGCACTTCAGTTTGCCAACACGGCCTCAAAAATGAGCACATCTGCTGTGGCACTGGAAGCTTCCATTTGCCAGAAAGGATCTGCAGAACTTCTTCTGTCTCCTAATTTAAAACCAGCTACTTTTAGCTCTTTTGGGCTTAGTTTTCCTTTTCCTATATGCCATTTCACCAAATGACATGCTGGAGCAGACTTTTTTCCCATAGCTATAAAAAGAAATATGTGATCTGAATGGAAAACTGGAAGCCAGAAACCTTGAATTCTAATCTGGGCTAAAATACTGATTCACTGCATAACACAGAGAACACACCTTTATTTCACAGATAAGGAAACCGAGGTAAAAAAGGACCACCAGTGAAATACAACTCTCCTATTAGTTCCTTAAGCACAACTCTTAAGACTGTGTAGCACCTTGCACAGCTGACAAACCCCACCTAATATATTACAAATACCAGATTACTCAACATTTTCAGAATTCAAATCTCTACTCTCAGTAGAGAAATTAAATTTTTTTTTGCCCTTTTATTTCTCACCTACCCCAAACTTCCATCATAAGGACAGCCACAGCTTTATCTAAACTGCCCACTTCATCTCCCCAAAGGCTCTTACAGCTTTGTAGTATTTTATTTGGGGGCAAACAAAGCAGGCAGAGAAGGGGGAAAAAAAGTGGACACTAAAGGGACAGGACACAGTCTGCAGACTTCTGGCATTGGCCATCTATATGATGGATTTCAGGAACATTAGTTTTAACTTGGAACATTCCTAGTCTGTGTACCTGCAGACAACCCCCTTCACACAGATACCAGCCAAGGCTCACCTCTCAGAGACAAGCCCGTTGTGGAGTTCATACCTCCCCAATCTGTTAACACTATAGATACCAAACTTCCAATAATGAACACCTCAGTTTTAATATTTATTACTAATTAATTTCTGACTGTTCAAGCAGGTACCTACTCTGTTGGAGCCGACTCTCACCATGATTACTGAAGTCATCCACAACATCCATTATCACAAAGAAAAACACTAACCAGGAAAGAGCAAAAAACTCACCTTTCCTGTGTTCAAACCTCACCCTTTAAGAAGAAATAATAAACAAACACTTTGCACTAACTTCTGTGCACCTCAAAGTTTAATTTCACAAAAAGGACTTTCATTAGCTGTAGGTGACAAAAAGAACCTACTGCCTTTAATGGCAATGACATAGGCTAAGTTCACAAGGCTGACAGCTAGGAAATGACCTGCATGAGTTATTAAAACAAACAAACAAGCAAGCAACCAAAAAACACAACAAAAAAAACTCCACCTTCCTGAATTCTTAAGTATGAACAGACAGCAAGAAACTTCCTCCAGTTTTCATACACATTTCTGTTCTCCCAAGATGACACATTTTTTGACCAGTGACAGAAATCTGGTCTGGTTAGAAAAAACACAAGTTCATGAGATCATTCTAGTCCTGGGGATTGCCATGGAACCAGCCATGATGAGCAAAACCCAAGCACAGCATCCAAGCAAGCTAATTTCCAATAAGCTTGCTCTGGTGATGTCTTGTAGTCAACCTTCTCAGGTGTGGTGTGGCTTTGCTACAGAGCTGTGGGTCATGGGACATCACCAAAGCAGCTGTCATTCCCTCAGCTGAATTAGCCATGATTCCATGCTTGAACATACCACAGGAATTCCCACCTTCTTGCAGTGGTATTAGAGGCCAGGCCATTTTGGCAAAGGTTAATTAAGCACACAGAAAACACCTGTGCGTTTACGCAAAAGCTGAGATTACCTCCTTTGGCAGCGTACTGCCAACAAATGTAGCTATAACTCATTTTCTAAAGAACCAAAGCCTGTGCCTCAACTAATTTAAACAGCATATAAATTATGCAAACCTGTGAACTGAATACAAAGAAGGACCACAGGGATTAAAACATAAATGAAGAGACCCAAAATCATTCAAGAAAACTTTTATACATAATGGGCAGAAATGCTGTTTACCTCCATTATCATTTTTATCCTAGTCTGCCATCTTTGACCATCAAGACCACTGACAGTGAACAATGAAGACTTGTGCCCCAGCAAAGGAAACAACTCAATGGCCACTGGAAACCTAAGCATGAGATCTTAGTGAATTAATCTGGGGATACCGTCCTGCTCCCACACAAAAGCTCAAAACACTCCAGTTACTCACACATCAGATCACAAACTTCAACCAGACAAACGAAAACTCCTCCCTAACTAGACACCAGCACTTACAGAAAGTCACATCGCTGTCACACAGACTGAAGAGACAGTAAATCCCACATGACTGCTGTCAAGAGAAAGCTAACAAATGAACACCTCATCGGGTTTACTATGAACAAGAAAGCCTCTATGCCCACCATGATTCACTGGGTCAGCTGCTCTCAGTGATTATCCTTAAGCAGAACACACAGATTTGAGGCACCTGTGTATTTTAATTTTCCTAATTATACTTAACCAACATGAAAAGAGAAGCTGACAAGATGTTATACAGGGTTTTTTTGCCCAACTTTACTGGAGTTGAATTGCTCTCAGTAGACACTGACACTTAAATTGTGTTACACAGCTTCGTCTAGCCATGTCAAAAGTTAAAATACATCAGTCTTCTTTCACCAGCATAGGTGGGTGGAGAAAGACTTGGCAAACCCATTTTCCACAGGAAATAACAGGTCCTTCATAACAGGACCCACTAAATGAAAAGTCATCCTCTTCTAACTTGCTTGTGTCTAGCAGATTAAATTCCACTTTGTTATCTCAGCAGGTAAAGGTATTGCTCATGAAGACCTTGAGTCATCCAGTACAACAGCAGAATAAGAGCAGTAATTAATTCATCTCTACCATGCTTTACAATGTGCTTCTAACACCTTACCCTTGAAATGGCCACCAAGTAGTTGAAGCCACACCTGCTCAGGGTGGGACTCTTGGGAAAGCAATTACTCACTCCAAAATCAGCTGTTATAAACAAAGGAGCCAGGGCATTTTGGAGGTGAGATCTGGCACAGCCCTGGCACAGCTTCTCAAAGCCAGTGCACTGCTGAGGCATGAGGGGAGCAGGACTCATCTCTGGGCTGATTCAGATGCAGTTGATTCATCTGCAGGTCCCTACAAAACACCCAGCATGCATGCTAGGAACTGCGAAATGTCTTTCTTCAAAAGTTAGGCCTGGTGATGAGTTTCCTAACCACAGCATATGTCACAGCAGCACAGTAAGGTATAAGCACAACCAGAAGAGCAGGTCCACATTGTGTCTTCTTCTGTCAGCCAAGACCTAGGCACTGCTGGGCTTAACAGTGGCACTTTGGGGTGCTGGTGTTTGAACATTGAACTTTCTCTATAGAACAATGCACAAATATTTCAATGTTATTTTTGTAAAAATAAAATTACATATATAGAACTGAACCTGAGCTAAGTGTGACTCTTCCATCACTTAGACAAATTATGTTCTCAGTAATGTCTGCCATGTTTCCCTTTCTCTACCAGACCCAATTAAGTGTTTTCCCCATCAGAACTCCTGGTCTCCTTCCATTTCCTGCTCCTTATGTAATCTGCTACTTCCTCAGCCCAGCACAAATATGAAAGATAAAAACTAATCTCAAGGAGACAGTTGAATACATCAGAATCCATACAGATGAGTTCTACAACACTGATTCTAGTCCAAGCTAGTAACTTTTACAAAAATCATGCTGTCCTTCCCAGTACTTACAATGCACACCGTTGCCAGCCATTTGTATTGAAGCCATTTCTCAGGTCAACCAAAGCAACATTTCATTCTCCAGTGAAATTCCTAAGCAACAGCTGCCAGTAAGAGGGAAATGAGGCAAGTGCTTTCATTTTCCCAAGGGGAATAGCTGGTCTTTCATTAGAGCTCATGATGCAATGCCTCTTCACAGTTCTGCTTCCTCTCAACAAAAAGGGCAGAAAATGTTTTTTCTTTATCGCCTGCACCCCCCATGCTCATCTCATTTGTTGGAGCGCAGATGTTCAGAGAAGCAGCACTCTCTTTTAAACATTTACGCTCAGTGCAAAGCCCCAGCTGAGACTAGCTCAGCATGAATCCTCAAGAAACACAACTAAAACTGCACAAATTACAATTAAAATGAAGTGCAAATCAAGTTGCAGTCCCAAAAAAGAAGAATTGCATCACATCAGGGACTTTATGAAAGCCCAAGTCTCACGGTTGCTGCCAAACTCTAGTCCTGCATGTAGTAAGAAAGAACTAGTAAACTCGACAGCTAGCAATCTGCTAAGGGATGAGGCTGAGAAAAAGTTCCACAAACAAAGAGAACACCAAAACCATGAAGCTTGTTTCCTCAGGATCCTTGCCTTGAGTCACATGCACGGCTTCCCCAAACTGCTACTGAAGTCTATTTATAGAGGGACACAAGAAAGTTTCTTTCCTCTATACAACCTCCTATTTTCACAAAACTTCAAGAAATTAGCACCTCTTAAGTAACGAGGAACCAAGCTCCTCTTAGTACTCTTAATATTTCACTTCAAAAAACAAAGTAAAATATTATGGACAAAAGGTTAAACCTATCCCAGGAACATAATATATAAAGTATTTCTACAAGAAATCTGTAAGAACCAGAGACCTGCAGGAACTCAAGCCAACTTTTAAGACATGTCAGTCCCTATCTTCAGCTTTCACATTGCACATTAATCCCACATATACAGCAACCATGATTCAATCAGATGAATGAAAATGCCCTGACCTTGCTTAAGTTGTGGCTGGGAAAAAGTTTTGAAATAAAATACTGAGGGTTTGACAAAGGAGAAATGCAGCCTAATCTACATTTTAAAAAAAAATGTCGTTTAGTCATAAAAATTTCAGCTAGTGCATCCTACTTACATCATGTTTGTATTAGAGAAAGGATTTAACTAACAGTGCTATCATACAACAAAGAAAGCCCAGCAGAGAATATAGGAAGGAAAACAGAGAAAAGGAATTCTGATCTCAGCTGTTGCTTCTTCTACAAGCAAGAACACTCTCTTCCCTACAGTCAGCCAACACTACCACAGAAAAGAAAGAAACTGTAACCTTGCAATTAAGTTATTTTGAAACAAGTATCTTGCTTTGCCCTCATCATAACTCTTCTGAGAGCACAGCAGCTGTGTCAGTGACAGCAATCTCTCCTTCCATCCTGGGGCAAGCCTGCACTCAGGATACGTGCTCTTCCTTCATCTGAAACCTTGAGACTCAGCAGCTCACATCTATCCACAAAAAGCCAGTCAGAGACACCAGTAGCCAGAAAGATACGGAGAAGACCAAACGGGGGCAGGGTAGCCAGGGGGAAGCATTAACATCCAAGCAGCTCCAAGCTTTGCACCTTATCATTTAGCTGCACCTTGAAATGTTTGCATCCTCCTGAATGAGGTTGCTCTCTGCCTCAGGGAAAGGGGAATTTTCCTGACAGAATGGATGTGGACAGAATAATCTCTGTATCTTCTTTGTAATACCTTTTGCTTTCTGCATGCAGCGAGATCCAATTCCCGCAGCGGCAGGGCAAGGAAGCAGTCTCTTTTTTAGAAAAACATTTTGTTTCTCTAAGCAGGTTATGCTGACATGAGTCTTAAACAATCATCCTGACAGTCAGAGAGAGTTCAAGAGCCTGCACCATGTCTTCCCAAGGGAGCAAGAGAAGTGGCACCGTCCCAGGTCAGGTATATGGTGCACCCAGCCTGATATTCTGCCTCAAGAGCAGCAAAAACAAAGGCTATTTTGAGCGAGCACATGAGCCTTTTCTGTAGCCTCTCTGCTGGCATCCACAAGTGTTGTACCAGGAATTCCGAGGGCACCTCCCTTCCGAGTCTGTTTAGTGTCCATTTATGGGCCTGATGCCTATGCATGCACATAAGCCCTTTCTGAACCTGCCCACACTGCCGGTCTCTACACTTCCTGTGGCAGCAAGTTCCAGAAATTCGTGACTGCAGTGTGAACAAGTACTGCTATCAGCTTGAAACTGATCTTCTAATAAGACAGAAGATAACTTCAGTTAAACACAAGGAACACTCCTTAATCCTAATATGGCAGGACCTAGTGAACCAGAGTTTCACATTCACCTCACACATTACCTTTGTGATTTGATAAACCATGATCGCACACACCTCCCTTCTTTTCTTCTCCAAAATGAGGAGCCTTGAACTCCTTAATCTTTACTAAGGCAGTTGCTCCATCCTCTCAATCATTTTACAGAAGGGTGACTAACCACAGCAAGCCCTTCCTGGGATGTGGGGACCAGATAAAAAAAATCTTTACCTTTATCTGTGATGCCATGTGGAAGGTCTCCCTTCCAAGGTTCTTCCATAGTGGTTAAAGAAATTCCCCAGTTTATAATTTTATCATAACTTTATAAGGTACAGGCATTACAGGTAGTAAGCAAATACTTGTCACTTTCAGACTATTTTCAATTTCTCCAAGTACCATCACACCACATGGCTTGGCATGCTAAGGAAAGCACTGAATGGCAAACTAAAGCATTATGGCTCCTGTCTGACCCCTCTGATGTAAACACTCAGATGTTTACATGGTGAATATTTTTAAGGAGCAGAGAAACAAAACAAGAACTGTAACTTCCTTTCAAAAAACTATTTTCCTTCAAACATAAGCAATATAAACACAACTCATGTTCAGGCATTGTGAAAGGAAGGCTAGAAAAAAACAATTTATTTGTTAGTGACATTAACATTACTGTTTAAGTTTCATTTAAGTTTATCATGACCTCACCTCTGAAAATCCCTGGTTACAAACCCTGCCGTACCCTACATGGCTGTAATTTAACTACTGGCATGCAACCCAGTTTTAAGAAACCAGTCATTTGTTTAAAGTGAAAACCAACTGTACAAATAACAGTAACTAAAGCTGAGCATTAGATTCTGTCCACAGAGATACAACAGATTTTACATATACATCTGTACATTTCCCCCCCTTCATATTATGACATATTTTTAAAGAAATATATTACATGATTCAAATAACATTTAACAGCTGTTTCAGTTTTGCAAATTTCAGTAGAACTAGATGTAAAAAACATCACAGTGAATCTCCTTCAGGTCTCCTCTCCAGAAAGTGTGAGTTTTATCTGCTGGCTACTTAAGCACATAAGGGGTTTAATGAACTAAAATGGATTATCAGCTTCTGTGACGTGTACAACAAAATCAAGCTTTTATCAAACAGTCGGGAAACAAGTTTATACAAGGTATTGTATTGAAAACTAATTAGTATATCTTGAAGGTTAAGTACGGGCTGGAACCCAGGCTGTTAATACAAGTAGCAATCAAGCACTTAAGTGGTATTAGGGCTCTGGGTTATTGCACCACAGCATTTGCATGTGACCCTGGAATGCAAGAATCCAACTTGCTCCATCCAATAGAAGGTTGAGGAAGAGGTTGTTTGCGATGACAACCTTCCAGGTCTTCAAATGCAGCTACCTACATTTTACATTAAAATTGGTACTGGAAACCAACCAGCCACTCCCAGGGAGGCACAAACCAAGGCCAAGGCACGCAGTCTTCTCCCTGTGCTTACTGTCAGCACCTTCCAGTCTGAGCCAAGCTCAGTCACGGGCCCTGTCTCAGCAGACACTGGGTGATGTGACAGCTTTTGCCAAGTTTGTCAAACACCATTTCATCTTTAGAGCAACATTCCCTTCCTGGGCTTGGTTGGGTAGTTCAAAGACTGTGTCACCAAACTATTTTTTAAGCCTTCAGACAAAACTTGCCTGTATCAAGAAAAGGCAACAACTTCATTACCACACCCAGCCAAAGGGCTGGTGTTAGACAGAAATGGTGAGCTTGCACATGGTCACAGTCCCACCAACCAAGTCATTTTTGTTTGGATTTGTTCCACTTGAAAGAAATGAAACAACACATCACAAAAATGCACAGTAACAATTCCCATTAGGAAACACCATACAATGCATTTGCTCTTTGGATATAGAGCAACCCCGAGAGTTTTCCCTTACTGCGGATACTGAAGTGAAAACAATGTTCAGAAAGATGTCCAGTCTTCTCAAGAAGATACTGGCCATGAGGAGGATGTAGAGAGGAGCACCTTGCTTGAAGAACATACAGTTCATCAAATTCAAAAAGTTACTGTTACTGTCTCTATCAACCTGGCCCTGATCTCACATTTGAAACTCTACTGAAAGTAAGCAGCCCTCCTCCATCACATGTGCATCTCAGAACCCCACAAAATTAAGCAAGTACAACTACCTACTTTTCAAATGAAGTCTGCACTTGAAAGGCCCCCAAAGCCCATAACAATAACCTTGGGGGGAACTGGAAGGATGTTCAAAGTTGTAAGCAATCACTGGTATCTTCAGTAAAATACAAAACCTCTAAGCCAAAGTAGCAGAAGTATCTTCTTAGTATGTTAAATATGATCACAATAAAACCACCACATGCACTTACAGTCAACTTATGTAACTGCTATTTTATATATATACACCAAACAAACAGTAAGCTAAAAACTATCTCCATCTAAAACCCAATACAGTTTACAGTAACTGTAACTCTACTTCAAGTTAGGTTTTCATTAAATAAGTCCATAAGAAATATTTGTACAACAACACTACCTCTCTCACTGCACTTTGTGTGATTAAGTTTCTACAGAGTTTACACAGAAATATTAAAAAACCAGTCTCTTCCAAGAGGCATCCAAATTAGATATTCCACATAGAGCAGACAAAAGGAGGCACGCCTGCAGTCTAGCCTGCACAAAGAATTTTCTTCTTTCACGCTCCAGAAATGTGCATCACCTGGCACATTTCATTAACAGTTACAAGTGTAATGACTGCACCCTTTGTACAGTCTTTATACTGGCATGCTTTATTAAAAACCAGATAGTATCCAAAAGGCTTTTCTAAAGCAGCACACTACAATCATTAGCTTTACCTACTACTGCCTGCCCTGATCTAGCAAAAATTCAAGATAGAAAAGAGGAGAGGGGGCAAACCAGGCGACCATCTCAGCATCACCACCACGTACAAACCATAGCATGAACTTATGTTGACTTTAATGACAGGATTTTGCCTCTCTTTTGTATCCCCAGCCTTGAGGCTTTGAGGCTTAAAAATAAGAACCAGAACCCCTTGTCAACTACCTATCTCAAGGACGCAGCAAACAGGAATTTTTCAGTTCTTTTCACACCTTCATTCAATTCGACTGGAGTTCCAGTTTGAACTTAGCAATGCTTCAGAGCTCAGATCTCACTGCTGTTCCAGTAAGAAGGGAAATAAAAGGCTTGAACCAGTCTTGGATTCAACTTTGCTGCAACTCCCTGGTTAAAGTTATTCCTCTCACCTTGCATACGATGGATGCAGTAGAGCATTCATGGCTTAGATGAGAAGAAACTGGCAAGGGCAGTGGGCTGCAGGACCTTGGCCATTCAGCCCCATGCCACCACCCACCGAAGTCCATGTCTGAGGGACCTCAAGATCACACTGGTGAGGTGATACTCAATCCTTAGATCTCTGCACTGTGATGTAACTGACCAATTCAGTAAGATTATGCTTGAATAAACTCATCAGCATGATAATGATAACCTGGGTTTTCATCTCATTTTTCTACGACCTATTTCTTACTACTCACACACACATTTAACAGGCTACTAAGCACTTCAGTTGCAAGTGGAGTGGACTGACAAAAGTGTAAGTTCTTCAAAACTCCTAATTTTCTAAAAAGACATAAAAAAAGTACTATTACCATTACAAAAATTGAAAACTGCCACCAACTTCCGTGTCTCAACCCTTTTTGCAAAAATATGCTTGCTGCCCAGTTTCCCTATAAATTTATTTTCCAGAATACACACGCTTATTTCTTACAAATTAATCCATATGCCTTCCATGCTGGGACAATTTAAAAGACTATGGCTTTTAGCCATATGCCTGCTTCTCTGCTAGTTGCTACCACTGTCTGAGAAACCAATGTCTGCTTTCACAGTCCAGTAACAGACCCACTACCAGGCTGCAGATAACTTCCACAAATCCAGGAGGCTCCTTGCGTAATTAGGATGATCAGACCAATTTTGTCTTCTTACATGTGAAAAAGAACAGGATAAACAAATTGAAAACAGAAGAACTAGCAAAGATTTTATTTTTATATGGGTTAAAAAAGGCCACAGATACACAAACAAGCATTAACCAAGTCTGCCGCACAGGAGAACTACAGTGCAATAAACACTTCATGGCACAGGTCTCAGCTTACCCAAACACTGTGCTAGCCTGGTGCCATGTGTCAGCAGACAGTTTTCACCATTACCATCTCCGGTGCTGATTTGAGCATGCTGCTCCCTCCTGTCAACTCACAATTTCTGTATCAGGGCAGACAATTCTGTAGTAGTGAATCACTTCAGAATTATAGGACAGCTGTTACACTAAGACATAATTTCATCAATAAGAGTGGGGTGATACCCGTGGAAGTCAGATCAACGCTGGCAGGACACAGTGGAGAGAGGAGAACAGAGTAGGAGGTCACAACTGGTAGACATTCAAGGGAGGTGTGAACAGAAGACTTCAGAACATGGTTAATGAATGAATATCCCACTGGAAAAGCTGGATAAACAAAATTTCTTTCTGAGGAAAGGTCAGGAGAACAACGATTAGGCTGCAGTGGAGAACAGGGCTTGCTTGCTTACAACTTCATGCTATGGCCCAATTCCAAACACAAGTTATTTTGCCATCCTGGAGAATGCCCACCAGGAAACCAGAGAACGGGAAAAAAGATTACATGCTTTGTTCTTAAGCAGCCAATGGGTGTTGACTTTACAACAAAAAGTTCAAAAGTTGTTCTTTTTTCCTTTCCAAACAGCTATTTCCCTGCCTTTATGGGCAGGATGTTACAGGCGCAAGGAAGCGCTGCTGCTACTCCACCTTTCCTTAAGCCTGACTTCTGCTTCAGGAAATGTAATTATGAAGCTCATGAAGGTATGAGATCTGTTAGAGCTGATATGCATTTCAGGTGGAAGCAGAAGAGAGTCTGGTAGGAGTTCTCATTAAAAAAGCTGTCCTTGTCAACGTTAAAGAGAATAGGGATCATTAGTACCCACCACACCCTCTGACAAAACACTCTAAGAAGGCAGGACACGTTCAAAAGGATGATGGGTCACCTTATGGGTGAGCAATCAAAATTTCCTCAAATAAACAATAAAAAAGTCAAAAATTGCCTTTTAATAAAAGTACGTGAAATACTTTGTTAACATTTTCTGTACTTTAATGGAAAATTAGAACCCACAATTGTAAGGGATAAAATGCAGCAAGCAACCTAATATCAGCTCCATTTTGACAGGACATCAAAATGAAAGTTCTAAAAAAACCCCAGACAAGCCATCACTTAACAGGAAACACTGCATCTGTCTATGCCTATAAACTTAAACTTGTTAAGTTACTGAATTATATCAATATCTTATCAATGTTAGGAGCCATTCTTTGCTTACAAATCTACACATGCACACTTAAAACTACATAGTCAAGAGGAGTCTCTTTTAAGAGCTAGAAAAGTTAAGAACATATCTGGAACTTCTGACACACACAAAAGCAATAGTCCTGTAAATAGATCAGTCGGTTCACATCCACTCTTCCACTGCGCATGTATAATACAGGTCTGCTAACAAGACCTTTCTAACTGCAGACTTCCCACATGTGAAGGGCCTCGGTTTTACACACCTCTACCAAACACGTAATGAATTAAAGTCTTAGTTTCTTCTTCTGTTCCAAACCTGCACAGGCAATTTAACCAGAACACTGAAATTCAGACAAATTTCTACCAGTAGCACCTTTGTATAACATGATAGCAAAGTTCTTCTGTAACGCCTGGTTGCACAGGGTAGGGAAGCAGTAGAGGAACACACTGCTGTTTCTTATGCAGCATCCAGGCTAGTCAGTACCATATTATATAACACAAGACACAAGGAGCAGACCTGGAAACTGCAGACAACCCAACAGTGCCAAGAAGGCATTCAGTTTTCTGGGTTTTAAAAGGCATTAGTTTAGCATCCAAACAATCACTTCTGTCTCACAGTATGAATGTTAGAAGTTACAGTAGTGTCACCTTTGCACATAAACTAAAAGATACCCCTAAGCCTAAGAAAGTTCTCTCAAGATGGCAGAGCCTGGTTCTTGATTATTTGGACCATTCATCAGTAAGTCCTAGACAAATCGGCAGAATTACTCATGCAGTCATTTATTAATTAGTAAATTTTAATGCAAATCAGTGTAGTTACTTACATAGACTGATTAAGGTGACATACACTGATGCCCACATATGCACACATGCAGGAAAAGTATGTTTTCAGAAAAAATAACATGGCAACATCAAAGAGTTGAAACACAGGGATCTAAAGAGAGCTTACTACATGCTTTTAATCAAATGGTTTTTATGATGCAAAGTGGGAGGAAGCCAGCCACAGCTTTTCAGCATTTCAGAAAAAGAGCACAGGCAATCTAAACAAGCAAACTACAAAGGATGCAAGTGATCCTAAGAAAAGATAATGCTGTGGGTTGTACATATTGAGGTGCCACGACACTTCCCACTTTTGCTTCAGTAAACTGCATTTTGTTTGCAATTTCTCAATCTAGTAAATCTTACTAATTTACCTTATTTAAAAATTAACAAGACTCCCAAACATCTCATAGGCTTAGCCAGACTAGGAAATACCACATTTCTAGTGAGTCATAAGAGGCTTAGTCCTATCCTAAGGAAACACACTGATCAAAAGTGCTCTCCCCTCTTTGTATTCCCAAGCAGTTTTACATGGCCACATAATTATACTAGAAATGAAGCACACCTGCTCCCAGGCACTCGCCCACACAGACACGTGGTGGTTCAGGTCACACAGCCCATACACAGGACCGCCAAGGAGCCTGCTCTGGGATGTGCCTTTCCAAAGCATCCTCTGCATCCGGCAGGGGGGCAGGCACTGTGCAGACCCTGCACTGTGTTCCACTCCAGCAGAGTCCCAGCTCCGTGCCCCAAACTGCAAAGCATGAAACTGGGCAAGAAACACCTTTTTTCCAGCAGAATTAAACACACTGAGCTGCCCTCCTTTCCTGCTTGGCATTATCTCGGGAGACCATCAGCCATCACTATCTGTTTTTCCTGCCCACACAGGACACCCGAGCACAACCTGATTTCAAAGCACTTTGAGGGAAATTGGTGTGCACATAAACAGGCAGGTGCAGTGCAGCCAGGGGGTCATGCTCTTGTTTTAGCTACTTCAGGTGTTGTCAATAAAATGGGTTAACAGAACAATTTTCACCTCAGAAGCAGATTGTTTTATATATGCTAAAAATAGACAATAGGGAGATAATTGTCTGACTGCTTTAACTGGTGACCCTCTCAGAGCCAGTGGAGAGAGATTCCCCCCAGGCAGGCACTGGACCATGAGCCCTTTGGGGCATCTTGCCCATGAACTGGGGGAAAACATGCTCCTGTGCATTAGGACTGCTCACAACTTGTACTCTTAATCCATCTGGGATCTCTTTGCAAACTACTACTGGTTAAGGGAGCAATTTGCCAGCACAACTGGAGATTCCTGGGAATATTTTGCAAATCAGCTGTAAACAGTAGGCTTAGAAAACCCTTTCTAAACATTACACAGAACAAGGAAACATTATCCCTGCACTCACAACCTCAGCACTCTTGTGTTTCAGTTTACAGTGAGTCCCATATATCTGTTTAACAGGAGGTTTTGAAATACCAAGTTATCAGGAATGCTGGCAACAGAACACTGATTTTCACATTAACTTTTCTAATTTTACAAGATCTTCCAGATCTGACTGCTTCAGTTCAGAAAGAGTACTCCCACTGCAAGGGCTACCGCAGCACTCCACCACGACAGCTGTTTGCAGAACGTGATCTCTGTCTGCATCCAAACCCTCACTGATATCTGCTGTCTTGATCCAAGCTGTTTAAATGACTGCATAGTTCTGAAGTAAAAAAAGCACTGAACAAACGCAGTATAACAAGATTAAAAACTAAGAATTAAGGTAAGAAAAAGAAGCCAAAATAGCACAGCAATGCTCAATTAGATTTACAAGTAACAGAACACGACTCTCCCCATATCCAGACTAAGAAACTCCCAAAATACAGATTGCTTACTAGAAATGAGAGCCATCAAATGCTGCCAAGGGACACCTGGCCCCTTAAGAGACCTCTCATTTACTGTCTCTGCAGCTGGATAATGGGAAAAGTCAGTATTTTTCACTCCAGCTCGCAAACCAGGAATGCAGAGCCAGTTCAGATTTTGCCATGAATATACATGCAGTTTTAAGATGAAGTTTAATCTAAGAGTCTTTAATTGTGTGTCCCTTGCAAGTGAAGTGCTGAGCAAATGTAGACTATAAGCTTTACTATGAACTTGAACAGAACTAAGTAATGGGTTTAAGTACATTTAATTGGAAATAAGGCTAGGGAAAGGTACTATAAATGCTTTAGAAGACAATACAGCACACATCTAAGCGTCAAATTTGCAGTAATAATTTGCAAACAGATTACTTAAAAAGAACACAAACCACTACTTCTATGGCCCGCAACCATGTGTTGACTGAAACTGCAGCAGATGACAACAGCTATTTTTAAAGTTGATCACAACTGTAGCAAATGTTAAAAAAAGGTGAGCCAAGGTTCACAATATTATGTATCAAGAAGACATTTATTTCCCTCTCCAAACTCTAGCCAGAACTGTTCCATTGCAGCAGAGAGAGAAGCTGCAGGGAAACAGTGGGTTCATCCACAATAGAAGTTCATCTGAGTGTCCCTGCAGCAGCTGTGACTGCGAAGGGAAAGCTGTGGAGTCCAGGAGGATGACAGGAAACCAGCCGGGAAAGCTAGCACAGGCAAAGCAAGGTAGGACCACGTGCTGAAGGTGTTGCTCAATTCAAGGACCACCTACTCTTTAAATAAATGCATCCACCCTTTTAAGTAGCATCGTTAGACTTCTTCTCATCAATAATTAAACAGAATCATAGAATAAGCTAATTCATTTATGGTTTACCATCAGTATATTATTCTCCACACTCCATGTAGCACTATTTTCCTCACACACTTGCAAACATGAGCATTTTTAGGTGTTCTATGACAATATTTTCATCAAGCAACTGGAACTGTGATGCTGGATCTGTAAGATCCCTTGCTGCAGAAATGGGAAGCTACTCAGCAACAGAGATGAGAACAAGAGGAACCTCTCCACTGAATTTGGCTTGGCAGGAACAGGTTCCACCCCTGCCCTGAAAAGGAGTTTAAAGTACAAAAATATCCACAGATGACTGCTAACAGCAGGTTCTCTCCTTTTAGGGGAGCTGACTTGAGGCCTGACAGTAATTAGGATTTGCTGATTCATGAACATTCACATCTGCAAGCAAAGCAAGCACATGCGTGACCTGTGCATTCTCTGCAACATGAGGTGTGTGCAGACATCTGTCCCAGCTCAGAAGCAGAAGACAATTCTTACTACATAGAGGAGGGAGAAAAGAGAGGGACAGAATAGGACACAACACACTGATCTGATCCAAACAGTAGAACAGTTTAATTCTCATGCCAGGTAAGGCAGCAAGCCAGGAGGAGCCAATTCCACCAGATAAACTCAAGAGCCATATTTGAGAAAACCTAGTACATACAAGATGCCTGCAACCTATCTATCACGTGGCAAGAGGAGACAGAGCTGTAAGATGAATTGCCCTCAGCTGTGCTGCCAACATCATCAGTGAGACACTTTTATTCACACATCTGCATGTAGGTGTTTTAATCCAGAGCTGAATCCTACCCCAAAGACACCACCAGCAAGAAGCAGACTCAGATACAAAGAAAGTGTTTTTTGTTAGTGGAATCTGTGCTATTCCACGTCACAGGACTCTGGGGATGCTACAAGTTTATATGGGTGCGAAAGCAACCAGATAACTCACCGGAGAAAACAACCTAGCCTGCAAATCAAAGAGGCTAGAGGAGTGTTCTGACAAGACACCACTGGGTGCTTGCCCCATTTCTCTGCTCTTCCCCTGGCACGTACCATTAGCAACTGCCAGATGGGACACTGGTCTAGACAGATCTTGCTTTTGACTTCATACAGGTATCCACACATTTCTTATGTTTCAGTATCCTTATGGAATGGGAGTATCTGCCCTGCACAAGACAGAAACAGCAGGTCCCAAACCAAGACCAGGCTAACCAAGCTGACTGCCAGATGAGACCTGCACAGAGCCTGAGGTTAAACAGCTCACCCAGCTGGGATCACCCAATTCAACCCCAACACAAAACAGGCTTTACCCTAAAGCCAGAAACACAAGTAGTGGTGTACTAGCAGAAGGGAAGAAGTTGTTGTTAATATGTTATTATTGGGAGGCACATTCACAAGTATTTGTGAAATATCATAGAAAAAAACAGAAATCCATGCTGAATTGATTAATTCTTCTTTTAAAGCAAGCTTTGAGTACCATGCAGGAAATTCATGGCCTCATGCCACATATTCCACAATAAGGAGAAGGGAAAAGACTCATCAAGATTGGCACCATATATTCAGTGTGCTGGATAAGGCAAAGAGTCTGTGGGAGTGATGGTGGCAAGGAACAATGTAATTAAAAGCTTTAACCTAACCCAGAGACAAGGAGGAATAATAATGCTAGCTTTTCCAAACTAGAGACAATTTTACTTAGCTATCAAGTATTTTTAAGACTAAACACACACACTCTTTAAAGTGGTCATTTATAAAAGAATTACTTTATTACCTAGAAAGCACAACCCAGAATTGGACTCCCATGGAGCTAGGATTCATTAAGTATCTACAAAAACACTTTAGGACTTCTAGTTACTAATGCTCTGTTCCATCTCAGCACCATGTTAGTGCATTGTCCAGCCACCTTTCTCTCCTGTTCAAGTTGTGTAAACAGTTTACGTGCACAAGTCCTGAATCTGGAATCTGCGCTACAGCATTAAAAACACTCTCAGTTTATTTCAGAGCTCCATCTGAAGCCCACAGAGAAAGCAGTAACACAAGTTTTCTGCTGCCCTGTTTGGAGAAAGTGCAGTCAACCCACCACATATCCAGAAGACATTAAAGACAGTAGCTGTTCCAAGGTCTGTATTGAGGAGGGGGAGGGAAATCTCCCAAAGCAACTTCCACCCTCCTGAAAGTCCTGCTGTTTGAAATGCCAGGCTAAGCTTTAGAGAAGCCAGTTCATGTTTCAACCCACTAGACAGATAGCAGATTGTTACAGCTGGCTTTCTTTTGAGAGGTCAAGAGAGATCTGAAAATCCTACACACTTAAGGCACATGAGAACTAATCTATCTGGCCAGGGCAAAATGAAAAGCCAAGAATTACCCTCTCTGTTTACAATCTTCAAGGACAGAGACTCATATTTCATAACATCTGCTTTTCAATTGCAGCAAGCACTAATAGCCTCCTGTAAAGGACAAAAGAAGATTATTAAAAAAAGAAAAAAGGGGGTACCATTTCTACCTGAATACAGGCAGAGAAAGAAATAAGGAGAAACATGGGAAGTAGAGCATGACTTACTTAAGCAGGGATACCAGTTAAGGACCGATCTAAAAGAAAAATCAGTTGAACTACTATTCATCTTGCTGCAAAGGATATTAAATAAAACTAAATAAAACAACAAAAACAACCACAAAAACACCCACTTGAAGTATGAGCAGATAGTGTATCTAGTCAAGAGTTCAAGACCACATTCACATTTCATGCGGTAATTGAATACTGCGTGGAAGTCAACATAACAGGATGCTCTCCCTGGGCAAATGAACAGTTCTCAGCTGGAAACTAACAGGGCAGTTCTGTGTTCCTCAGTAGTGGGGGGACCAAACCTGGAGTGCCAGGCAAACCTCAGCCAATTCAACATACACTGTATATATTAAAAATACATAGAAACACCATAAACTCCCACTTGCATGCTTCTGAGTAATGCAGGGTGGTACAGGTAAGAGGCAAAAGAGTTATGTCTGGCACCACAGAAAAAGGAAACCAAAGGTCCTACAGTGTTTCCCTTGAAGCTGCTAAACAAAAACCAAAGTCAATGTTCCCCTGTTCATTTTCACATCTTTTTCAGAAACTTGCATTGATAAGGAAGCTGGGGGGGAGAGTTGTTTGAATAAAATTCTACCTCAAAGAATCCCACCACCATCTGTTGCCATTTATAGCAGAGGTGTATTTTAAACCACACAATCCCCTGAGGCATGCTGCTCCTTGCACTGGTCCCTCTTGTACGATTCAGAGAATTCTGCCCTGAGTAGCACCAACACAGCTACATCCCAGGGAACTAGAAGATAAAAACAAGTATCTTTCCTTTTATCTGAAATCAGTGAGTTTCCCTCAACACTCCGTAAATTCTACTACCGCTCTGATTTTACAGCTTTCTGTCAGGAAACCCTTGGGCTGAGGCATGTGTGGAGAGATAATGGAACATTAGCTTTTCCTGAAGTAAAGAGCAGGCTACACAGCAGGATAATGGTGCTCCAAGCAGCTGCCAGCAGATGAGAAGGGCAGTATACACTACCAGGGTAAACTGAAAAACCCCACCAGTGATGGCAGCTCCAAAAAGACATGGAGGAGGAATTCGCAACACTCCTCCAACTCCCAAGGCAGGAAGGGGAGTGGCTGTCCCTCTGACAGCCTCCCTGGAGGAGAGGCTTCTCCTGTCACGTTCTGTTTTTACCAGCAGACACCTGAAGGAGTTCTCATAGCCACCCACAGAGCATTTGGCTCTGTGCCCGCCTCCTCAGAGCAGATCTGGGGAAGCCCAAGTGCAGGTGTCTCAACCTGTGATGTGGCTGCACTGACACAGGGAGCGAAGGCTCCTGCAAATACATGTGGTTGGAAAAAACACAGTGGCCTCCTACACAGAGCTTCTCAGAGTCATAGACTTCATGAATGTAAATTAGTTAGTTGTCCCAAACTAGAAGCGGGTTAGGAAGAAAGTACAGATGATCATCTGACCTGTCCCACAGAGATTAAAACAGAAACATTTGCAATTGGGGAAAGAAAGCAGCTACAGAGAGCAAATACTCAGGGCTGCAAGTACCTGCCTGGAGAGCAGGTAAGTAGCTGTGTTATCTGACAAGGAAAAGAAATGGTTCTAGGAGGTACCAGAGAACAAAGAAACAGTAAGTAGTAGAACAGGGAGAAGATTACAGGGACTAGCCGCAGACACCCACCCAACCCGGGCTGAGTCAGTACAACAGCCTGGAAAAGACCAGGGAGTGCTCAAGCCATGCTGGAAAAGGGAGTCCTGCTGCACCCAAGAGATGTGTGAGTAGAAATCACCACAGGGAGCAAAAGTGGGGGAAAAAAAAAAAAAACCAGCTAAGGTAGGGTTAGGGAAGAGAATTTAAGAGCAGATACAAGCCACTGCTGCAAAGGGAAGGCAAACACAGTCTGTTCCGAGATCACAAGCACTTTGCACTACCACAAACGCCTCAGCATCAGGGTGCTCTTTGGACATGGCAATGGTTCACCATGACAAACAAAACTGTCTTCTAGCAAAGTCACACCACCACAGAAAAGGGAAAGATGATTCTTTTCTTACAGAGGTACATTTTATTCACCAAATGTCCTCAAATAACTGGAGACAGCTATTGTTGCACCTACTGCATGTCCCAGAGGAAGCTGCTGGGTGTCACTGACTAACTTCAAATCAAAGTATAACTCAAAAAGCAAGGTTACTCCTAATGCTACATGTAAAGCAACTTCAAGCAAGCACTGCTGTCTTTTTTTTTTTTTTTAATGTAAAAGTACCTGTCACAACAGCTAAGCCATTTTAGGAAGTGTTAAGCTAAATATAGTGCTACATTTGAGGCTCACAGACCTCAAGACTTTTTCCAAATTACCTTTCATTTCAATGTCACATTCAACAGGTCAAAATATGGAAAGGCTTTTCCAAACTTCAAGAGTTTGGAGTCTGATTTTCACAGGTGTCAAGCGCTTGCAGTTGTCATCAACTTGAAGGCATAGGACAAAGAGCCATCAGTTGCACTAAAGAACGAAAAACCCTTTAATCCTTTCCACAGAAATCAAACCAGTAACAACATAACTTATTTGCACAGTAAAGTTCAAAAGGACTATGAATTTAAAAACTAATGCTTAGTCTTGTCTTTACATTTATACCACAGTATGCCTTTAATAACACTGAAAAAAAAACACCCCTCACCACTTGCTGCAAGCTTGGTATCAGTGCATATTTGGTCTCTCTCAAAAGATATTTAAGCTAACTTATGCAGACAGACTCAGTATGTTTACAAATCACTTCTGAACAGTGCAGATTACTTGTCTGATATATATTTGTTAAGTACTAAGCAATAAAATGTTAGACTTCAACAGAAACACGGTTTCTTTCTGATTAGTTTCCATTTGTGGTGGCAAAACTGAAATATGAATATATGGAAAGAGTACATGATAGTTTTGCCTCAATTTTTTGTGCTTTAAAATAAAAAGATAGATTTCCTGCGCCATTTTTAATACATTTTCCAATGCCAGTTTAACTAAGCTGAAGAAAGTTTCCACTAACTAAGAAAAATATGGGAGCGCACAACTTTACAAGAGTTGTTTATGAGACAACAAACGCTCTGAAGAACCTATTAGTTATGCACTATAGTATTAATTCAGACTAGAAGTGGCACGTACTTCTGGAAAAGAGATACTGTTCATTAGATCTCTCCACAAGACCAACAACATCTTCAGACTTAAATCCTGTGCATCCACTTTAAGATTTCCTAACAGCATATAATTCAAAATTGAAGCTACCATGTATTTTCTTAATGCTCAAGACTTACAAGCAGTAGCTAGTACTACACGGTGTAGCACATAACTTTAAACCACCATTAAAGAAAGGGCTTTATTAAAAAAACCAACACAGTCTAGTCAGTCTTCTACTGTGAAGAATTGGGAGGACAATGAGGAGAGGCAAAGCACAAGCAGTGACCAGCATGATGTTAAAAAACCCACACTCAAGTTGTCTCTGCATTCTGATGCTGCTGGTATGGAGCTACTGCCTGTAAGCTCTGCTGAACCTCAGTCAGCTCCTCCTCAAACCAAGGCATCCCTGCAACACATGTCACTTCAAAGAGCTACAATGCAGGATATAGTCCATGCATTGCAAAACTCTCCACACCCCAGTCAGCCCTCTCATGTCCCAGGCATCTTGAGTGGCAAGGTTAAAGCTCCAAACACAGATATATTCTCTTCTGCTGGCACACATACTCAAATAGCCCCAACTGCCTGTTTTTTTCCTAGATGAGTAATTGTACTGGAGTCCCCTGATCTCATATACTACAGCCCCACCAAAGGCTGTATTAGCTTAAACGAGAGAGAGATGGAACCAACTTTACACTAGGCAACACAACCACCAATTTATGTCATACCATACTCCTAACAACTTTTATTTGCTCTAGGGAGCAAACACTACAGCATTATCACCCAGGCTTGGTCAAACATGAGTGTTAGGTTTTCTAAGTGTGACACAACCAAATAACTTGCTGTTCTCAAGGACAGATGAGGTATTTCACTCCCCTTCTCTATACCTGTGAGGTCTCACCTCCTCCCTGGCTCTCAGCATTTATTCAAACCCTTGGTAAGGGAAACTCAGCTCACTAACCTGTCAGGAAACTAACTCTACAAGAAAAGCTAAGCTAGCAAAACAAGGTGCAAGAAGTACAGGAGGCAGCACAAGGAGAGAGTGTTTCGATTTTTTTTCAGCAGCTTCAAGCTGCTCCACTCATTCACTTCCTGACCCACTCACACTGTGTGCACCAAGTGCCTGTAACAAGGTTTCCAGGGTTTGGGTTGGTTGCTTCTTAAAAGCAAGAAATTAAAGGCATTTCCATGTAAAACTGGAGATAACATGCCCTAGTCTTTGCTGGAATCCTTTACACTGCTCTTTGAAGAGTCTTCTCGCCCTACCCCACTGGAGAAGAGTTCAAAATGCTATCTGAGCAAATCAGTAAGGCAAAAACTCAGTATGTACAAGTTCAAATCTAAGGATGTGGACCCATCAGATCCATAAAGAAATCCAGACTTCAGAAGTATTAACATGAGTTTTGAAAGACTTGTTCACCACCACTGAAGCTATTTGAAAAAGTGCATCAAATTGACCATACATGCAGAATTTTTCCTTTCCTGTATTTACTCATTCTTAACTTCAGATAGATTAAAGGCCTCAAAAAGCAGCTCTAGTAGCAATGTACAAGAGTCACCAGGACTGCAGCTGCTTGTCCTATCAACAGGAGACAGCCAAAGACTCCAAAATAAAAATGGAAGAGTGCATCAACCACATGAGCCCTTGTGCATGGACACTCCTCATCCAGACTTGCAAGCCCAAAACTGCAGAACAACTCGTAATGCTTGTGATCCTGAAGCAGAAAACAGACAGCCTTAGAGATTCACCATGTGTCTTCAAACCTTGCAAACTCCCCATCCCCATGTGATTTTTTTTCCACTGGGAACTAATGGACTACCTCACAAGTTTCCTCTGCCCCAGAGCAGTCACGCCTGTGTGGTTTTGCCCAGTCTGGACCGTAATACTTCTTCAGTCAGATGACATATTTCCTCTGCATTCAGAATGAACTGTCAGCTCTCCAGCAAGGGACAGCTGTGAGGTTTATGAGATAAAGCACCATTCAAAATTTGACTTAGGGCCTGCAATGAAAAGAATTGGTATGGGAAAACACTACTTGAAATGACACAAATCACTATGTGTTTCATGCATTCCAAAACTTTCACACATTCACTTAAAAATATGTATATTTAACTAATTTAAATGCAAATATCACGTGTCCAATAGTTGACTATTAACATTAAAAACAACGGCTACTGGAAACAAATAATGGGAAAGGCTTATCCAGAAAATACTTTAAAATTACAGAACTGCAAATGTCACAGTCCTTCTGCATACAGAAGTGTTTCCTTTATTAATACTTCTAATCAGATTTAATGTTTAAAAGTTTCTTATTGTGCTTCATGATTTACCTATAAATCACTAGCTTATAATTCACCCTGCAGAATGAACCATCTTTTTTTAAAGTATCAGAGTCACCTTATGCAGTTGCTGAGATGTGACAATGAAGTAACACGTTCTCAATGGGGAAAGGAAGCATGTCTATAAAAGGCAGACATGCAGAAGATACTGAAATATGACCAGATGATCAATTTGAATATTCTGTTATTTTATTCAAAACCATGTTCCTGCTTTAAGGTATTTTTACTGAAATTACAAATAATGCAGCTTTCCTCAACAGCCTCTCAGTTTACTGACATTCCAGAGTGCATCTGAAAGTAAGGTAAGACTTTAACATGCTTCCTGCCCATTTGCTGCTAAGGACAGTCACTTGCATGATTCAGTTATAATCAGCTGCGTACAGTAACAAAGAATTCAAAAGGAATGCTGTTTTCCAAAGATGGAAGTGATAAAAGCAGCAAAGAGGATAAGAAAACATAGCATACTCTGCTCTGACATGTAGTGAGTATCACATATGACTAAATCCTTTGTCACTCAAACTATAAAAAGATGACTTTTTTTTCCCTTTTGAAACACAAAAGATTGTATCAAATGGAAGGACATTTTGCTTATAAAAGAAAATTTTCAACCTTGCCCCTCTTACATCAACTGCTGGGCAAAAATTAAAAAAAAAAAACCCCAAACCAAAAATCACAAGAAAAACCCCACAAACAGTTATTCAGGTCAGAGAACGGCAAAGACTAAGACATGCCATTGTTTTTGCTTTATTCTAAAAAAAACACAGATGTGATTATGATGAAGACATATTTGATTGTTTTTTCCTAATAGAAGATTTTTCAGAGTTTGCTTCATCTGGAGGGAACTAGACTGTTGAAAAGCCTTTTGGTCTCTGCTATACACAGCAAAATGGACCTATAAACAGATTTTTGAAAAAGGGTTGCTTGGAGTATCAATGACAGATTAACCTGTTCACTAAAGAACAAGCCACAATTGCTTTTAAAAATCATTCCTTAATCCCATTCATCATTTGAAATCATCTGCAATACCCTGCAAAGGGTGAGTCAGAGTATGAAGCACAGAGTGATTTTCAAGTAGCAAGGCAAAGCCAAAACACAAGATGGAAAGCCAGATGCCTGCTTTAAAAGACAGCCAAATCCTTTGAGGTTTATAAGTTCATTAAAGATGCACCTATCCATTTGTATTCATGTCTTGTGACAGAAATGGTTAGGGGAAAGCAGGCATTCATAATGCTGCCAGAATCCAGAACAGGCCTGCTGCAGAGGACAGCTAGCCCAGAAGCTTCACAGCTAAAATAGCCCGTTGAAGGAAGTCTTTCAGCACTTCATCCTAGAAGAGATGCCAAACTGGGAGATGGGAAGAAAGCTTGAGTATCTGCCACTCCAAATGGAAAGGGGGTAATGGGGTAACCTCTGTACTGCAATGAATACACAAAAGTCCAAGGAAAATGTAGTGCCAAGTCTCCTTTCCTGGGAGCATTCACAGCTCTCCACTGTTGTGGGGAAAAAAGCAGATTGCCTTCTCTAACTAGGCAGCAACCTGGACTGTCTAGGGCAAGAACTAAACTATGCCAAGCAACTGTGTAAGAGACTAAACATGCTGACTCTTTTCCAGACAAATGCACAGAACCAACAGCACAGCCTCAGTCAGCAGCACTGGACACAGCCCATTTCCCTTCCCAACATCAAGCATTCACGGGGTGCCACCAATGCCAGATGAAAAGCCACAACAGACATGTGGAACAATGTTCCTGCTTTACTCCCTGTCATAAAGAGTCCAGGTTACAGGCTGTACAAACTCAGTCTTATTTACCCAACTATTCAAAACTTCCAGGTCATCCTTTGTTCTAAAAAAGCAAAGCCGTTCTCAAAACATTTTCTGACTCAAATGACCTGAGATCAGGGAGAGCATCAGCTCCACTTAATACTGAAAATTCTGCCAGTAGCCTCTGAAAGGGCAACAAGAAACTCACAAGTAGTCTGCATGCAAAGGAACTAATGAAGCCTGTTTTGCCACCGCCTTTCATACAATCTACTTGTACACTAAACTGCATGAGACTTTCATATGGATGCCCCCAAAAATGCATGTTGAGATTGAAGTTCTTCTTCCTTGTATGAACTATACAGTTTCTCTTTTGAGCAGTTGCCCTGATGCCTCAAACTACATCTGCTCCCACTACTGCCCTTCTTTTGGCTGGAGCACCAGCACGGTTTCTCTCAAAACCTGCTTACAGCTTAGCTAAATATCTGTAGAAACTTCAATACCTGCATGTTTCTAGCCCTTTGTGAGATCTAGTCAACATGTTACCTAGGCTTAGGAGAGGGAATGGAAAGGTTGCAGTAAGTGCCATTTCTGCAGGAAACAGAGCTAAAAATGGACAGCCAGGACAGTTTTGAAATCCTACCACAAGCAGCAAGTCAGGAAAAGTTTTGTGTTAAGTTATACCTCCTCCACACCAACAACTGATTTAGAAACAGCTACACACACTGAGAGACAGCCCAAACGCACTTGTCTTTCTGCCACCTATGCTTCTACTTGTGCCATGCACGAAGCACTTTCAGCCTCCCCAGGCACCAGCCAAGGGCTCTGCATGAACATGACAGATCTCTTACACCAACAGGACTCTCTTATGCCAATAGAAAGCGACTTCATGAGATCCAAACGCCTCTCTTGTAGCAGGTTCTTGCAAGAGCCTACTGTTACATCAGTAACATGGATCCAAAAGCACAAAGAAAAAATTCTTCATGCACTTATGTAAATTGTGCAACTATTCAAATAAAAACAGAAGACAACTTATTTAGCTCTGAGAATTAATTTTTCCTCCAGAGATGAATAAAAGATGACAGGTCACCTTGAAAACAAGCCCTAAGATTAACACAGCACATTTTCAAACTAAGAGAGAAAAAAGAGACACCATCAAGGTTCAAGGCAAAAGAACAGACCAACTGAAGAACAAGACCTCCTTGAAAGGAAAGTTTTAAATGCATAGCCTTTGTGGGTGGGAGGAGAATTTGAAATGGGACACAGGTCTATAATTGCATGGGCATTCGCTAAGTAGGTCTGCACTTGCTAAGTAGGTCTGTGTACTCTGTTGTGCAAAGGAATAAAAAAAAAAAAATCCAAGAGATAAGCACTTCAGCCTGCATAGGGTTTGGACACCTTCCCAGAATTCAGGTCATAAGCAAAGACTCTCAAAAGCAATGAAGGGTGCCAGAGCAAACACTTCCACGCAACTGGTCTGCGTTTGCCTGTCTAGCCAAAAATTACATGATGCACTTTTTTCTTTTTACTGGCAAACATGCAGTACAAAAGTGCCATTACTGGACAGCAGTTTTACAAATTTCAGTCTCTCACCCACTTTCACACAGTATCACTGTATGTCAACTCCTAAATTTTAAATACTATTATACTTAGTATACACTTCATTTATCTGTTGTGTTAAATCAGGAAAAAAAAAAATCTTTCTACATTTACCATCAAACAAGTTCTCTGGAGAACAGCCAAAGCATCCTGAAGCCTGCTGGAGAAAGTCAGTTTGATTTCCAGCAGTCACACTCTGAAAAAAGGAGCTTCAAATTCACTATCAAACTACATCTACACCGTAAATTATATCCACTTCATCCTGCAAAGGAAGTTGAAGGACTAGCGTTATGCTCTGGTTACTGAACTTCTGCATGGACAAGTGTTTTAATCACCCGTCCACCATCAGCAACCATCCTCAAACTTCAAGCGGTGAAAAGGACAGATTTACAGTTAATAACTACCCAACACAGCAGTGCTTATAAGTAGGCTTGCTGAAAAGAGGTCTGGTAAGTGGTATTGATAAAAATCATCAGAAAGGCATTTGCATGCAAGGTATTGTTTTGTGACCCCTTCAAGCATCACAGCCATGAAGGAAGTGGTTTAAAAGAACACACAAAAGTTAAATTGATAGTATCAGGATAAAGCCAGTCCAGCCAGTCCTGACACACAACAAAATAAAACAGGCAATGGAAGAAAAGATGACAAAAAAAAAAAACCCTCCACTCCTTTCCTCATACATAAGCTGCTCACATAAGCCTCACTGTTTGTATAGCACATCGCTTCTTCCAGATCAGGACACTTCATCTTCACAGCTTCCACCAACCCAACACCTGCAGCACTGCTGCAACATACACCACCACCTCCACCTGGCCACCAGCCCCACTGAGGTTTCCCACAGCACACAGTGTTTGTGCAAACCTCTGCTCCAGTTCCCAGTAGGAGTTCCCTGAGCCATCCTTCTCCTTGCTGTTCAGCTCTCTGGACTCCTCTTGCTTAGAAGAAGGGGCCCAGCATGCTGGCCTTATCCAGCTTCCCACACCGCTAACCAGAATGCACTGAACACTCAAACTACAGGGCTCACAACTCCTCCCAACCCCAGCGTCCCTCACTTGTAGAGAGGCTGACCCAGGGCTTGTCCCTTCTTTCCAGGCAGCTTGGTCACTCAGATGTCTCAAGCTCCAGCCAGATCAAGGCAGAGCTCTCTGGAGAGCAGAGGGGCCTTTTCGCCAAGGCTATGGCAGGAACCCCCTGTCCCAACCTCTCCCTTTCTTAAAGCCACCACACTGCACTGGCACGGAGGAAGTGCCTGTTGGGAGTGAAAACTCAGCCACAGCGACGCAGATGGGCTGGAACACTCAAGGGGGTTCTTACATCTGCTCCCATCAGCCCTTTGCTTAGGGCAGATGTTCTAATTCTTCCCATAAGGTGCTACACAGAGAGAAGCTTTGAGCCAGAGAAGAAGGAAGAGACAAAGGCTGTGAAATGTCCCCTGGTCTCCTTGCCCTGACTAGGACACACCATGTCCCCAGAGGGCTAGACACACACATGCTCTTCCCGTCCTATGGCTGCTGATGGCCACTGCTTCCTTTTTCAGCTCTCAAAAAACCACAAGGGACTTTACAATTATCACCTAAAAATTTTAACTAATTGGCAGAACCAAAATTCACTGTGCAGAGATCTAAGTATTTAGAGATATTTCTCAGCATCCCACTGCATTGCATTCACCTAAAGGCTGAGCTCAGAAACTATTACAAAATGAGATTGCCTTCAAATTGCCAAATGTTTTTGGGTCCTGGCAGTGTCAGTCAGGTTTGGGTTGTTCTGCTCCTGCTGGTGCTCCCCAGTCCGCTGGTAGCCGTCCATACTTGTTCCTTGTTTGTTTTAACAAAGTACCTGAAGCAGATTCACGCACTTGTAAGAGAAAGATCTAAGAGAAAAAAGAAGGGAGGGAACATCTTGTGTCTCACAGAATAAAAACAACGAAGGTAAAAAACTAGATCTAATCTGCCATATTATGATGTATCATTTATATATTTTTAAAACTTTCTAGCTTTCTTACATTAATAGGAAACACAGTTCTGCTATTTACCAAGATCGTGACAATACTAGTGCCTTATTCATCTGAGTCCCGTATTATCTGTCATCATCAGTCTTGTTTGGGAGAAGACAAAAAGAAAAAAAAGAGAAAAAAAGAATAGTGATGTTTTCTTCCAGTTTGACCAGAAGTTTAGCAGGTGATGTTTTCCCTCTTTGAAACAAGCAAATTAAATTACTAAACAGTCAAAATTCAAGATGCTCAAATGTTCCCATCTCGTGAATAAAGAAAGGCAGGAGTGCACAGATCAACCTTCTCTTCTTCCAGTGGTCTGCCAGCAGACCAAGACCTCCTGCCAAGAGCAAGTGTCTCTTCCTTTGCTGTAGCTTCTTTTCCACCTGCATTTCTCTATGTCTTCCATCCAGTAAATGAAATTCTTTTCTCCTGAGCAGTATCAGTGTCCAAAAAGCTGCCTATATTTACACTTGTTAAAACAGCAATAGCTGTTCATGCCATAACCAATAAAACCCAGAACAACGAAGTAAAATCATGACACAAGGTTGATTACAGCAACGATTACTACAGGCAACTGTGCAACTGTTTATGAAGTGGCATGAAAATAGATACTGATGATACATTTGTTAGATTAATAAATTCCCTCCAACCTTCCCTCAAAATGGCAAGCAAGGCAACAAGCAAAGGACTAAGACTCGATTTCCATTATCAGGGTCACATTTGCATTGGGAAAATTGTGTAACAGCTGGAGACTGAAGCTGGTCTAAGCACAGGAAAGAGTGCAGTTACCTTCTGGTGTGGCATAACATTTAAAATAAATTTCAGTATGTTTAAAATAGTGCCCTCAACTTCATTCTGTAAATGGATGAGGTGGCCTGTTAAACCTGTAACAGGGAACAATTGTAAAGCCACGGAAAATACAAAGAGCTAGAAATACACAAATGCATGCATTTTGAAAATCACGAACCTGCAAGTAAATCCAAGGTTTTCATTGCAATCCTATTTGCTCCACTACTTTCTGTGAGATACTGAAGCACAAACCATTTTTTTTCCACTCAACAAGTTCTACTGCTTTCTCCTTGCTTATCACCTTTCAGACGTATTGTTCATTAAAAAAACCCAAAAAACAAACAAAAAAAATGCCACAACCTGAAAAAGCCAAACCAAAACTACACAAAACCAAAAAGCCAGACTTTCCCATCTTCTGCTTACCTGCAGCATCTCTGTCCAGGTAAGAAATCTGTCCAAACACTGTTAAGGCATGTCTTCACTGCATCATCAACTGCAGTGAGACTTTCCCTCCCAAAGCTCAGCTCCACAAGCTAAGCCCAGCCTCTTGAGGTCTCACCCTCCCTGTCCTTCTCCCCATCTGTACATTCCTCCATCTGCTCTAGCACCAAAACTGCTCCTCTTGCAACCACAGACAGATCTGGTTCAAGGAAGGCATCTGAAAAAAAAAAAAAAACTAACTTAACTAGTTTAAACTGAAGCTGCAGCAGAACCACACCCTCTGCTCAAGCAACGACAGCCACACTCTGAAACAGCCTTCACCCTGCAGCATCCACCTTGTAGGTGTGTGGCTGAGATGCAACGAGGCATGACCAACAGAAGTAGGATGAACTGCTCCATGACAATCTCTTTGTGTTCTCCCTTGTGAGACATCACTTGTTCCTCTTGGTTCACAGGACAGATCTAGGAGACTGGAAACCTGGCTGTACTTGGCAACCTCTATAAAATGTCTAAACAGTGCTGTGAATTGCACCAGGCCTGTATTTTGACCTGTTACATCCTGTGAACCAATTTACGTTTAACATTTGATGTACTGGGTTTTCACTAAAATGTTTTGCATACATCTGCTTTACTAAAAGCGAAGAATGATGAAGTTATGAACCTGAAAGAAAGTACTACCTGCCTGCCTGTGTGGACTAGCAGTACAACGCCTATTGTAGGTTAGAAGATCTCTTTGTGACCATGCAGCCTTGAAACTGCACAGAGACCATGAGAACAACCAAGAGGGACCAGAGTGAGCAGTGCCCCAGGAAGTGTGTCCTGGTGTTACATATCTGAAAGAAAATGGGATCCAATTCCAGCTCAGAGTTTCAGTATGGCATTCCCACTGTATTTCAAACTTTTTGCTGGTCTGTGGGGAGCAGCTAGAACAAAGCTTGGATTTCTCTGGAAGGGGAGTATTGAGGTTCATTTGGCAGCACGTGGCAAGGGAACACGGAAGTACCACAGAATGGGTAAGGCTACAAATCACTAAAAAGAGGTCTACCATTAACTGTGACTGTTACAGGAAAAATCACTAGGTTTGTGACTTCCACCCCCCCCACCCCACCCCTCCATACCAGGATATTTCCACAGAACATCATTTTATTGTCTTAGGAGGCAAACACCTCCTGCAGTAATGGTCTACTATCATTGCAATTCAAAGCTACATCTCTATATGCAAGAAGTAACTTAATGCCTCAGGGAGGAAACTACCAAATCATTAAAATTAAATATGCTTTGAATAATATTTGGGGTCTGTATTCAGGGGTGAGGAAAGATGCGCCTTTAAATTATTTTTTTAATTAAATCGACTGTGAGGTTTAAAGTTCAGAGCATTAGAAACTGCTTTGATGTTTCACTTCACATATCAGCCTTTCAGCACAATACAAACAGTCATGTTCCCCCATCCTGAGATAAGCTTCCTACGATGTGAACATGTAACCAATTCAAAAGCAGCTGTCAGTGTAGAAAAACCCACAAACTCTACACATAAAACAAAACCTGTGATATAACTCTATTAAACACTCTTGCTCATAGCTGGGCAAATGCAGAAGATATTTAAAAGAATACTTCTAAATATGTAACTTCTGTTCTATTGGAATAACATGTTAACTTATTTAAGCCCTTCAACACTTGTATTAAGGCACATCTTATCCGCTCTCAGCCATAGGAGAGGCAATGGAACAACAGTTTGGATATTCAAAATGCCAACCGCTATGGCCATCAAAGCAAAGGCCTTCGCTGGAAGAGTACCTAAAGCCCTCACAAGTGGGACGACCCTTTCCAGGGGAGCATAGTAAGAAAAGAAAATTAATTCTTTCCTAGGATTCAGCTCAGCAGGTGCAACACTCTGGCCAAAAGCTTCCATGCCCACTGCTGCCACGGAGGTAATGGCAACTGGAGAACCAGGGACACCCAACAGGAATGAGCCAAAACAAGGGGATGTTCCAGTGTCTTTGCCAGTTGAAAATACACTTCACAAGTTCATCTCAGCACAAGTGAGCACAAAGTGGGGTTTTTGGTGCCAAAACATGGGGTTAAACTCCCAAGAACCTCAGTGTGATTTGACGATCAAAACAAAGTCAAACCAATTTGCACCTGCCATGTTTCAAGCCAACTTACTCGATTTTCTGACAGTTGAACAATTCTTTAGGGTTACTGTTTTACAGACAGTTCCATTCTTACTCAGAACTCAAGAAAGGCGTATATCAGGAATTACTTTTCCTGTATTTTATAACAAACCTTCCATCACAGTATGAAGGCAACCAAAAATGCCCTATGGTTTAATGAACCAAAGGAGAAACCCTGACAGAATACGCCCCACTAGCAACAGAGCCATTAGGATGTATGAAGTATCACTGGTTCTCCTCCTTGTCTAAATAGATGGCATTTATTTGGGATAACGTTAGGTATGCTGTGATCAAGTCTAAGATGTGTAGTGTAGACAGTGGCTGGCTAATGGGCCCCCAGCCTAATCCAGAACGTAAGAATCTCACCATACTAACCACATGAGCCGTCCGCTTCATTTTACAGAGCAAAAATTCTGACCAGAGTGACAAAAAGCCAGAAGTTCCACAATCAAATCTACCTCCTGAAGTCCCACTGCTCACAGATTTGAGTTAGCAATAAGGACATTCTCAGGATTATTACACTCTTCAATAACACAGTCTACTGAATATTTTCTCATGAAAAGTGTTTGCAATTGACAGCACAGAATTAAAAGTCTTATAGAAGATATTTTATTTAGTATATTTTAATTAAAATGTGGTGGGTTTAGATAAGTTAGATGCTATTTTGCCAGTGTTATACATTTTTAAAAGCAGTAAAAATACCTCCCAGGCAAGTAAGGGACTAACAAAAGTTCAGAGTAGTGGATCACATGGTCAGCTGAACACTAATACCATTTTTCAATTTCTGTGAAAACAAACTTGTTCCCATGAAGCCCAAATCAGACCCCAAAGCGATACTTTATACAGGGAATGCTGAGAGAAGGTATTTAGATTTGTCAGCAATTCTGTTATAAACCACAACAGTGCAAGTCACTCTCAGACTAAAAGGAGAAGGGAAAGAAATTTGTACCTAAAGAATTAAACGAATTCTTGCTTGGCTAGGACCTTGAACTAAAACTAAGGAGGGGGAAAAAAAATTTGTTCAGGAATAATTCTTTACACAGTCATAAAGCCCAAAGGAAAAAAATCTTAAGACAGACAACTCTTTATGTAAATTAATTCAACTTTATATTTAATGAGAATAGAAAAATAAAGTTTAAAATAATGTGATGATCTGATTCAGAGGTTCATCTGACTGATGTCCAGAAGCACTTGCTCTCTCCTCAGACACCCATATGCACGTGCAGTAGTCTCCTACCACTGGGTAACTAAAGCAATTCAGTATTTTAAGAGCCACTTCCTCAGGAAAATAACTAAATTATATTCACAAACACAAAAAAGATAGCCCTGAACTCTACAATGGCCACACTCCATGAGACTGACTATCTTAACTAGCTAATGTGAATTCATTCACTTAAACCCTGAGGTCCAGTCACTGGGCTCTCTAAAAGCAGCTAAATGATTTTCATTACAGAAAGAGTTAGGACTTATGTCATTAGTCACCACCCCATATTGCACATAATTTGAAAGGGAAGAAGGTGTTCTCTTAATGCAACACGTAAAGGACCCCTGAATATGAAGTTAAATATTCCTAGTTCATCTTAAACTGACCCGGTAACTCATGCAAAAACAGCAAACTGTCCTTAATATTAGATTTTATATCAGAATTATCTCAAAGATCTGGATACACTTCTAAATACAGAAAATAAGGTTTTAGAGTTACAAGTGTATGTAGACATTGCGTAAGAAAGTAGCACTGTGCTAAGTTGGCTCCATGAAAGCGGTGAGTATCATGACCAGAGGAAGATTTCTTTCAGGAAAGATCAAGTTCTCCTCAATAAAGCAGATTTCTCTTGTGCAGATTGCAGGGGAGTCTGGTTACTGCTCGCATCAGGTTGCCTGAAGAAGTGATGTTCCCCTGACTCTGCATCTGGTGTTCTTACACTGCCAGCACGTGTATGTGGGCACCTAATGCAGCAGCTGCCTCATGTATGAACTTTTGATTAAACTGTACCTTTCTCCACAGGACACAAAACATTGCTCCCTGATGCAGAAATATTAATAGGCCATTCTTCAGCCTACACTTACAGCAGGACATAAGTAATACTTTTCGTTCCTTTTTCATTCAGAGCTCCTGAAAGACAACTGAGTAACAAATCAACTCCCCAACTCAAATGACTTTCACCATGCCTCATATAGCAACCAGGATAATTTACTCCAGTTAGCTCTCAGCAGTTATTTAAGTGCTCATATTTATCAACCTGCAACAGATGGAGCAAGACTTCTACACAAAGATTCCTTCCTTCGCCTCCTCCTTCATTCCTTAACTATCAAATATAAAAGCTACACCTACTTCAAGCTTTCAGCTGCCAGGTTCATGCCACATGGACAGCACTCCCCATTGCAGTATCTACCCCTGTACTATAACACAGCCATCATATCGGTCTAATTTTTGGATCACAGGTACTCCTGCTGCTGCAAATGGAGAGCCTGTGTGTTTGACAGGATAAAAACTCTTCTCTTGCTCATATTTCTGTTCCTTCTTCAACACTTAGGTTCAACAGTCTAGCCTGATGGATCTAGAAATACTTCCACAGAAACCCTCTATCTCCACTGCTTTTTAAAGTGCACAAAGTAGGGACAGACTAGTTTTTAAGCAACCAGTTTGGACAGCTGGGGAATCAGTGCCTGCAGCTGGCTACAGCACATACCCGCTGTACACTTTAGGCACAGCCTAGGTCACTTACCACAGGTCAGCTTCTCTACTACTAAGCTAACCAGATATGCAAAAAAAGAGGTTTCTTTTTTACCCTTTACATCATAAAATACACAAAATGCCTGTCTATGCCTACACTGCCTAACCTTTGCAAACATCAATAACAATAAAAAATTGCAATAAAACTGCGTCTATTGTGAAAAAAGTGCACTGACTTATGCTGATCTCACAATAACACTGAACCTTGAACTTACTCATTTCAGACATTAGGACAAACAATGCAAGTCAGCTCTCCCATTATGCAACATACAACCATCATATTCTTAATCTTTTAAGCAATGCCAAAGAATATGCCAGTTTCTGTACACATAATCACAATGGCTTGTGCTGAAATCCCTAGTGCAGTTGCTGGAGTTTATGTGGCTTTACCAGATGCTTCTCAGATGAACCATGAAAATACTTTGCAGTGAGATGAGTAGCTCTGTACAAAAAGACTTCCATAATCTCAGCTTATGCCTCTAACTGAGCACAGTAAATCAAGCTACTGGTGGACTGAAGAGCAGCTTTTGTTCTTGAGGAGCACAGTTCTTCTGAAGTCAGAAACCCACTGAGAGAAAAGTAATGCTCTAAATGAAACATCTGAACTAAACTCTTTCAGTTTTACAGGCTACTGTGATCTAGGCACAACTGTATATAAGAAGTTACTGAAAGGAAGTTCTCCACAGTAGAGGTTATTAACCATCAATAAAGGTGCTAAGCTCCTTGTGAAGTATTAACAAATTTGTTCTATTACAAACTTTACTTCAAGGGAGACAAGACAAATCATGGGATTCCTGCTTCAGCAGAAATAAAATTAAGCAATTAATTATTTGGCAAGCTATCATCTTCAGTCAGAGCAGAACTTGATATTCAGTTTTATTACTACTAATCAGGCTTTAGAGAGACCATACTGCAAACTGAAGATACGAGGACTGTGCACTACGAGGAAGAGTAGTACAGCATGGTTAGACTGTGCATTAACGTACTTGACCACCTCTGATCAATTAGAGGACAGAAAACAAGACAAGCAGTCCTAATTACGGACAACAGGGATACTTGTAAAAGATTAGAGACAACTGCCTTTGTAATTTGCCCCTAGTATATTATTTTATATAATTTCTAAAAGAAACACACTTGCAAACAGCATTTTTCCGCAATTACTTAGAGGGTAAAGAGCAAGATGGAAAAGCTGACAACCAGCACACCAAGTACTCCTACATACCCAACATTAACATTTGATGCATCCTCTGAGACAGATGAAGCACTGCTGCTTTTACTGTTATTTTCAGCACAGCATAGGTTCCCATCTGCACATACTAATTTCTCTTCAGCACACACACAGATGAGTAACTAGAAAGCGATCTTAATTGCTACATAAATCACATGTGGCTACTTAGCATAGCCAAATACATGTCTGCATAGGAAGCACTCTCCTCAGAACTGTCTGCAGTATTTCATCAACCTCGCAGAAGAGCAAGTGTGCCAAAAAAACAGAAGAAAAGCAGCAATTACTCCTCCCAAGTCAATTCACACCTGTCTACACTGACATGCAAGTTTTGTTACAGGCACCTGAACCTATACAAAAGTTTGACAACACTGCAGTCAGGTAAGAGTTGCACCGAAACTGGGGAGGATGACAGCATGCTGGGCTAGCTTCAGTCCCACCAGGGCATGCCCAGAACATCTGTGGGACTGCTGGTTTTAAGACCTTTTCTGAATATTGGTATCAAAAGGCAGAAATTCACACGTGCCTGTGTTATATTTACATATACTTTAAATTATTTTTATATAATGTACATAGGTGAGGTTTTTAAGTGTAAGTGTATATATGCATGCACACATAACACCCCTACTATTTCGACCCAAGAGTAAAGTGCAGGACATATTGAACTGCCTGGCCTGATGCGCTGCATGCACAAGTCCCCACGGCCTTATCTGCCTGTCCATGAGGAGAGGTGAACGGAGACCTGTCATTCTCATGTCTCTCCTCCTGAAACTTAGGTTGCTTGGCTTGGCTGACTAGTATAGTATCACAGGCAAACGCTGCACTACAAATCTATGACTTCACCTAAAATTCCCTGCTAATCAATGGATTTATACATATCCTGAATTGTATATATAATATCTTAAACAGGAAGGGACCCACAGGGATCACTGAAGTCCAGCTCCTGGCGCTGCACAGCCAGGACAGCCCCAGGAACCACACCATGTGCCTGAGAGTATTGTCCAAATGCTTCTTGAACTCTGTCAGGCTTGGTGCTGTGACCACTTCCCTGGGGAGCCTGTTCCCGTGCCCAACCGCTCTCTGGGTTAAAAACTGATGTCTAACCTAAACCTCCCATGACACAACTTCAGGCCATTCCCTTGGGCCCTGTCACTGATCACTTCAAGGAACAGATCAGTGCCTCCTCCCCCTCTGCTTCCTCTCACAAAAAGCTGGACTGCACTGAGGTCTCCCCTCAGTCTCCTATTCTACAGGTTGATCAAGGCAAGTGACCTTAGCTGCTTCTCATACGGCTTCCTCTCCAGACTCAGACAGGAGAATCAAAGCCACATTCTCTCCAAACAAAAGGGGAAAAAAAAATATAATAATCCGTGTTTACCTGGTGAAGTATCAATAACAAAAGGTAGTAACACATTGTTTGTACTTCCAAAGCTTATGCTAACAGAGAAGCAACTGCCCAAGATGCACCTAACATAGTGTTAATAAAACAGACTAAAGAAAAAAGTGGAAATGTAAGGGTTAGTCATCTAGTCTGAACACTGCCTGCCGCTGGTGCTGCACTCATGACACAAACTGCTGAATGCAACAGCACTCAGTGACTTGAACTCTACTTGTGACAGTACCTTAATCCAGCTCACTTGGATTAAGAAACTAGTCTCTTCAACTTTTGTGTGCTAGTAGTTACCATTTCATATAGTTAGGTCCCCAAAATTTAAACTGAAGATTCTAAGAACGAACTGCAGTGATAACCCAGCGTACAGCAATCAGCATCCTCTGCACAGAGCATTAATTTCATCTCACCTCCAGAGGCTGTCAAGACACCACAAGTCGACTCAAGAGTCCACCCCAAAATGGCCATCAAGCCCCTCCAAACTACTATCACACAAACACCTCATCAAGTGTTCTGAGAGAAGAGTTGAGGCAGAAACACAAAATAAGGACCACTAGTTTACTCTCACAGTGATGTGGGCTTAAAATAGACACAATCTCTGCCCTGTTCATTCCTTCAATTCTTAACTTTCAAGTATTTTAGTTGCAACAATGTTTATCCCATAATATTTACTGACTGCCAACAGATAAGAAAAAAAAAGAAACATTACTGGATATTTTTAGTAGTGGGTTTTTTTATTTTTTTTTTAAATAAGTTTTATGACTACACGTCAAACAAAAACCTAAACTTGGCTCCAAAGCAAGCCTATAATTAGAAACTAATTTTTTCTGGTAGTCAGTAGAGCCATTTTCCCTAGGGAATGTTACTGAAAGGAAACCCAGGAAGAGTCGTAATGGTCAAAAAACGTGAAACATTAATAATGGCCCCTAGTAACATAAAGCCATCCTAACTAGACTTGAGCAGTTACAAATTGCATTTTATCCCTAGAAACTCTTTTCTTCCCAAATAAAATGCCTTTTATTTTTTCTTTCTTCCTCTCAATGAAATGCCTCAACCCACTGTGGAATTTCATGTGGATAAGACCTAGAGAAAGGCTTCCGAACCCAGAAGGTTGTCCTGCTTTCTCACACTTCCATCAGCTCACCCATTTAAAAAAAAAAAAGGCTACACCTTTCCCTGCAAGCCTCCTCTTCCAACAGTGAAATGAGAGATGGCTGGTTATCTTGCTGGGACTAGTTAAGGATGTTACTTTCAACCTCTGCCTTTTGCCTTTTCCCTTCATACCTCCCCTGCTCTTCTCTATCTGCTTTCTATTTTTTATAATTTCCTTTTCCACCTCCACTACCACACCTGCAAATTCAACTGGTGGTGAGAAAAGACAGTCACAAAACCAATGTTGTGGCAGGGTACTGGGTGAGTGTGCAGGGGAAGGAACTTAGACATCAGGTCTGGAAGCCATGAAGACTGAGACTAGTAAGAGGAAGAGAGAGGGAGAAATCAGACCTTAGACAGAGGACCGGTGCCGACAGCAAGGCAACAAGAACATTCTTGGGAGCAGGAGGAACACATGCATTTCAGAAAACTGTCAGGAGAAGCAATGTGCATTTTTCTTGCAAACACTTTTACAGAGCCCTTTGAGAAACGTCAGAAAAACAGAGCATAAACACACAGTAGTGGTTTTTTTCAAAGAACAGAGCAGCATCCAAGCAACACTTCCTATATCCAAGCTATTTTGCATTAGACATCCAGCAGAACTCTCTCACATTTTGTGTGCAAACTATTCACAGTTCAGATGCTGAACACAAGCTGCAGGATTGGCCATCTTCTAACAGCTGGGATTTATGACCTTGATAGCACTGCCAGCTTCCAAAGCAAGGTTTCTCAAGGCACAGTGGTGTCCTCTCTCACACATCCCTCACATGTAAGGGCAGAGAGTGAGCCTGACCACAGCCTCTTCTCATGTTTCTAACCCTTACAGTTACAGTGGAAAGGGAATGCCAAACACACAGCAGGCAGAACCAAGTACAGGGATGTCCTCAGGTATTTACAGTGATCCTCATAGAAGATATAAGCTCAGCAAGGCTGGGAACCAACCCAGACACCAACTACAGTGCTTGAAAAGCCACTGTCCATCAAGACTACTGTGAAAGGAAAAGTATTGGAAGTATTTACATCAACTGAAAGTGGTTCAAAGTGGGAGAATTTGGGGAACTGGTGTGTTGAAGGAAAGCACAGAAAACACATGCAGGAAGATGTGCAGCCCTCCAACATATGGTGGGGCTTGCAGCAGCAGACATGACTGTTTTCAATTTTCCTGAAAGGGCGGGTGGGAAGAAAGAGGGAGAAAAAGGGGTCAGCTTTCAAAAGTTTACCAAACATCTTATTTTGGTATTTTTCTCTACAGGGAAAGGACAATTTCCAAAGGCTTGATCTTGCAAAAGCCTATGTACACGGATAACTTTACCTCACATGAGTAGTCACACTGGCAGGACAAAAATATTTACAGTTCCCTCTTTTCCATTTATGAAATGACTCATTGCAAACATGAAACAGGGCCACATTGAGCTTAATCTAGTCTCCAACACTTAAATTTTAGAAGAGCCACAGAAGATAAGAAACCTTAAATAAAGCTAAACTTCCACGAGCAACAATACCACATAAAGCAACCTACATTGTATACACACTGTCCTCAGACTGAAGTATGTCTTGCTTAAGAAATAACTTTGGGGCTACTGCTCGACCCCAAACAGCATGGTGCCTATCATGTGCTGCAATGGTTTTATGCTGCAGTATTTTTAGAAGTGGTACAGAGAGATGAAGAGACAAATCTTTAACGACTCTAGAGAGTAGCCATCTTAGGCAAAGACTAAAGGTACTGTCACATGATTTTTACACCAAAATTGCTATCAATTCATTAATCCTGTCTCACCTGCCAAATTTGAGGTATGTAAGCTGACCCTTGACCTATTAAATGAAAGACAAAAATTCACTACTTAAGCTAGTGAATTTCCTTTTTGCTTTCTTTTCTTTGGAAGTCCATATAAAACAAGACTAAACACTAGTACTGAGTTTTTCTGTAGGCACAGCTGCAAGCCAAATGCTCTAACCCATTTCTTCCCAAGAAAGGGGGCAGAGGAGCTAAGACAGAGGGATAAAAGTAACTGCCAGCACTTAAATCTTCTACAAGAAGAGAAACCCACACTGCTAAACTGAGTATCTGTATAGTTGAGAAAGACACAGAAACAACAACTAACACCTCCCCTCTTCTCTCTTTGCTCAAGGGGACATAGTATGCATTTTTTGACTAAACCTCAAATACAAACCAAAAGTAACATCCTCATCCCTACAAAGAGACTTATTATGACTGTTATTGCTGGAAGGAGAAACTCATTCTTACTGGCCACATGACTGTTGAAATCTACATTCAGCATTGTTTGGGGATTTTTTTCTTTCTTTCTTTAATAAATCAGCAGCTCAAAGCAACTGGTAATAACTTTACGACTAGAAACATTAGCTGAGTATTTCTGATGCTGCAGAGTCAGCAATACAGACGAATTTGTTCCAGCCTACTAAATACATACTTAAACACGTACCCTGCAGCACCTCACTGCAGTATTCTTTTGGGAAACATTACTAGAGCAGAATATCAAATTTTAGTTGTGGGTTTTTTTGTGTTTGGGTTTTTTCCCAGGCCCCCATGCTTGGAAACAATACCACATACTGCAGTTTACACATCTGCACAATCTACTACTTATACCGCTAGTATTTAGTAACACAACTCATACAATAGCATTAGAAAGACACGTGTATGTTTTTAGGATCTGAATCAAGACCTGGGCCTTCTCACATGTCACGATACAGTAGCTGCACTGAGCCTGACAGCACTTAGCTATCTATTCACATAGTACTGTCACACTGTGATCCTCCTCTCTAAGGGCCAGGTGGCAGCCAATGCTGGCCAAATAGGTTAGCAGATGAAATTCAAGGACACTCGACAGACCTCCCAGTTTCCAGAGGACACCTGAGGTTAGTAGGAGGGTGAAACTCCAAAGGGATGAGAAAAAGACAACCCCTGAGGACAGGTGTCAAGACAAGCACCCCAAGAAGCAGCCACGATAAGCAGCTTGTCCCAGGCTATTTGCACAAAGTGCCCAAGTTCAGGTGTAGGGAGAGGGTGTGCCCAGGCTCCTTGCCAAACTTTGCAAAGGAAGTTAAAGCTCAAGAGAGCTCTGTGCACTTCCTCAAACGGGAGCAAGTTCCTGAGGGGCAGCTAGAGGCTTTCAGTTTTAAGCAAATCACAAAAGGAGCATAACAGATGGACAACCTCAGGGAAACACAACCCAAGATTTGCTTTGTGCAGCAGAACAAACACAGCCCACAGGAATGGCTGCAGGCAGTGAGCGACGCTTTTTGACAAGTGCAACGGGTGGACCGGAGGGCAGCTGAGGTACACAGGCTTTGACAAGCAAGCTTATAACCAGGTCCCCATAGCAGCAGGAATACTGAAACCGAGAGCCGGCGGGGAAAAGCACCAAAAGTTTGTAGAAACAAATAGATGCTGAAGAGAGAGAAGTTACAGATGCTGGTGGGCGCAGGTGCAGAAGAACTAGCATAAACAAAACAGGCTCGTTATGTTCTAGCTTTCAAAGACACAAATCAATCACCTCTAAAAAGAGATCCCGCGCTTAAGGTAGAGAAAAATGGGAGGGGATGGACTGCTTAGCTTAAGAAATGTTTTACTGTATATGGTTTAATGATTGCTCTGGATGGAACACGTCCTCCACTGAAATTTCAACGCTGACCACAAAAAGTGTTGGTTCGGGGTTTTTGCTTTGTTTTTAATGAGTTCTTCACTTCAAAGCCCACTTGCAATTTATTGCGTGAGCCTGAATGCTTAGACCGCGACACTTAAACACTTCTGAAGGCCTTTCTCTGCCAACAAGCCACCCGAAGAGGCTGTCACTGCCCTCGGCAGGAGCCCGGGGCGGAGGAGCAGGCGGCAGCCCGGGCGGAGCGGTGTCTCCCCGCATGGCCCCGCGGTGTGTTCCGCTGCCCCCCGGCCCGGATGCCGCCCCTCCGCCCGAACCCGGGCAGGGAAGGGGCACTCCCGCCGCCTCCTGCGCCCCGGCCCGGCCCGGGCCGGTCCTTCCCCGTGGGGGAGGGGGCAGCGGACACGTGGAGGCCGAGCCGGAGGGAGCCGGCCCAGCCCAGCCCAACGCGGCCGCCCCTCGCCTGGCACTTACTTGCGGGGCGGCGCGGGTCTTGCCCGGCGGCCTCCTGAAGAAGGAGGTGCGGGCGGTGAAGAAGAACTCCTCGGACTCCTCCTCCTCTAGGCTGCTGTACCCGCTGCTCATGCTGCTGGTCCAGGTCATCGGCGGCGTTGGCGGCTGCGGGCGCTGGTGGGGCCGGGCGGCGGAGAGAGCCGTCCCGGGAGCCGCATGGGGCCCCCGGCGCTGCCGCTGCTCGCCCAGCCCGCCGGGTCGGGCCGCGGGAGGGGCGGGAGGAGGAGCCGGGGCCGGGCCGGGCTGTGGCGGCCGCGCTCGCGCTCCCGCCCCCGCTCCCTTCCCTTCCCGCCCCGCAGCGGCGGCCCCGCCCGCCCGGGCCGCAGGTGAGGGGCAGGGTCAGCCCCTTCCCCGCCCCAGACACCCGGCCCGCCCCCCGCTGCCGTGTCCCCGTTAGCCACCGGCAACGAGGCAGTGAGGGGGGCCGTGCTGAGGAAATAAGTTCCCAAACTTTTCCCTAAGATTTACCCGATTTCACTCTTCTGTGCAGTGTAAGAACAAAGCTATTAAAAAAAAAAAACGCAACAAAACGACGACGCGAGCCTTTCCCGTGCAGGTCTCCCATCAGCAGCCCCAGGACGGAGGCTCGGCGAGCAGCCTCATTCCCGACTGCCGCAGCCCTGCCCCTGCCCCGCCGCTCCCCACCATCGGCACCGCACGGACTGTCACAGCGGCGGAATGCAGCGCCCCGGGGGGCAGCGAGGAGTGAGGCTTGCGAAGACTCAGCACAGATTAGATATGTGTGCAGATAGCAAGAATATCCAGAGCTGCAGCTGGAAAACATGTTCAAAAGCACGAAAGTCCTGATAAGACCAAGGGCAAACATTAGAGTCATCACTAATGGGGGAAATGACAGACAATGCCTGAAGGCCGAGTCACTCAGTAATTACCTGCTACAGAGTTTCTCATGTCTTCCCTTAATTTATCTCGGGTTGGTCACTGTCACCGACAGGATACTGGGTTTAAGGTTGGGCTTCCTAAAGCTGTGCAGCTGCCCATAAAAGCAGGCTTGCCTTTCCTGCATACCCTTAGTCCCGCATCCCTGCTGTCCCCTGTGCCACACCAGTGGTCCCGCGGGGGGGAAGTGAGTCACATCAGCCACTTGCTGCCTGACCAAACCTCTGGAGACTCGGGGACCAGAAACGAGAGCAGGCAACACCTTTCAGCGGCAGCACAGCCTTAGATTAAACCGATCTCAAACTGCGTGTTTACAGAGCTGCGATCTAAGCCAACAAACACATCAGTTCCGGTGGGGTGGTCTCGGTACTCAGGTACAGATGTATCTGTTATACCATTAGATGACACCTCCTTTCCCTCTTCCTGATCCCCATTTCGCTAGCCCATCGCACACTCCTCACCTGCTGTGAGTGGCTGTTCCTGTGCCCCTATCCAAGCGTGGACTGGGTCTGTTTTTGCCACTTAAGTGCTCTTCCCACACCGGTGTGCCTTACATATTGATAATGGCACCTCAACACCAGCAAAACAATTTGCACTGAGAACTAAGAACAGTTAATCAGTTTGGGAGGTGTTAAATCCTTACTTTCCCATCAACTCTGATTCTTTCAGAGTTTTTGTATGGAGTTCAGCATCTGGGAGATTAAAAGGATGCATAGCTTTTAAAACAAATAATTGAGTCTAATACCATAGATGCGGATTTGTCAGATCTTGAGCCTACTTGCTGGCACTGTAAAGCCCCACGGTACGCAAGATAGCTTTAAGCCGAATGCCAAGTTATTTGAATGTGACTAAAACGTATTAAAATGCTTGTTTTAGACAAATGAACTTTGTGTTGCCTGGCTTGCCAAGCCCAGCTCCATGCCAAAAGAAGTCCCACCAGAGATCTGCTGGGCATGCCTCTGAATCTGTCCAAGACCCAGTAACTCAAGTTTTCAAAGCTTTTGGAAAAAAAGCTCCTGACCATGATCACAATTAAGGTGAAGGATTTTAAGTTATTTGGGTGTTCTACAAGATGAAAGTTGTGATTTAAACTACAAAGGTATTTTTAAATGTTACCTGCTGGTACACTTGACAGACTCCTCAACAACAAAAGACACTGTTTGTAGCGTTTGCTTGGTTGCAGCCTCAAACCTGATAGTGCGTGGGTGGACCATTAAACTGGCAAAGAAGATCATCGAGACAATAAGCTGCTGCAAGGGTGCTCGAGTCCATCTGTGCAAGATCAGTTGCAAGTCCTGGGCTCGAGTCTACATGTTCCCTTTCAGCAAGGCATGGCAATCAGCTCGTCTGTGAAGCATCAGTATAATTGATAACACGGAAAGATTCACAATATCGTTTTCTTCTGCTGCAACAAAGAATGAGAAAGAAGCAGGTCTAAAGTTGTCTGTAATATATCTTCCAATATGAGTTCACTCCTCCACTATAGCTCTGGTTTTAAGCCTCCTGATTTCGACAGAGAGTTTTTTTACTTTAATTTATTTTCAGACATGGCACTGAATCAAATAATTCCCAGGAAAGTACAAAAAGATGATTTTTATTTGACTGGTGCCTGCAAGTAACATAACCAAATCCTATCAAGTATTTTTCAAGGCTGATACTTAAAGATTAATTGATACCCCTGTTGATTTAACTGTTTCCAGGCTACTTTGTCCATATTTTTAAGGTCTCTGTCCCCAGACAAGTACTCTTCCACCTTCTCAGATTGACTTTTTGATCTTATCTAGGTAAGACTGCTCCAAGGCTCTCCGTTAGCTTCTGCATTTGAAACTCTGCACTACCAACTTGCATTATTTTTTATTCACTCTGACAGGCCTCTTAAATAGTCAACAAAAAACCCAAACAGCACTGCATAATGAACACAAAGACAGCCATGTCTCAAGATGAAGTTAGCAATAAGCTTTCTGAAAGCATACTTGTTCTTAAAAAGAATTATTGAAGCATGACTAGGTTAAAAAAAAACCCTTGAAAGCCAAGGAATGTGGCAGAGGAGTGAGATCTAAAACATAGACAAGCACTACAAGGCTCTCAAACAGTCCTTCCAAGAAATAATTCAATCCCACGAGAAAGTAAACTGGCAGTCAGTTATCATATGATCACACAGGCAGCTAGCAAGAAGAGGGAGATGCTTTTTTTTTTTTTTTTAAATGAGTAATTAAGTTCTAGTAGCAAGTACTGGTACAAAACACCCCTAAAGAAAAGGAGAAAGAATTTTGGGGGTAATTTAATTAAAGCTGGATGACGTAGATAGAATTTCAGCATATTTTTAAACTGTAGCCAGTTAAAAGAGGTGGCTCAAGTAACAGAACCTAAAATAGTAATGGACACTTTCTGCTTCAAAGCAAGAACCTCATTAATAAAATATTAATGAAAAGCAATCACAGGCAAAGATAACCTGTGTGATACACAGTTATTTATTGTATGGGGAAAAAACAATAATTAAAATGACTGTTCTTAGGATAAAATTCAGCTTTAAACCACTTAGTGGTTTTGAAGAGTCAGTTTAGAAAAACAAAACATCAAGCATAGCTTCCGGAAAGGTGGAAAGTGAAGCTGAATCTCCTAAATGGCAAAACAGGTGTGAATTATTTTATGAACCTGGCAGGAATTAGGACTTTGAACCACCATAACTGAAACAACCCTTAAAACCAGACACTGAATTGCATAGAGGTGGACTGCTGCACAAGATCCTGCATCTTCATTACTTTATTTGTATTACAATATCACGTCATTGAAGGAAGCACAATACCACAGGAAAAGATAGTTGAACAGGCTTACACGAGATAGTTCAGTAAATTCATCTCCTGCTCTGAAGAAGAGCCAATGACTTTACACCATCCCTAACAGACCTTTAGATAATCTTTTCTTAAAACACAGTATGGTGCTGTAGCACCTCCCCTGCAAGCCATCCTTTCCAGTGTTTAAGCTATTTATTGAGTTATAAAGTTTTTCTTAGCATCTCATTGTAAATCCTTAACCTTGCCCATTTGCTTCTTAGCAAAAGAAATGAAGGGAGAACAGTCCATTGCTGTTCTTTTAAAGCAACCTTTTGGGTATTTGGGGACTCTTTTTGTTCCTCCCATTTTAATGCTTCCCAGACTAAACAAAGGGACAACTGATAAAACACCCTATAGAGTTTACATTAACTCCATCAGCAACTGCATGATGTTTACACGTATTGAAAACATCCCCTCAGCCCTTTGACATAAAAACTGGGAGGACTTACTGAAATGGGAAAACCACTAAATAGTCACTTGGCCAGTAATGCTGCTTTGAGCCCCAGGACCAAGACACTCACTTCTGCACACAAGCCTTGGTCTTCTCTCCAGACTTGTGCCAGACTACATCAAAAGGCACTGGGTCAAAGGAACGGGAAAGCTAAACGCGAGATAGGGCATGGGTTTGTAGAGTCCCGGAGCATTTAAGACTACATTTCTATTACAATTTAAAAAGTAATGTGGAGATCTCAAGAGAAGAATCTACCGCCCATGACTTCAGTACCCTGGGTGAAACCCTGCAAGGATGCTTACATGCTCTGGCAAGCAGGACCTGTGGTGGTCCTACCGCTGTGGGCAGCAACCTCTGCTGGGGTGGGAGCAGTGAAGGAAAGCAGGACATGAGCTGCAGGACTGAAAAGATTCTCACAGGGACTCAGCTTTCTTACCCCACTCTAAATCTGCATTAGGATCACCCCAGTTTTATCAGTGCTTTGCAGGAAGAGTTTCTTTAATGACCCTAGCAGTATTTAATTCTAAGTGCTATGAATTTGTGAGATGCCCCCATCTCCTGGCTGTTTCAGGAAGCCTTTTGATCATTTCTGGAGCAGTGTGACTCTTTCTCTCCCCCTCTCATTTTTGGCCTTCGCATGTCTTTGCAAAACCTGGCCCTGATCCTCTACAGGACTGACCATGGACATAGCCTTATCAATCATTAGTCCTTATGGGAAATACTAAATCTTAAGATACGCTTAGGACTGAAATCCAAAAGGCTTCCTACCAAATAGCACATTGGATTTGGCTTCTTTGTTGCATATTTACAGGGAAATATTATTATTCCATTATTTTCATTATGTAAATTATGTCTGTATAGCAAATACTAACTAAAAACAAGTTGCAGAGGAAGAAAGAGTTTGTAACAGATTGTGTCTTTAAAATGTAAATAAATAACTCATGGTGTAGGTTTAGTTTTTCTACATTCCAGCTGAAAACAGTAGTAATTTCAAATTATCAAAGCAAAGCAATGAAATACAAGCAACACAAAACCTCCACTCAGGCCTGTAGTTTCCTTATACCAGTAAACTTTCTGTTTACTCATTTCTCCCATTTGTCTTGAATTAATAGCTCAGGTCTGTTTAGTACCACTGGCAGCATTAACAATTATCCTTTGATTCATACTCAGCAAATCGTTAATTCAAAAAAGGTCATTCCAGCCACATGGGCACATGAGTGCAGACTGAAAACAAACAGAAGCCAGGTAAACAACCTCTCCCCATCTCCTGGGAAATGGGGAGACATGTACTTGTTATAGCAGACACAACATTAGACAGCATTGTCAGGAATCGTTTTCTGACTCTTCAAATTCTTGATTCTGCCCAGCCCTTAAGCCCCCTTGGTGCAACTTGTTCATCCAAAATTCTCAAAAAGAAAGGGATAGCTGGAAATTAAAAACAGCCTGTGTAATCATTTTCTTAGATAATTGCATACTTGCAGTCTCGCACCAAATCTGTGTTCTTCATCTATCATACTTGGACTGCTCAGAAGATAAGAGAACTCAGAGCATGTTCACCTTCCCCATCATGGGGGTTGTGCTCAGAGCAGTCAGACCTACATTGCTTTGAAGGGGGATAGAAGGCAGATGGAATGAGAAGATTGTGATTGTCTCCTTTCCTGTGACGCTGCAAACATGTGGTCACCTACCTTCATACACAGCCTGACTGAAATCAGTAGAGCTACTCATAATTTTAAACATGCACATAGTTTGAAGGATTGACAACTTGGTTGCTGTGTAAAGCTATAAAGATAAAACTGTACCTTCCTGACAGTTTTAGAATTACTGTCATCCCCATGTTAGACTCTGACAGTTTTCTAGGATATTCTATACCCCTGTTTATCGCAAAAAAGATATGTCATCACTTTAGCTTAGCAAGATGACTCAAGGTTGGCTAGTGTAAGACTACAAAGACACCCTTCACCAAGGGTGTATTTCTGCATTTGAAGACATTGCCATGAAGTCTGGCCTCATCATGTGGGGTCAGCATTCACCTTCCCCCATCCTGCCCTCCCCCAAAACCCACTGGGACCAACTGAAAGACTCCCATTGCCTTTGCAAGGATTTTGGTAAAGCTCCTAAAGAAATCCTCTGCTGTACTTGAATGCCTATTTCTATCAGGTTTTTTTGCATCCCAGTTAGGCAGAAGTGCTCTCCAAACCAGAAAGATTTGTTAGTAATTTTTCTTTCTTCCTCTCCATTCATTATAGACTGCATTATTAAACAGGTCCTTTCTTGTCACAGATCCGAAAAGGCAGATTTTGTAATACAAATAATGAAAAATTATTTCATATGTCTGTAATATGTTTAATCAGAGGGCTTCAGAGGGCTGCACAAATGTACTGAAGTGAGTCTTGCTCTGCCCCTCAGTCTCATTTCTAAGGCTGGATTTCCATGTCACTGACAGATCAGTGGATATGTTGGTAGTAGTAAGAATTCAAAGCTAAGTGCCATGTTCCATCTGGCAATCTGTTCCCTGAAGCAATGGCCTTTTTAACTTATGCTGTAGCCAGTCTTAACAATGTCAGATAAAGTCTGTCAGTACCCAGATGTAGTCCAGAAGCCCCAACTCAATAAACAGGTGAATAAACATCCTTACTCACAGTCCCATTGATGAGAATAGTCAGATATAAGCATAAGCAAAGGATGGCATATGGGAAGCTCAGAGGCCTGTGAGTGCTGCCATCCAATTCTCTGTAAGCACCCGTGTCTTGCCAGGGCAAGCAGTAGAACTGCTATACAAGAAAATAGACTCTTAAGGAAATATTCTATAATTAAGTGTACAGAAAACAGACATTCTCCTACTTTTAATGAAGTTCCTAATTGCTAACTGTACATAAAAATACTTGGGGCAGTAAAATTAACTAGGACCTTCTGTTTTAAGCATAGAAACCACAACTGTGGAAGCTCAGCATGCTTTGTGGATACCACGAAAATGTGAGCCCTAATGCACTGTACTGCAATCTGATTCCCAGCATCTGTCCTCAGACGGGTGAGCTGATGGGGGAAGGGGCCTTCTGGTCCAGGAATCATGTTTCAATTGTCATTTCCTAGACAAAGAACAAGAAATTGTCCTGTCATACTGTGTCCAAGATGACATTTTGCTCTGTTTAATAAGTCTGACTGTGATAGATAGTAGAAACCCCTTAGAACTGTCCACCTAAGTTTAGGACTTCACAGTAAATCATCTCAACAACAGTCCACAAAGACATATCTCAGTAACTCCTTTCACATTTGGTCTGTGTCCCATTCACTGGCCCAAGAGTTCTCTGATTCCAGCCTTTTCTGTCATGCTCTTTCTCCCTCACTGCGAGAACACTGGTGCAGGGGGAGAAAAAAGTAAGACAGTTTGAAGAAAAGACAGGAGTGCAGTGAATGGAAAATATCAGAAGTGAGAAACAGGCAAATCAGTAAAGTAAAAATAAAATGAAAAACGTTGGAAAAAATATTGGAATAAAAATAAGTTTTTTTCTCACCAGAATTCCATAAAATTCCAAAAAAAAAGGTCCATGGACATTTCTGGGTGGAAAAAGAGCACATGTTTAGGAAAGTTGAGATGTATGTTTGTAATTTGGGAAGAAGATTTAGAGAAAAATACGTACTGAAAAATTAGAAACAAAAATTACAGAAAAAGTACTCTGTGAAAAGGCAGCTAAGAAAAGCATATGTATCAGGGTTGAGAATATCCTGAAGAACTAGAAAGAGAAAACATTAAAAAGGAAAATATAGTGCTTCTATTTTTCTTTCAAAATTGTGGAATGATGTACACACAGCATCTAAAATCCTCAATTTAGGAGACTTAAAGTCAGCTTCTTGGCTTCACATATGGAGGGAAGAGAAAGGGAGGAAGTGGACACTGTACATCAACAAGCAGTCCAGCAGAACTGCAGACCGCACAGGGCTGTAGCCTTGTCAGAGAAGTCCTGCTTCAATACAGCTTTTGCCCTCTTCTGCCTACATTTTATCAAATGCTGTAGTGACAGCATTTGGGGGGAAAAAAAGAGATGGCCAGAGGGAAAAAAAACCCAACACGTGCACTTAAATGCAGTAGGAGCACCATCCCACCCCGAGGGAAAGAAGCTACTTATGCCTGTGCGAGTGCCATGTCTAGTCCTGCAACGGGTGAGGGGGTCAGAGCCTGGGCTCTGGGCTCATGCAGGGAAGTTGAATTACTTATTTTTATCTGTTTCATTAACATCCCCCCCCCAATGTTATTTAAAAAAAAAAGCATAAAGGGGATATATTTGGGTCTCAAAGATAGGAAATGCCTCTACATGACTGATTGCCTTGAGCTTAACATGTGCCCCCAAGGTTCACATGCGGTGCATGACCAAGACGCTCATTACTTCTCTGACCTGCAGCAGAGGTCAGACATGGGTCAGCACTCAAGTCACAAAGGAAACTGTAAATCTAGCAATTGATATACTTTTGTCTATTTGCTATAGATAGCCTTTTATACATAACATGTATATGACCCAGAATTTATAGGACTTGGACCAACCAACACTGCCAAGCTTAGTCCAGGGTTTGGTGTTCTGAAAGTCTTATTTCACATGCAAGTTCATTTGTGGGCCCTCTTTTACAGCAAATTAGTACATTTCCTTCAAAACAAACCCAAGAGGTGCTTCCAAGGGTAGCCAGCAACAGAAATCACATCATCATGGCAGTGTGGACCCCCCGGTCTTCCTCTGCACTTCACCACCCTCTTAACTGTCCCAGCCAGTGTCATCCACTCAGCCTCCCCTCATGTTTCTAAGCAGTTTGAACGGATAAAACATGCATGTCATATCTTGAGTCTACAGGTACAGGGGTGTAGGACACAGCCTGCTCTGAGAAATGTGGAACCTGAGTTGCTTACAGTACCTGGTGTGAGCCCAGTGGTCACTCCCTGGAATGGAAGCCTTTGGCCACAGAGACAAGTAGTCATGACTGGATCAGAAGTAGTGCTGCATCTACTCATTTTTCAGACTTAATTTTAGAAGCAAAACATTTAATTATTTTTATTTTACTGTTGTTACTTATATTTACATTGTCTAGAATGTTGACTGTTTTCTAAAAATGAGTTTCTAAAATATTTTTCTAACCTTGTGTTCTAAAACAAGAAAAAAGCCACTCTGTTCTTACAAAATAAAATTACTTTCTTATTTTACTAAGCTTGCATGATTACTCTTCCCTGTGGTCTGAAAAGGGAGCATCTGAGGTTTTAATGCTGTTATCATCTGGATGGACAGAAATGGTGGCAGAATGTGTAAAAAGAGGTTTTACAGTGCAGAGATTTTAATATGAAATATTGCCAAATGTGAGACATAGCAAATTGTACAGAGATCCTACAGAAGCAATGTCTCTGGCATTTTCCCCCCCAGCAATGTCCAAGCTCTGATGCCATGGCTGTAGATTGATTTTTTTATGGCTTTAAAGAGATGTAAACTCTGAGCTTCTGAACCTGAACTAGTTGTAAAGTAAGACTTTTATAAAACCACTTGTAATTGCTATCCAGTGCTTTCTTTCGAGACTCTGCACAGAAGCAGTACGTAGGTACCACTGTTGCAGAAGGCAGGTGGGTTTCAGGCACATGCAGAGGGCCCTTATACAGGAGTGGTCTGTATTTAAGTGCTGCCTCTCCAGCATGACCTGTGCTTTATGAAATCTTGGTACATCCAAAGGAGAAGCTGGGGGAAGGGAAGCAGAGGAGGCAAAGCAGATGTGTCTAACTCAGGCTGTTTTACAAGCTATGACTCCAGCATTTGGTACCAAGCATATGCTGTATTTTCTACTTGAAAGCTGACTGCCACTTCAAATGAAAATGGTTTTGTATGTGCTGCAACATAAAATTACACAGACACAGAGAGCCACGCTAACTAGCTGTTTACCTCTGTGCTTCTACCACAGCACATAAGTTATAATCGGAGGAAGGAAACTCCTAGAGATGTGAAGGCTTTAATTGTTTCAGCATGCAGATGGTTTGCATTACAGCAAATCAACACAGCTCAAGGTCAATTCATAGTTCAGCAATAGCTGTTTCAGCAAGTGAAGTTAGTTTGTTTACGCCTCTTCTGGGAAAGTTTTAACTTCTATATTACTTATTTTATAGATATTTCTAGGCTTAAGAAACACTGCAACAGGTGAAACTGGAGGAGCGTAGGTTGCCACAGCCATTTCCTTCATGTCTGATGCTGAACAATTTTTAGAGCAGCTAAATATAGCTGTTTTTCTACAACATTTGAACACCCTGTTTCACCATGTTCTCTTTTCTGTCACTGACATAAGAAATGCTCTATTACAGACTCACAAAGACATCTCCCACAATTCCAATTTCCTTTGCTATGTTGAAATGTGCCATGCAACCTCTGCACCTAGAGACTGAGGTATGACACAAGTAGCTACTCCTGCCCCTTAACTATCAATCTGAGCTGTCCCTCTCTGAGAAGTTCCCAGTTCTTCTGCCCAGGCAGCTCAGCTGTTCATGAGGCAGCTGCTGAACTGTCTCAATTTAGGGCTTAGATGGTTAGGATAAACTGGAACCAATTTTTATTTTTAAAATTTTTTTGCTTAATAGCACCAGGCTGAAATGTGCCACAGTACAGCAGCTGCCTCGCCAGCTGAGCCATCCCTGAAGGCAAAATGGAGGTCCCTGAGAGGAAAACAGGCTGGGCATCAGGGCAGGGCAGACTACAGTAGCAATACCGAGGTAAGATGTCACTGGTGAGAGCTTGGAAAGCTGCACATAGGAGAGGAACACAAAGTACTCTGGGGCACAAAGCGCCTGACTGCGTGAGCCACCAGCACTTTCTTTTATGCCGCTTACCAACTGGATTCCAGATCTGTGTGGGTCACTGTGATTACAAAGGTAATCCCACCAATGCCAACTGTTAAAAAACTGCATCCAGCACAAACAGTGGATGGCTTTTGTTTTAAGAGGGATGGTCTTTGTTCCTCACACCTTGCCTTTCAGTTCTGTGGATCAGTGCTTTTCCCCATCAGCAGTACGCTGTCTCTATCATTTACTCTCCACCTCTTATTCCACAGGGGCAGTACCAGACCCCCACGTAATCGTGGGGAAGTGCTGTGTCTTCACGTCTGCACTCAGTGCCTGGAGTGTCAGACCCAGACAGCAACACATTGCCAGAGAGACTCAACAGATGCACACATGTATGCCCATATGTGCAGGTAATGTAACACTGCAGGTGCTCCTCCCCTTCCCTGACATGTGACCAAATTAGCAGAGTGACAGGATAACTGAAAGATGGGTTGGACCTCAAGGTCAGAATATGGTCAGTGAACTTGCAGTCTACTTGCAGACCTCAAAATATGTCAGAAACATCACTTACAGCAGAACAATGCTAAAAAGCTCATGCTCTTTGCTGTATGCATTAGGGCATCTACCTTCATTTTGTTTGGGTCTGAAAGTCTTTTCAAAAAGATCTGCTCTCAAATTGACTTAAGAAAACTCAACAAAACTTTTAAACATAATTTTGCGGCAGAACTGTGAGGATTTGAAACAGGGAGACACATCAATGCTGCAAGCCACACCTAAGAATTTCACATCCACGTCCTGGAAACAATCTCCTGTCACAACCCTGCCATGCTGCACTCAGCAGTCCTCGATGTGGCCTTGACATCTGCTTCAGCATCTGCTCTTAGGGAGGAGCTGCCCCTGTGTGCTGGGCTGCTTTCACAGGCCTCCTGCGATCGCTCAGGGTGGCTGGCAGCGCTCACCAAGTTCTGTGGTCAGGCAGATATCCTTACAAGGCATCGCAATGATTCACCCCTCTCCTTGGTGGGGCTCCAGGAGGCACATCCACCCTGTACATCAGTAATCCAGCTTTACTGGCTACATTTAAAATAACTTGGGGAGGCAAAAGGCAGCCCAAGCCTTAGGTCTAATTCGTTTAGATGATAAGATGAGGTGCACTTACAGGACCATCTGTAAAGTTTGTCTAGCTCCTAACTTGGACAAAAGGCTGCAGGAATCTGGGCCAGAAAGTGTGCGGCTGCCAAAATGAAGCAGGCAGCTGGAAGCAGAGCAAACTGCCTGCAGAACCCTGCCAAAGGATTCTGCAGGTCAGCTATTGAAATGATTTGCACATCAGCATATTTCAAATTTTGAATGCAGCCTTTTGTGAAAGATCACAGTGAGAGCATTTGTAAAGAAGGGGCTGCTCTTGGACAAAAGCAATTTCCAAAAGAATTTATTTCCACACCCAGACATCAGAAAGGTGGAAGGTTTTCCTAAAACTGGCATCAAGAGCATATCTGTGACATGGAGATAATTACTGGAAGTAACCAGTGAAATCGCCAAATCTAACTACAGCAGAACTGCCAGAATTTTTTTCCTTCTTAATAGCAGCCAAAAGCCACAGGTGACTTACAAGAAACGAAAGTGTGGAGAAGAGTGTAAAATCAGACTGCTCTTATGTTCAGTGCTTTAGCACAGTCTAGAGGACTTGTCTATGAAATGCTGCCAACCATTGGACCATAGCCAACTCATCCTAAAATTCAGATAGCCTGAAGGCAGGTGGGATGGAGGCACAGGTACTTCCCTCACTTCAGAAGCCCCATGGCTTGGGATGTGGGGCAGCTCCTGCCCCAGCTCTAGGACATGTTGAGCTGACTTCTCATCAGGCAATCTTAGTCCAAAGAAGGCTCAAAACTGCAAGTTGAGGACACTTTAAAGAAAAAAAGGAATGGTTATTAGATGTTTACAAACTGTTAATGAAACTGAATCTGTTGCAGCAAAACTCTGCTCTCACTGGACTCTGCTGGACCCTACATCTCCTTTTTAACTGTCTAACCTAATACCATGATTCTCAAGAATCCCCAAGAGTGGGACTGCTCTGGGAGGTCCAGACAGCTTGACAGGACACAGAGGGAATCAAGAATAAAAAATCCAGATGGCTCGTGTCAGACCCTCTTGTCCTGTTTCTGTTTCTCTCTTCCTCTTTCCCTAGCAGTGAAGGTCCCTCCTCTCTCCAGCCCCACCTGTGGGGATGTACACATGTGGTGGGCTATTCCTGCACTGGCAGAAGGACCTGGCAGCAATGGGGTGAAGCCCAGCAGTGTGGGGTGCAGGCTGATGCAGGGGGAGTTGTGGGAGCTGTGGGAGCTGTGCAGCCTGGCACAGCTTGGGAGGTTCCTGCTGGGAGATGGAGCATGGGATCTCAGATAGTTCAGTCAACAGAGGGGACTCCTGACCTACCCTAGAAGAGTAGTGTTAGGGACAGTTCTCATACAGACAGCAGCTGCCTAATGACAACTGGAAACATGGATCCTATGTATTTCCAAAACACTTCTTGTATTCATTCACTCCAATAAATTGTTCCTGTCTGTAGCTATATCTGCTAACTGTGGGCAAAATAATATAAATAACTCAGTAAAATCATAGTTCACAAATGCAGTTGTCAGGGATTTTACTCCTTCCACTCTCTCATGCTGAGTTACCTCTGAATCTACCTTACTTGTACTCCTCTGTAATTCAACCTTGCTTTTCTTCCCCACATGATTGATTCTTTAACAAATTCAGGAATATTCATAATGATCAAGTTCTCAGAACATAACTGTGTGCCACATAGTGCATTCATTCACCAATAACACTTTGTAAGAAAGGGCTCATTCTCAGTGTGATAAGAAAGGAACATGACTTACATTGTCCCAATTTCCAAAACCAACTTGTACTTCTGACTCCGCAGATTGAGACATATTTTGATGTAAAATGAAATAGCAGGTTCACATACTGTGGGCACTTCCCTCCCCCCAAAAGGAGAAAGAAAAGAAAGCTGGAGGGAAAAGACTAAAAATTAAATCAGCACATCTGAAAACCGAGGCCAAATTGACTTGCTGAAGGCCATATCTAATCAGTCATTAGTAGAGCAAGAACTGCAAATCTGGCTTCCTTGGTTCCGGTTTCATGCTCTAATTCCCACCTCCAACAAATTGCTTTATAATAATCATAAGACCTTACCGATTAGTCATATATGCAGATAAAATCTTTCTTCAAGGTTACTGTAAAGGAAAATATTACTCAGAATGGCAAAAGCAAGACTAAGGGAAGAGAACAGTGCAAATGGAAAACTCAGAGTGGAGCATGAACTAAGCAATGTTCCTCTAAACACAAGTGTAGGAGTATTGGGAAATGTAAAAGCAGCATTCAGCCTTGCAATACACTGATCTTCCTTCCCTAGGCAGTAATGCCGTAGAATTGTCTGATAAGAAACTGTGATAGAAAAGCCTAGTGAAATTGAGACAACATAATTGTATCCTGAAGCCAGCTAGGTGAGGTCAGCCCCAGGCAGAATGCACAGTGCTGACCTCATCCTGCTGCCCCATGGTAACTATCATCACTGTTTTGTTCTCACTTAGGCCTGTACAGCAAAATAATCAATAATGGTACTTATCTTGCTGTAAACAAACACCCTGTCAGAGAAGACAAAGCCTTAAAAGGAGATTTACCATGGCTACATACACACTTGCAAGCATCAGCAGAGTTGGAGAAACACAGGGTATGATTTAGGCAAAGGAAGTAATTGTATCCAGTTATCCATCTGACTGCAGCACATCAGAAGGCAACTGAAATGGGCATCTGCAGCTCTCAATTGGTTCACAAGAGCAGTTGTAACATATGTGTCTGAAGACCTCTTGGGATTCCATGATGAACGTTTTCTTCGTGAATGTAAAGGGGAGGTGACTTTTCCCATTTTTCTCTAGTGGTTACCCACATAGGGCAGGCATGCAGAGACCAGCTGGATTTATCTTCTCAGGGCACTGTCCAGCTTCCAAGCAGCATGGCTCCAGAATGTCTGGGCCAGGAGCTGATCCAAAACTCATCCATTGGAGGGGCTTCTTGGTTAGGAACCAGGTCAGAAGTCATAAGAAATCTAAAGGTCACTGGTGAAAAATTATCAAGATGCAGAACAACTATTGGATCAAACATCTCATCTGGAATGTTACAACCATAATGTAAGGTGGATATCTTGAAAGAAGCAATGAACGGATTTTATATAATTTTTGAAAGGGTTGTTACATCATTTGTGGAATAAACATCCACAAAAAACAACCAAACAAAAAAACCACACATAAACACCCCCCCCCCCCCAACAACAACAAAAACCCCAACCAAACCAAAAAATCCGATTACAACCAATCATCAGCATAATATTTGTAGGTCAAACCAGATCTAAAAACCTTGTAGGACTCAACACTTTGTAGCTCTGTCTATCTGCATTCAGAAGAAAAAATATATCAGCCTTTTGTATATGGGCAACTCCTTTCACCTGACAGTAAAGGACCATAACATTTCAAGAACCAGAGGTGCTGGATCAGCACTGAGACCTATGCTGTGGGGATGGAGGCTTAAATGGCTTAAATAAAAAGGGAGAAGGAAAAACAACAAAGTGGCTATTGCTTGAGATCTTCCACAAGCATTAAGAGAACCCAATATGTTTTGATCCTGGGAAAGCCAGCTACTTTTTCATGCTTTGGGTAGGATCAAGAAGACTACTCCCCACAAGGTTAATTAGTATGACTTCATTGTCATTTCTTCCAAATTGCACACAACTGGTGACAGTTTCCTCCTTCCCAGTAAGGATATTGAAGCATTAACACTACATCACTGAATTTTTGCACTGGTACACACTATTTGGAGAGTAAAGGAGAATAGTTAAGTTCTTATCCACAATTCCTGTGGAGCAGACCAATATGAGACAACACACACAAGAATGGAGCTTCAATGTAGAATGAGATCCCTGGGAAAAGGGGAACTACCATGCAGCACACACATAACTGGGGAGAAACAGCTCCTGGAAACAGGTGGGCTCTTTTGCACTGAGGAAGAGTCTCGAGGACAGCTTTTAGGCAGTGTCACCAGTTAGAGGAAGCCATGAATCAGTAAGAAAAAATGCCACCTACTGTTGTTTGATTCCTGTTCTCTGGGAAATAAGACTTTACATTCCTGTAAGACAAACAAACAGAAAGTAAGGCTCTGTTGTCTACCTGTTTTCCTAACAGCTGTCTGTGGGGCTGCTGGTTGGCAAGCTACTTGGATCAAAGACTGGGAACAAATATTTTCATCTCTTCACCCAGCAATGTTATCATTAAAAATAATCAAAAACCACTCCCTACCTTCCTTCCCCACCAGGGAAGGTTTTGCATCATGCCCTTCCTGCACTGAGTCAAAAGGCAGCAGCAATCTCTTCTGTGTATATTTCCAACAGCTGTTAATGCCATAAGTCAAACAAAAAGGGCTGAAACTGGGAAAAAAAAAAAGATGATAATGTGAAGCGCCAAGAATTTTCACAACAGTTAACAGTTCTTACTTTCTCTTCTAATTGATTTTTACTGCCATATCATTATTTGCTCTGGGCAGGTCTACATGGCATGAATAAAGTAGGCTGCCATCACATCACCAGCCCACCTACTCTGCTAAACATTCAAATGCAAAATAAAATCAACCTCTTGAATAAATGCACTAGAAAGTGTCTAATATTAAATATCGCTTTGGATCCTTGTTCTATTGGGAACCAGTCACCCCTGTGGATTAATACATTAAGACAGATCTGACACAGCTGCTGGTAATTCCATGTAGATTGGGGTGTTTAAGGGATATAAAATAAATAATCAGCCCATGAAGGGTGGAATGAAAACCACTGTCACTCTGTTTACCAGCCTGTCTCTAACTGAAAGCTGAAGTTCAGTTATCCCATCTGTCATCTACAGCCTGTGGACTTTTGAGAAAAGTAAATGTCAGGACTGCACTGGGACAGAGACTTGCAAGGGCCAGCATTTACCCCTCGCTTAACAATTTCCTAGCCCGTGCTCATTTTCTTTGCTTCTTTTGAGGATGGAGTGAGGCACTCAAGATGCTATCACAGTCAGTGATTTATAGGCCACCAAGTGGGCAACTTCCATGTACAATTATAATCTACAACATATCACAGCAATATACCCATCTTCAAGCATGCCAAGTTTTGATGCAACATTCATTTGCCTACAGATGCCACATCAAAACCAGCTGTCCCAGTGGTTGCTGTCCTGATGTGCATATTGAAAATCTACCCTTAAGATAAGACGGAAACTGGTCTCTGAGCCCTTTGTCACAAACTATCACAAGCCCAGCCCTCAGGATCCTGGAGTGTTGCCAGCCCCTCCTCTGCCTGCTCAAGCAGAGCCCGGCCACCCCTCACATCAGCGTGCAACTCATCACACCATATAACCCGCACAACACACAGAACTTTGTGTTTCAGAAGATCAGTTCTCCTTGAACCTTTCCTCAACATGATTAGGCAATGCTGTTTGAATACTGGAGAACCACCTGGAACACACAGGACATGCAAGTCTGTATTACTTGTATTAAATTTGTAACATGATCATCTGTGCTCTGCAGAGCCTGCTGAGATACTGGGAAGGTATTAAAAACTTTGAATCAGGAAGAAAACTGACACAATAAAAAAATTCTGTTGGTATTTTACATCCTACAGCCGACACAACACTGACAGCGGGAACTGGAAAGGATTGTGGAAAAATGTGCGTGGTAAGAATAGTCTGTATTAGAAATAAATAGTGGAAGAACATTGATCTTACAATGACAGCTGACAAAACAGAAGGTTGAGGCTGGCTACATTATTAAGGAAATACATATAATTTTCTAAGAAGTCAATACAAACCTCTTGAATACGAAAACACATAACTGTGCAAAAATCAGAAGTGTGTTTTAAATATTGCCCTCATCTAATAACAATATTTGCCTGTAATTTGATTTCCCGAATCAAATTTCCTGAATCTGACTTTCTATGGGACTAGAAAATCAGAGCTGTTTGACTAGAGTTGATCTGGTTGCTAAACAACTGATAATTGATCTCCTCTGGGTTTCAGCAATGTGTGCTTTAAGCAGTGAGCTTGCTACCTTTCTGCTTGAAAGGTTAGGTCTGAATATTAACAAAGTACTTAAAATGGAAAAAAAACCCCAACAACTCACATTTACGGAAAAAAGTTTAAAGACAGATTTACTGACCAAAATATGTGTTAAAAAAAAAATAAATTTAAAAACTAGTGATGTAAGACATAATTCAGATTGCTTCTATGGGCAGAAAATTTCCACCAAGTGCCAACGAGCTGAAGTTCATTCTGTTAAAAATATTAATTATAGTGTTAACACTGTTTGGTGGTATGATGATACAAGTCCCCTCACCACATGCTCCATCTAGTCTTTACTTACTGGGCTTTGAGATCCACTCTTCGTTCTAAAAAGCCCTCCTCATTTAAATACAACTTTTGGATTCATCCTACTTGCAATACTGAACTACTGCCTCAGTCACCATTGGCCTGAGCATTTGTTCAGTGTGCTCTAACAAACCCAACAGACAATTTCATGATGCTTATGCCAAAAAACACTAAAGAAGTCCAAATATATGATATAGTAAGTTAGACTCCATAGAATGTTGCAATTAATTAATTTAGGATTTAAAGATCTTAAGTCAGTATTGTGCAAAGCCCACTTTAATAATATCCCTATGAGGAAAGACAGCAGATGGTAGTGCCCCAGAAACTCTTGTGGATACTCTCAAATTATTTTTTGAAAGCTTGGAACTAATTTCTAGTTTATATAGTCTATAAAGTCTTTTATTTTTGTCACATAAATTTCCCTAATAGTAACCTGAGCAACATACACAATTAGAACTGAAATGAGCTTCAAGTTTGGTTTTAAAAGTTTTCACAGTCACTGGTAAAAATGAAATCATGCTTTGCCTTCCAAAGCAAACATTATCCAGTTTTCCTCTTTTCCTTTCAAGTACTACCAAGCATACCCAGGTTTACCAGAGATTTGAAATATGTGAGCCATAAAACCCATGCCCATTATACAGAGCACATAACACTACCACAGGTTAGTAGAGGAGAGCAATCATTAGCTCAATGGTAGCTTTCATTATCAATCTAGAGCTGTACACATTTAAATCATGATAATTTGCTCTGTATTGTCAATTTTTTCTTAATGGGTTATTTTTGAAAAGAGATGTTCAACTACTCTATCTCTAAAGGGAAAGAACTGAAACCACTTTCACTTCCAGTTACATTTAGGTGACAACCTCAGTGCCCTTCCAGGTCTAGAAGTTTCTGTATTGACACTCAGTCTTCCCAATGGCATTCACGCAGTTTGAAGCAACCTGGGGGGTGTTGTTATCCAAGTCATTTGGGACAGTCTATACTTTACCAAGTGTCTCTGATCTTGTACAGACCTCATCTCTGACCACCCTCTGTCTTTGGGAAAATTTGAGTGCAATGAGACCTCTTTTGGAAGGCTTGTCATCCTGAAGGAGAAAAGAAATTCTATCTGTGCCTCATACATAAAAAATTGCAACATTTTGATCCATCTGATGATAGAAAAACAGAGAAAAATTAGAGTCCACAAAATGGCTTCGACAGTTCTTAGACTTTGAGAAGGCCTTGGCACTGTCAGTCAGAGGTGGTGTGTTTGTAATGGGCAATGTGGTAGCACAGGAGAGCATTGCTAGAAGGGAGATTTATTCATCTCACTCTGATGTTCCTGGAAGAAAATGGCAACTTTTTCCACACTTCTTTCTGAGTGCTCTGTTACAAGACCACAGGGGTACTATATCCATCATTTCCTCTTTAATCTCTGTAGAAAGTCTGTTCAGAAGGGAAATATTTAAGAATATGCAATTAGCAAAACACTGTCCCCTTTTCACCTGAGCCATACATTTCTGTTGTTGGGTACTTGCAGTATGTTTAACATTGTGAGTTTCATTTTCAAGTATTTAACCTTGCAGCCTTAGTGATCTAAGAACAGCTACATCAGGGAATTTCCCAGACCTTTTTATAATTAAATGTGTGTGTGTGTGGGTGTGGGTGTGTGTGGGTGTGGGTGTGGGTGTGGGTGTGTGTATCTCCACACACAGCGAAAGGAGTTGAAAGTTCAGGTCTTTTTGCTTCAGTGACTTGTTAACAAAGTCAAGCAGTGTGACCATGTTCCAGATCCTGAGACAATCTGAACCACTCATGTGTGCACCGAAGTGCACTGGTCGCTGGCAGAATTGCACAGGTTGGAAATCCCTTGGAAATCTATTGACTCCCTTTCCAAAATCAGTTAAGAGCCTGTAAGAAATTCCTCTTCCCCGTAAGGGAAATCCTAAGCCCAGAATCTCAAACTCTGGCTCAACAAAATATTTATTCAGGGTTATTTGGAGTTTAGGGTACATCACAACACCCAGCCCCTGTTGTTCTGACATCACTGTTCAACAAGCTGTGTTGTGAACTGAAGAGCTGATCAGGCTTTGCAAGAGCAAACATCAGAAGCTACAACACTTTCCTGACCCATTTTAAAACAGCATTGTCCAAAAGCAGCAGTACAGATGCCACTGGGAGTGGAAGGACAGGGGCAACATGCAAAAGTGTACGGGCATGAACGAGTATTCAGGACAGGAACTACAACTGAGCCACTAGCTCTGCTGCTCGAGGGCACCACCAGGTCACTGCAGCAGGATGAAGTCCTGTTTATATCACGTGGATAAAGCAGGAGATATATTCACACTGCCTGACTAGTCATATAGAGTTAGGGCTCAAAGCATTGTCTGCCATCATACTCAAAGTAACAACCTCCCTGTGTAGACAAACTTACACAAATAAAAGAGGTGCCATGTCCCTTTACAAGAAGAGATCTAAACTGTACCAGCACAAGAATGCCAATGTAATGACTTCAAACTAGTGCTTTGCCCACAAAAATAAATTGTACTTCAAAACAAAATGGTTGTCCCAGTAGGAAGAAGAGGCACAAGGCCCAGGACTGAGGTTTGCTAGCAAATAATTCCTCTCCATTAATAATATAAAGTTTGAGCAGTTCTGCAAAATCCTTTCACATTTTAAGTCAATGCTCACTGTATGAGTGAGACATTCCCAAATATATGTGTGATCTTTGCAGCTATGCATTTGACTAGCTAGCTCATGCAAAATTAACTGGTTTTGCATGCCATGTGATTTTCAAAGTCATGATGTAGATAAAGCAAAAGCAGGCATCACTGGAACACTTATCAGTTTGCTTCTTGCTGGGGGCTGTTCTGTGCCAAGAGTCTTAACACCTACATTAGCAAATAAGGTGCTGCAACACAAGCAGCTCTGTAAAGGAAAGTGGGTGGTGCTGAGAATCCAAAGCCCTCAATATAAACACTTCATAGGTTTTTCTTAAGAAGAGCTCTGCTTTGATGCTGCAGACCCAGTGTGTTAGGTGGGGTCCTGGAGTGCCTCTGCTCAGAGGGTTCAGGAAACAGTTTAATTTTCACCAGCAGTGGAAGTAATTTTATGTGCCCTAAGACTGATATCAACCAAAACAAAGGAAATGAAGACAATTGGATGATTTGCTTCAAAAGCATGCTCCCGTGTCTAACTAAAACCCTGCAGACACCATCCACAGAATAAGAATGCAAGAATAATTTTCTAAAGAAAATAGATTCAGTCGTTTTCCCATCCTCTGACCCCTTCACAATCTTATACTAAACACCTGTTCAGTTTTATATATGAGATGGAGGTTCAAACTTTAAACAGAAAGGCAAAAATCACCACTGCTAAAGTCCAGAAAATTTCAGCATGGAAGACAATAGTAATTTTGAGCAGCAGTTGAGCTTGGAGTGTTTAATTATGTAGTAACCTGTAAATGCTGGCTTTTGCAACAATTCAAGGATCTTAAAATTCTCCTAATAAATTCCAATTCTTTCTTTTACCTCCAAGACAAGTAGGCAAGTTCTAGAAAGACAGAGCAGCACAAGTAGGTCAATAGCAGAGGAAAGACGGAATTCAAACCTTGCAGCTTCCCGTGGTAGCTTAGTGCTGTATATGTGGGACAGCTGTGTGCAGAGAAAATGCCCCAAAAGGAAACATTCCAGGTTTTCTGCACATAAATGATGGCTGCTTCAGAACCAAGGGATGATGGATGCTGAAAATAGCATTTGAATCCTCCTCTTACGTGCATCAGTTGTAAGACATACACTGACCCAAACAGCTAGTGAGGAAAGAGGAGATTTGCAACAAGTGTCACCCACTGCAAGCAGCCAAAGCGTGACTTCTTACCAGAGGAAGGAAACCAGTAGGAAAAAAACCCAGTACTTTTTTGATGTGATCTTGTTGCACACAAACAAATGCACGTGAAATTTGGCTTCCCTAAGTACTGTAAGGCTCGAAGTATTCATACTCAAGACAGCACTAGCTTACTCTCAGATCTATCACAACCAAGCTGTACACGTCTTTTTGACAAAAATGCATTTTAATGTCCTTCTCTCTCTGCTCCTGTGGTATTTTCTTGCTGACAGTCATCCACACCTTCAAACTCTGTGTTGCCATGTCCCTGCTCCTCCCCATCCCTGCTACTCTTCCTTTCAGTATTTGAGTTATTCCCCTTCACTCTTCCCAACAGCAAGTCCGAGGAGCTCACAAGAGACACAGTGTCCTCATTCTCAGTTTGGGTGGCTGGAACAGCATCTCTCCTACAAGACAAAATGTTGCACTTGCAGACAAAATTCAGTGATGATCAAGAGGGCACACAGAAAACTCGGCACTCACAAATTTTAGAATCATAGGATCTTTAAGGCTGGAAAAGACCTCCAAGATCATCAAGTTCAACCTTTAGCCAAATATACCACCAAGCCCACTAAATCATATTGTTAAGTGCCACATCTACTTGTTTTTTGAACATTTCCAGAATGGTGACTCCACCACCTCCCTGGGCAGCCTCTTCCAGGACTATGCTGGACAGTCACTGTATTCACTAGTTCATTACAGTCTTCATGTGACAAGATATGGCTTTTAATTATCTGGGTTGTTTCACTTTTTGGTATAATTAGGTTTTCATAAAAAGTAATTTTGATGTAAGTCTGTAGAAAGTTCCATTTTTTTTTCCTGCTAAGAAAAAAAAAAAAAGAAATTGTAAAAATGCTTCCTGGAATTTGTCTGACATGTTTATGGTAAGGCCTGAGGATAAAGTCTAACTCTGTTCATCACAAAGGTTTTCTAGCCAGATTTTAGGCCTTCTATATATTTTGTAGAAATTTTACTTGATGGGAATCTGAGAAGAAGTGCTGCACTATTTTTTAATTTGGAGTCCTCTAAGAAGGTACTTGAAATATTGTCATTAATTCACTGGTGAGTATCATCACAGAGAAATGTCAGCCCTGGGTTTTATCTCAGCTATATGTTACAATTTCTTGCTGCTTTTTCCATCAAGTTAAGCTTGCTTTGCTATGTGTTTCCTCAGACTATTCCACTGAAATGGCAGTACATCGTCTTTGCTTCATGACCGGACTTTGGAGATGACTCAAAATGAATTTTCATAATCCTCAAGGAGGATTCCTTTGTCCTCCTTAGTATTATTCAGTATCTGCCTTCAAATAAGGCTATTACTACAATGACCTGTGACAAGTTGGTAAGCTGGAGTAGGAAAATAGTAATGACTTTGAAGACAAGGGGCATCTGTTTGGTTCCTTAGACTAGACTGATTTCAGGAAACAAAAGTGTTAAGCAGAAGTTGCTGTCTGAAAATGGTACCTCTTGTAGTGTGTTAAAATATTTATGGGACAACCTTTCATGAATGTCATTTGGCACCTTGTAAAGACAGTTATAGTAAAAATTGACAATACTACAAGGAAAAGTACCCAAGAGTTCCAGTTTCTTGCTATACAAAATAGTCTTCTAGGCCTCAACATAAATACTTGTAAGATACCAAAATATGCTTAACTTAAATGGAAAAATGCTTATTCTGTACAATATTTTAAAAAACCCCAAACCCAAACAACCCTCCACAGAAATCTTCTAACATGATATCCTTTGGGTAGGAAAAGCAATATAGGGGGTACAACTGGTGTGTGTCAGAATATTAGTTTTACGCATTTATGCATCTAACTGTGGGGCTGAAGGGAGGGAAGAGAAGACTTCTTGGAGACAGGAGAATTTTGGGTGTGCACAAGTTCTACAGCTGAGAGTTTGTAGCATGGTGCAGTCTGTGATTGGAAATTCTGGGGATAATGAAAGTGAGGGTAGGTCTGCCTGTTCTATGAGTCACTTGATTCTTGCAATGAATAACATGAACATGCCCAACAACAGCTGGATCTGGGATTGATTGGGGTTTCTTTTTTTCCCTCTCCCCCAATAAGGACATTTTTTCACTAGGAATTCTAAAAACAGTATAAAGGTTAAATTGACCACTGTGAATATGCATATACCAATTTGTTTTCACTAATTAGATTTTGAAAGACACCTTTCAGTTAAAACAGTAAAACTCTAAGTTCAGACCAGACCTTGGTTAATGAAGTGTTTCTTGGTGCCTAAATAAAAGGCTTGAGGAAAGGAATGTACAAAAAACTAGATGCATTTTTTTCATCCTTCCTCCCCTTAGAAAATAAAAAAAGGAGAGTGTCTCCATTTTGTCACAGATGACTTCTCAGAAGTTACTAATGGTTAAGTGTAAATGTTCAAGGTTGTGACATCTGATTAAGTTTGGATGGACTTTTGTGGAGGACATTGAAAATGCAAAGAGGTATGAGTTAATTAGCACAGTATAACCTTTATCACAGCACTAAAGGTCTAGGAGGCTCATTATCACTGTATGAACCTCCTTCTAAGAGGACCCCCTACTCAGTCTGCAGAAATGTGCTGCTTTGATGTGTTCCCTGAACAAAGAGAAAGGCCATAATTTCGAGGGTGATATACAAGGAGTGATGCTCTGTGGTGGAAGGAAGGAAATGAGGAGAAACACCATGACCTGTTGAAGCCACTGGGAATACAGGCAAGGAAATTTGAAATTACCCTAAGAGGGATTTGATGAGAACTGGGTAATTAACACTAAACCCCACAGGATCTCTAATGGTCACAAAAAGCCCCACCCTCAGTTTTACTTGCCTTCCTGTGGCACTACACCCTGCAGCACAGGGCACCTGGGCCATTATGCTCGCTTTGTGAACTGCTTTGTGGTATGGCCAAGTCTATATGAAGAGGAGTTCTGTGCTTGTATTCTCATCCCTTGCCATAAATGCCTGCTCTGACCCCACAGTGACCCAAACCAACAGGAAAAGCACCGTTTTGTCAGACTACTTTTCAGTCAGTTTAACTGAAAACTAATTGGAGTAGGAGTGACCCAGCTGGCAGCAGCCAGTTGCACCTTGACGCAGCTGTACTGTAAAATCACAGCAGTGGGTGGGAAAACCAGCTTTGCTGGACATGCCTAAGCGAGACATTCGTCCTGACCAGCTCGGTGAGGCAGGTAGACCACACTTGATTACAGAGCTGACAAGAGAAAGCAGTAATTACATGAACACAAGATCCATTACCTGACCATTGCTGCAAGATGAATCTAAGGTGTCATGCCGAGCAAGGCAGTCCATCAGTCTTCCATTCCGCCAGCAGCCCAGGTGCACCAGGTCTTGGCAGTGCGCATGGCAGGTGTACTTGCAATCTTAAAACACCCCACACAAACACACACACACACACCAAAAAAAAAAACAAAAAAGAAACCGACGTGGTGTTTAGACATGAGGTGGAGGCAGGCAGTACCTCGAAGGG
>JAWWEU010000040.1:32771683-32782238 GCA_035583155.1 Acropternis orthonyx | reverse complement strand
ACACACCCCCTCACATACCCAGTCACACTCCCACACAGACACACACACTCACACACCCCCCACAAACACACACACCCACACCAAAAAAAAAAAAAAAAAAAGAAACAGAAGTGGTGTTTAGAAATGAGGTTGCTGCAGGCAGTACCTAGAAGTGAGACATATCCTCATTTGCTGTGTGACCTCAGAGAAACTACCACTTCTTGACTGAATCTGCCCCTCTGTACATAAAGATAATAATAGCCACACACTAGTAGAGATGTAAATTCACCAGAGCGAAGGTGACAGTGCAGCACACCTCCCAGTGTCACACTGACAGGGCTGCACTTCAGCAGTTCTTTAGTTAGGTCAGGGCTGCCTCACTGACCTGTCTTTGCAAAAGGTTCGTGCTACAGACTAGGTATTAGTTATCGTAATGTAAGCGGAAACGGGGCCATTCTCAGAAAAGACACAACATTTTTGATTTACAGATAAAAAATTTTACCCACATAGAATCACTGCTACATGGTTTTATGTGTTTTAAGCGCTAGGTTCTTTTGAGAATATGCACATGAATATTGAAAACAGAATGAGTGGCTTATCTGAAGCCTAATTAAGCTGGCAAATCACAAAGTTGCCTTCGGTAACAATTTAGAAATTTCAGTTGCTAGCTAGCAAAGTCAACTGAGATGGCTATTAGAAACACAAGTTCATTGTAACAGGGGCAGATGACCCCACCTCTAGTAGGAAATGAGTAAGAAATAAGGTGATTCATATGCCCTTTAATCTCAAAGAGAGAAATCACTTTAAGGGTATTTGCGAAAACAACCGGTATTTGCTCTGAAGCCTTGTTGTGTTTGCTAGTTTTCTATGTAAGTTGGACAGAGTTCATTATGCCACTTTTGTCTAGCACTGAATGTCACTTTCTATTTTTAGGTTTTAAATTGCTTATAATTTTGCCAAAGAGCAACCACTTGTACTTGAAGTTTCCATGCTGGGGAGCATCATGCTGTTTGTTTTAGAACATTTCAGCTAAAACAATTCAACCATTTCCAAGAATGACTTTTGGAGGAAATGCTTTCATTTTCTCTAACTAAACTACACTTAAAAATACTTTGTTGTTGTTGTTGTTAGAAAACTTTATACTGTCCAGATTTATAGTGAAAAATGAATTCTGGATGGGCTTTTTGTTCTCTTATAAGCCTCTCAAAAATCTCAGTTTCCCTCATGTTTGATTAGATTCCCATTACAGTTCCTGAAAAATAAATTCTTGAACATTCCCATTTCCAATTCTTACTCATCAGTGTATGGGGCAAGACAGCAGAACATTCCCTGAAATGCTGTTCCTCTTGGCTAGGGATGGGATCTTTAGTGTAAGATCCCTTTACTGGCAGGTCATCCAAAAGTAAAAATTAAAATGTGGATAGGGTGTAAACATTCAATCATATTTCTATGTCTGATACAGAATTTATGCTAAAATTGCACTAAGGCAAGATTAAATATATTTTATATGACACAAAGTCAACCAGTCAAAACTTCTCCAACACCAGCAACCCAGCAGAGTCCATCCTGGATCAGCACTCTGAGACAGATAACTGGGATGTTTCTGAGCTTAAAACAGACTGGCTGTATCACAATAATATTACTGTATCTCAAGTCACACTCCTCTTGAAACATCAGCAAATAGCTTCCAGCTAGCTATGTGGTACAAAGGACTCTGCTGCAGTACAAATCAAAGCATCAAAAAAAGGCTCAAACTCTCTAAAACTGTCACTGTATTTAACACAGAACTGGGAAAACGTGAAGCAAAACAGACAGAAGACTATAGCGGGGGAAAAAAAGAATGGTTAAGGCAGCTACATGGTGCCCAGGAGAAATGATACCTGTCCCTGCACCCTTGTGTGACGCTGGCAGGTCATGCCAGGCTTGCTCCAGTTGCTGCCTGGTTTCTCCTGGGTTCTACATTTGAGTTACTTTTTTCCATTTTGCAGGAAATACAGAGCATTCACAACCAGAACTGAAGTCAGGGAGAACCATGCTTTTCACCCAAATGAGGATTTTTTTTCAGGGCTCTGGTTTATGCTTATGCAGCTGGGATTATTTTTCAGATGACTCATGCATCTCATGGAGTTCTGGAGAAGACAGAAACTCTTGTCTGTGGAGCCCCGGAGAAGACAATGACTTTGTATTTGGGAAGGGACCCCCTAAGATGCAGTTGATAAGCTTCACCCTTAGCCAACAGGAATAAATAAAATTTCTGATCCATTCTTCCCTCTTGGCAGCTCCATGGGAAAACTGGAATGGGAGCACGTAATTAAAAATGTAAGTAATATACCAATACAAGTAATGCAGAAGTAAAGGAAAGTAAAATTAAAGTAATATTTGATTTTTTTTCTCCCTAATTTTTGAGTTCTTTACTTTGCAAGTTGAATTACCCTCTTTTGTAGAAAAAAGGCTTAAGAAATCACACTGTATGTCTACCTTTCTATTCTCCCCGTGTAATTCTGAGAGAGCTGACTATTTCAATTACAAATGGCCTAAAAGCTAATGAAGTTCATATAAGTTTTATGAAAATTATCTCCTGGCTAAAGGAGGGAGACCTAAACTGATGCCCACACTCAGGGCAGAGCTGGCAAAATTCAGCCATTGCACCATTGTCTGGCAATGTCTGGACAACCAGCTACTCCCCGTGGTGAGGAGGTTATGGGCAATGGGGCACAGATCTGTAGGACACCAGGCTTCACCAACTCCCTGACTTTCTGTGATTACACAAACATACATACTGAGCATGCACCAATTCTAAAAATGCACTTTCACAATTAATATTAGGAAAAGATCTACTAGCTAAACAGTGCTCTGAAACAGGATTACTTATTAAGTTAGGAAACATTAACTCTCAATGCTATTTTGTTTGTCATTTATATTAATTTTAATTTGTGAGTCCATAATGTCATTTGTAAGACAAGCTCATAATTTCTACCTATTGTAGGTATAATTGCAAAAAATGTAAAAGCTTCATCTCTAAAACTTTCAATTATAAGCTAGATTTTAACATACTGATTATAAGTTCAGACAGATCAGAAAAAGGACAATTTTCTCCTAGGACAGTAACACTTAAAATCTTTTTTCATATGTGTTTTAGCTTTAAAGAGATTATTTTATTTTATTCCAACTGTAGCATACAATGTTTCACGAAGGTCCAGGCAGCATCAAATTTAAAAAAAAATATGTCTTTCTGGTAATCCTTACTGGAGCACTCCAAAAATTTCCATGAGTTCAAAAAGTAGCTATTATTCTGAAAAGGCTGTTTTGGTCATCAGATTGTGGATTGCCATATTATTTCTACTTAGAAAGCAATCAAAACCAGGTGCTCTTTCCTCATGCAGTCTGAAAAGAATTCTGTTCTTTGAAATCAAAGTTCTGGGGGTTTTAACTGGGCACAGGTGATAAAAGCATTCCATGACATCTTGAAAAGCTAACAGGTTTGTTTTACTAATCTCAGACTGTCCTGTACACTGCATTTATTTATGAAAATGATGCATTAAATATGCATAATTGTCCTGAATTATTAGGAATGCAAAGCAAGTACGTATTTATTAAACATACAAATCTTATGCTTTATAAGTTGCATTATCAACTACTGAGACGTAATAAAAAATGCTGTTATTTATTATTCTTTTGCAATGATGGTGTGACTAGAGTAATATAAGAAAATAACTTAGCAAATTTTAAAATTGCATGAAATGAGCACTACTCCTATCTTGCCTTCACAAGGGTGAACTGTAAGATTTCAACACATTCATTTTACATGAATAGACCCTACCTTATGTCTGGGTTTCTTCACCTGAAACTTGATTTTGCGTGATAACCTGTAACCAGCTGTTCCCATAACAGATTTGCTCCAGGGTGGCACAGCAGAAAGCAAGGAAGGGAACTGGCAGGCAACTCAGCAGATGCTTCAGAATCAGACACTAGTAACAGAGCATTATTAAACCAGGAAGAGGGAGGCAGAGGCTCGATAGCAAAATCTCTCTATCCTGCCTGGGAAATGTGTGTGTTCATTTCTGTGATGGCCCAGACAAATTTAACTTCCAAATGGATGTGCAAAATGTGTGTTGTGCTTGAGCAACTGAAGCACATGGAAAGTTCAAAGCCAAATTTGTATTACTTTTGCATTATTTATCAACCACGGTGAGACTGAAGAAGTAATTAGAAAGTGTGAGGAGGGTACACAACTCGGTCCTGCTGCCGTGTTAGGAAGTTAGCCAGTAAAGTAATCTTTATGTGAGAGCCTGTGGCTTGGTTCCCAGCAAGCAGAAGAGAGATTACTGCTGTGCTTGCTCTACAGAAAGTATGCCTGTAAAGCTTCTCGGAAAAATATTCAAACTACGTAAGGTGCTTAATACTTTGATTTTTAATCCATTTCCAGCCAGCAGGTCACAAAAGGAAGGAGAATGAAGTTCAGCAATATTTCTCCTGCAAGGCAGAATTGAACAGTATGATTTCTACAATACATTGATATCAGCATGTCACATTTCAGTTTATGCTTAATATACATTTTGTAGTTCTTCTTTTTGCTGATGCTCAAATATCTACATTCTAGTTTGATGTTAAAGTTGCTACTAAGATTTCTTTTAGCAGTTTCACTCAGTGCTGTAATGGAACAAGAAGCCTTTTTGAATAAACAGCCTTCAGGAAGGTTTAACCACAGCTGCTACGGGGTGGAGTTCTGCTCTAACACTGGATTTATCTCTATGGAATTCCCTTTATTTCTGATATTAGTCGCACTTAACTTCAGCCTGAGAATAAGATAAAGTTCATTTTAACTGTATTTCCCAACTAGTGATTTTTAAGGCATCACAGATAAGACAGGCTTTCCAAGCTCCCTATGGTCATCCTTTCCCCCAAGAGATCTCTGTGTATTTGGTACTCTTTCCCTGTTGTGGAGCTACATAAGCCTTAGATCAGACTGCAGTCCAGCAAAGCCCACATTTTCCAAACCCCTGTAAAGATGTGCTTATCCACAAGTACCACTTTGCCAGCTAAGGTCTTCCACTGTTTCTCTGTAGACTCTGCTTTCAACAGGTACACTGGCCATTCATGGCCACAGGTCATGAAGCCCTATATGGGATACACACTTCCAATAGAGAGGATCCTCTAACACCTTCCCAAGCACAGAAAGACTATAGAACTGGCTTAACTTGCTTCCTAGGGAAATTCTCCAAGAAGCCTGAACTTTAACTGCAAGCCTCTATGTAAGTGCCACAGCCTCATTCAGGGTCAGGAACCCTGGCCTGGGAACAGGATAAGCTCCTGTAACTGGCCCTATTAGGAGCCAGTCATGGTGATTGAGATAGAGTGCCTATGGCACAGACCTGCAAAATCATGAGTTTGTGTACTTGGACCTCAGCAGAAGGCAAGTGCTTTAACTCTAATAGAACAGTCCAGAATCCAACCCAAATACTCACTGTGTTTTCGCTGCCAAATGTCTTACCAAGTTAGAGTTTGGGTACTGCACACAAAAAAATGCTGTATTACTCACCAATTTAAAAATCAGAGGTTTTAGCTAACAGTTTATCTATCATCTAGGCAAGCAACAACCTGACTTTGCCACATCCAAAAGTCATTACATTTGCAAAGCCCAAGGGGATCAGCCTTTTGGTGAGAAGATTAGAAAACTCTTCCCTGAGTGAACCACTGACCGAGAACTCCGAGGGAGGCCCAAAGAAGAAGATGTATAAATATCAGTAACCTGCATGAGCCTGGGACTGTCTAATGCCCCTGCTGCCTGGGAACACAGGGACCATATTTCTGATTTGTATTCACCAGATAGCAAATAATTAGTTAATAAATAAATTCAGCTTCCCAACTGCAAAACAGGGTAGAGTGACAGGAATTTTAGATTAAACAGACTAAACTGGATTTTTTTTTCAGTCTCTGCAGCTGGTGTCGCTAATAAACCTCTACAATCCTGTAGTTTATTTTGGAGCTTTTAAATACTTTTTATTTTTTTATTTGTATGAGCTTATCTTAACCTGGTTCATGCCAGAGGGTTTGCTAGATAACTGGTAAACACCAAGACACACGTGTTCTATGTCATAGTCATCCTTAGCCGGGGGGTGGTGAGAGAGGCTGGCCAGGACTGGCATGCCAGGACGGCTTACCAGCCTTTCCAGAGAGTGGAAGGAGACATTGCCACCTAGCTGCACGTTGAAGAACTGGGATGTAGGTGTTTGCATGGATGAAGCATCTCTGAGACACCACTGTCTGCCAGGTAAGCTTGCTGGCAGCTGCCACAGAGAAGGTCCCTGACCACTGAGGGAGGATTGTTCACTCTTGATGCCAGCGACTGTAAAAACCTTTGCTGAAGAAGGGTCAATAATTCAGCTATTAAAATCTACCCTGGTTTTCATATGCTTAAATATCTCTGAGCACCTCACCCCAAGTGACATAGGAACATTTATTTACTCTGAAGTATTAAAGAATTTAAGTCAATTTAATCTGTTGGTAAAGCTCGTTTGCATTTTTATCAATGTGACAACAATTTTAAGTTTTCTCCCTCCTTTCAGTGCTTGCCAGCAGAATCCAGCTAAGACTGGTCGCAGGAGACCCTTGCATAAACCTGAGATTCTACACAACCAGCCTATGAACAGGCTGCTGCTCCTGAATACTACTACACCTCTTTTGGCTAGATAACGTCTGCACACAGTCCTGTTTACAGTCACCACTCCCAAGGAAACAGAACACTCAGTGTTTGCCAGACCACCCTGAAATAATCACAAAATCTGTTTGCACACAAGGCCGAAAACATTTATTTCATTCAATCGAGGTAAGGGTTAAAACATAAATTTGCAGTAGTGGAAACACTTTAAAAAGAAATGCACAAGACAAGCAAATACAAGTTTAGGTTATATTTACTTCTCACAATCTCCTTTATCTGTTTTGGCATCACAGCTAGCTGGAGAGCTGGAATACACTCCTGCCTGAGACTGTCCTAGGGCTATCATGGTTTTGGGATCTCTTGGATATGCCATTTTCTGGGAGGCAGACTGAGGGGTACAGGGCTGAGCTGTCGCTCCCCAGCCTGAAATGCCTCCTCCCTCTAAGGGCTCCCCTGGAGGTACCTGGGCACAAGAATACCATACAGTAATGCCAGCACGTGAGGGAGAGGAGAAACCTCATTCCTTCAGGGTCCTCTTGATGGACACTCATTTATGGCATTCTTTAGTTTTTTAACTTCCAGGCCACTACTTGAGAAACAACTTTCTTGGGCTGATAACATTCCTTCTGTTCCAGGCTTTGAGACCAAACATGAAACAATGAAACTGCAAAAACGGAGTTTCAATCAGCCAAGCTTTTCCTCCCATATTCCTAGCTAGTTTTCTGAGGTCCCTTTCTAGGGACACTGTCACTCTGACAAAAACCTGAAGGTAACCTTAAGATTTAGTGCACCCTGTTGCACTGCAATTCCTTCTGTCTTCCAGAGCTCCACACATGAAAATGGTGAGACCCAGTAAGACTCAACCTGTTAATAAATTCAAAGACTTAACAAATCATAGCCCAGCTTTGCAGCAAAGGTGAAGGGAACAACTAAGTGCTCAGCTCCTGTTGGCACCTTTCCAGAGGTGAGACCCCAGAGAGACAACAGGTCATTACGGCCAGCAGGCAGAGTCTATGCCTCCTACTTGTCCATGCCAGATAGGGGTGGGGAGGCCAAATTCCTCTGTGCAGTAACTTCAAACAGGGAATTAGAGACAAAACCAATAACCTGATGCATCACCTTGTCTATCCTTTCATGACAGGCTTCAGAGAGTGCTTTTGTACTGCAGACACATTAAACCACATACCCATCACACACAGGCTCATGGGAGAAAGCAGCAGTGAAAATCTGATGGACTTGGAGAGCGAAAGGCTTTACTGACCACATGCAGAAATGACAATACCAAGGTACCACAAAGGAGCTGTATTTCTCCTTCAGTTCAAGAGCAAGACGATTCTGTTTCTGGCACAGAAAACAAACCTTATTCTCTGTTTCTGATGTGAAGCTGCAGTGAAGTTATCACACACACACACACAAAAAGTGCCCTGTAGATTAAACCCTAGACTTGACCTGTCCTGGAAATCAACTTACAATAATGTATTCACATTTGATCTCCCACAGAATTAGTAATTATTCCTTTTGAGTTTGTGTAAGGCTACAGTAGTTGTTAGGTATCTCTACAAGTCATTAAGCAGCACGTGGGAAGAGCAGAGGGCTGAGCCCCCCACCTGAGGGAGCCCCCAGAGGCAGGGTGGAAGCAGGCAGAGGGATGGATACCAGCAGCTCTCCAACAACTTCTGGCTGCTTCTTTCTAACTTTTCCCACCTGTTCCCTACAGCCAGGCAGCCAGAAGAGTGCCTTGGCATTACACTGAGATACACTTGCAGCAGTGGTGTGGCAGCAGAGTGGCTATGATGGTAAAATAGCAGCTATAGCCCCTCTCCTCTGACAAACCTGTCCACAGGCATTTGAATCCCAGCTAGCAACCTAATCCACCCGACCCAGTATGTTCCACCAATAGCTTGAAAGCAGCCCAGGCTGTCTTTAAATTAAATCAAGTTTTCATGGGGAAACCAGAAAATGCAGCAGCCCAGAGCACATGCTGAATTCCTGACTGCTGAGGGAACACAGCCTGAATGAGGAGGGGGATGTGGGTGCACACAGATTCTCACACCTCATTTTCCTTTTGTGGTAGCTTCATAAAATGCATTTGAAATACACCTTGGACAGAATTAAAGGCATCAGATTTTACATGCAATAAACACTTGGCTCGGTAACACATTGCTGAATACACTTCTGCACTGCAAAAGTGATGGAAAGTAACAGAAGAATTTCTGTTTAAGCCGTCAAAATGTGGTCCAAAGTATTTATACAGTTACAATATGTGTCATGCTGGTATCTTGGGACTCCAACTTGCTCTGTTACCCTTTTTCCAACGTTAAAAACCTAAACAAATGTGTATAAAATCCCTTTCACATGAAAAACCAAGGTGCGTTCTCACTTTTGTATGCAAATCCAATAAAAACACTGCCTTTTGAAAGCATTTACTCTAGTGCCCTCTATTGCTGAAGCCCCAAAATAGCCACTATAAGAGAGACTCACAAATCAGCATTTTATTTTGTTTTTCCTTTAGGAAAAACACGACAAAAAAGTAAGAACTGGAAAGAAAAGTATAGTTTAGATCTATCTGTCTGCCACCAAGGACACTCCTAGAACTCTAAGTTCCTGACCAGACCTCAGTTATCAAACTCCCTCTTCTTGCTGGAATTAATAGTGAACAAGAGGTACCACTTCCAGTCCACAGAGAAGATGGATCACAGAAAACCAGTCCTGAGAGCTCAGAAGAGATCTGATTTCCCTGCTTCACTTGGCCACAGTGCTGAGAGTTCATTCTGAATTGCTGCTGAAGGATCAATGACCAATCCATTAGGGGAGTTAAAGCCAGCAATTATATCCTAGCAGGAAAGAAGCCAGACCTTTAACTGACAGATCACATGAAATGTAAAGTTTGAACTTCCTGCCAAACAAAACCTGCAGTCTGTTATGTTTAAATGTGAAATGAGAAAAAAAGTTGAATCAAACCCATCAAATTAAATTAAGCTTAATACAAAAATAGTTGTGCTTGTGCAGATCACCTCTAACACTGGGTACAGCTCAATTCTAAACATGCTTTTGCATGCTGCACCCAAGCTTGGTCTATGTTTATGTATTAGCCTCTAATGTTACGTTATCTCTTTAAAACAGGTTATTCCACACTACTAATTTATTAATGTTACTCTACATAAATGACCAATCCAGCTTTTATTTCAGATGTTACAGGTCACCTTGTCCACCCTGATGGGGAACCTTGAGGCAGCTGTGCTGGAGATGTGCTTAGTTTAATGCACAACAGTTGGTCATCCTCTTTTCTCCTCTCATCTTCCTACTAGCTCCCAGGGCAGCAAAGGATGCAGTGGAGAGAAACAGCATCTTGGAGCCTCTATTGCCTGACATTGACAAAAGAAACAAGAAATGCAGTAGAAGAAAAACAGAGAGCAAAATTAAATCTTCTGAAATACTTCAGAAGAGCAAGCCCACAATAAACATAAGGGGTACTAGCAATTCCTGGTGATACTCACCTCTCTCATGTGTTAGGGACATTCACTTTGGTAACCCTCATCCAAGCAGTCATTGGGCCAATTAGATGAAATTTAGTCTCTGAACAGACTTTTTACTTACATTTACCATAGGCTTATGAAAATCTTAATAACTCTCCAGGAACAAATCAGGATTTTCCTTTGGAAGGGGGGCCGATTAGGCAAAGAGATTTGTCTTGTCTCATTTAAAACTGATAGAGCCAAGGAATAAGAAATTTACTGGGAAGGCACATTCATGTCATCTAATTATCTGAGAAAATGAATAAAACAACATATGATGCAATTTGCAAAAGCCACGTGACTGGCAAGAGCTATGAATGAAAATCTGTGATGGGTTTGATAAATCCCAAAAACCTCAGATTAAGGTTTTAGTTTTAGCTAGGCCCCACTTCTGTGGGTCATG
>JAWWEU010000040.1:32716995-32759607 GCA_035583155.1 Acropternis orthonyx | reverse complement strand
ACTGGAAGGCTGCTCTAAGGTGTCCTTGCAGTTCTTTTCCAGGCTGAACACCCCCAACTCTCTCAGCCTGTCTTCACAGGAGAGGCGCTCCAGTACTCTAACCATCTTCATGGCTTTCCTCTGAATTTGCTCCAACAGTTCCACATTCTTCTTATGCTGGGGGCCCCACTCTGGGTGGGGTCTCACAAGCGCAGAGTAGAGGGGCACAATCACTTCTCTTTACGTGCTGGCTGTGCTGCTTTTGATGCAGCCCAGGATGTGGCTGGCTTTCTGTGCTGCACGTGCACATTGCTGGACCATGTCGAGCTTCTTGTCAACCAACACCCCTAGTCCTACTCTTCAGGGCCCCTCTCCATTTGTTTTCTGTCCAGCCTGTGTTTGTGCTTGGGATTGATAGAAATTCTCATCTGACTTCTTTTTTTCTGAAAAAAATGCTTCTACTACAGACATATTCCTATGAGTAGAATGACTTTTTGAGTAAAAAAAGCATGAAATCTGGACAAAACTCATCCAAACTAGAGAGGAAGCAAATGAGCATTAAACAAGCATGAGCAGTTTCAACCCTTTTTCATGGGCTATGGAAGTCTCCCTGTAGGAGCAGGTAGTTGGGCTTCATCTACTTGAATACAGCTGTCTGCAGCTGAGCTGGTCATCACTGCCCCTTTACAGCCAGTAGAGAAAGGCCAGTGCCTCTTGGGCATGTTTATTGCCATCCTGCAGTAAAGCTGGAAAATCCATGAGATGAACCATGCCCTGAACAGTTTCTGAAGAAGCCAGGATACCATTGTAGAAAGCAGAACAGAGGCTGGGAGAGCCCTTCTTGTTGCTCACTCTGAGCAGCAGCACACAAGAGAAGCAGTGCCCTGACTCTTCTGTGGCAGAGCACATCAAAGTAAAATCCTGAGGTTTTTCAGGTATGCCATCTCTGTCAGGGATGGAGGACAAAATGGCTAAATCCAGTGAAGACAACCAACAGCTGCAGGCCACGTTTTAGAACTCCGACACAAACACACAGAGGCACTCTCAAAAATACAGTGGGATTTCAGTTAATCTTTTTCAGGCGTTAAATGCTGTTTGTTCAAAATAAAGTTTGTAAACACAAATTCAGCCTATCAATCACATCTCAAGGTCCTCTGGGAATAATTACTTACTTCTCCTACAGACTATCTATTGGAGAATAGCTGGATTTCTCCCCTTAAGAGGTAAGGAATAGGAAGGATTCTTCTGAGCAATAGCTTCAATGAAACACATCCGGGATTCTTATGAAGAATATCACATTTGTTCACATCCAGTTAGCTCTTGTTTCACTTTACCATATATTACACTGTAAGTAAATGTTTTCAAACATTGCTAACTGGCAAAGAATATATCTTTCTGTATTTCAGCAACATTTCTGCTTGATTCTTTCCTTTGTACTGTACAGTGGTTCCCTGTTTAATTTAGAATACTTCAATCTGCAAAATTTCTTGTAATTTGCTTTATGTTCTTTTCCAGATGGTGGGAATATGCAGAGTCAGGCAGGACAGGCACTGTACTGTGGAGGAAGTGAGTGTGTGAGAGAGGGTGTTGCTGTGCTGGTCCACCTGAGCATTGGGAAGATAATGCACTATCTACCAGAGACTGCTGCTGGTACCATGTGCTGCACATTTTCACTTTACTGGAGTTTGGTTATGGGCTTACTGTATGTCTGCAGGTTTGTGCATAAAAATTAAAGTTGATTATAAATTAAAAAACCTAAATGCAGATAATAGTAGTGTAATGTGAAAATAACAGATAAGTGTTAATTTTAATTTTCTAGTAGATATCATAATAGTAGCAGAAAATTCAGGGAAATTACTGAACAGTCTTTAGAAAAAACACTTTTGTACATAAACAGTTACACTTTAGAGTACAGGAAAAATAAAACTCAAGGCTAAAACCAGAGAGAAGATACTGAGTTGCCTTGTAACATAGTTTGACACATAGGATTTGACTCAGCGCATGATAGACCAACTTGCCTGTGGGCTTCGGGTGATTTTGTGCCAGAATTAGTAAACTTCTCAGTGAGAACTTGCATGGAACTATCATTAAGGGAAATCAGACTGAGGCAGAAAAATTTAAACATTAAAAATTTAAACATTAAAAATTTCTGTGTTAAAAAACACAGAAATATGTGTTAAATGTTGCTAAAACAGTAAGTTTGCTCATCCTAATCTGGTCTGATTGAAACCTGATCATTTTTCAGGGTACAAGCAAGCTGTGACTGTCGTTCTTTAGATATCTGCATGAGTGATTACACGCTGTTTGCATTTGAGACTAATAAGGGTGCACCTTGTACATTTCTTCTCACTTAGAAGAGTCTCTACTGTTTCTTACTTTAGCCATGGCAGCTACAAGATAATAGGCGAATATTTAGAACAGGATTATAAGAGAAAAATACACAAAAGAATTTTCATTGTAGCCCTTCATACTTTCTTCTGAGCTCCTACACTCACTGTCAGGCTATGGTACCCAAGCTACTGTACACAATGTACTCTTCCCTTACTGAGCAAAATAAAAAAGGCATTCATCAGTACTCAGTACAGTGTGGAGAAAACAGACATGTCTAGCAGCTCCAAATCCACCCCGCAAGCACACTGCTGACCTGCATTTAACTGTCTGGATAAAGACATCCTTCCAAGCAGGCTGGAGGTTACTGGTCAACACTACTTAGCAACAGAAAGAAATGATCACAGCTCCTGGACAAGAGCTGAGCTCTAATGCTGGCTTGGCCAGTGACCTCACAGGTAACCTTGAAAAAGTCACTTCATCTCTCCGTGCTTTCATCTCTGTCTGCTTTGCTCATAGCACTTCAGAGTGGGGACTGCTTCTTCCTGTACAGGCATACTCTCTGTGAAGGACTTAGCAAGGCAAACTGATACTGCTATCAGTAAATGCAAAAAAATTATTGAAAAAAACCCTGTAGCCATTTACCATAAAATACACTATCCAGTAAAACCTTTAGTTTCACCTTTTTCTCCAGTGTGTTAAAAGCACAGATACTACCAATGTGTATGCAGCATGCAGGCACAATGTAATTTAAAAGGCACCTGAATCATTACCTCCCACAATGACCCAAACTCCTGGCCAAGCAGCACTAGCCATCTGTTGAACTTTGAGCATGGTATGATTACATTAAACAGGCATCAAGACACAGGAATATCTTCAAAGCTTTCACGTGACAAGGTCAAGTTTCATCTTGGTTCCCCAAGGCTTTCGCAGCAAGGAGAACATCAGGAGTTATCATGGTAGTGAGCAATGGCAACATTTTTATTACTAAGATCTTCTTCACTTTTCTAAACACATTATTGCTTTGATGTTAAATTGCATACCTTGAATATATCCAAGGTTATGAACAGGGCCTGCAGAAACATCTGTTTCACCATTTTTTCATTAGCAGACTCCTTTCTACTCCTGTATCATCTCTCAAATACCGATTTGTTCGAAACCAAGCCTTACAGCATCTGGCCTCCTTCCCTGCTGCATGTGAAATGAAACACAGGGTGTCTTCATGTCAAGATGCCCTGGGCAGAGGGGGCTGCTGCCCACTCAGAAAAGCCTCTGCAGAAGCTCTCTATAGAGCAGCACCAAAACATGTGAGGAAGAGAGTGGGAAGACCACACAGCATTGTCAGAGCCTTTCAGTGTTGGCAACTGAATGTTACAGGGTGACTTTGAGAATTTTTGTTTGCTGGGATGCAACCTGAAAACAAGTGCTGGTATTCTCTGTAGTCTCTTAGGGTTGTATCTGAGACACCCAAACTCTGAAGAACACCATAATTAATAATCATGAGATGGTGAAAACAACAACAGAGAAAGAGGTGCTCAAAAACAGGTGGAAATTTCTACATATGACAATGTATGGCTTTGGGGTGGCAGATGGACTCACACAGGAAAACAAATGTCAGAGGCCAAGAAAACAGGACCCGCAGTAACCAAGGAACTCAGTGAGGAGTTACTGTTCTCTGCAAACAGCAGGGGAAAGGGCTCAGCTTTCCAGAAGTGGGAACCTCACTGTGCCTCCAGGGACCACAGAAATGCTGCAGGAGGTGGAGAGCACTGAGGAAGACAGCAAGCACTACTCTTGGGGAGCAAGCTCCACCAAAGCTACTTCTTGATTTCCATTTCCACACTTCTGCCTTCCTCCCTGCACCAGACATGGTCCAGTACCCACTGTCCTCTGGTTAGTATGGCACAGTGTCCACTGCATTGCACAAGGACTAATTTTTTCTCCAGCTCCACCAGCCCTGCAAGCTCCAGCAAACACCCCATTGGGGCAGCAGACCATCCACCCTCCTTCAAGCCCAACAGGTAGGAAAATGGGGTTTTCTCTGAGCTGAGCACCACCAGCACAACCTAAACCTTGTCATCTCCTGCTGCTCCAGTCCCTAAGAATTCTAAGAAAATGTGATAATGTTGGATTTAAAATGTATAGTATTGGGGGAACTGCACATCATTAAACAAGTCTCTGCAGAAAGAATGGGAAAGGAAAGCAAACTTCTACCACTGTTACTTCTGATCTGACTCCCAGTCCTCACTCTATAGATAAAAAATTTAAGAGGCTCCTTCAATCCTGAATAGTTTTGGTAACTCAAGTTGTACCTCTAGTAGTTTTAGCAGCTTAACTCCCTCATTACATGTGATTCAATATGAATGTACTCCTACTGCAGGGATACATGGACAATGTCTATTCTCTTACTTAAAAACAATAAAAAATGTTACACAAATTTGATCATCAAAGTTGTGTTTGCTCCTTTCCTCAGCATTGTACCCTCAATAGGGGAATCTATTTCTTTGTCATTCCTGACAATCAGGAGACATTTAGATAATAAACCCTAATTGTTTCTAAGGTTTTTATTCTGGGCTTTGTTTGTTTTTACAGATATTTAAAAATCCCTGTAGTAGGAGAGCTATATCACATAATAAAACATAATACCTCTGTTGTTCAGCTGCACTAAACCAGGAGTCATCTACTGAATATTCAGAGCCAATATAAAAACATGTTAGAAACTGAAGAAGGCCCCCACCGAAATGTTCACTTTAGCAGAGAAAAACCAACCAGAAGGGTGCAACAGGCCCTGACACTGAGGTATACACTTCTGATGGGAAGGTCACTCAAAACACAAAGTCTGTAAAATGGATAAATAAACAATGTAGAGAAGATTCAGTGAACAAAGCTAAAATGACTGCCTGGTACATTTGAGAGAAAGAGGACACTTGCAGTCCTATCTGCTCCCATGGGTTTCCCCACCCTTGCAGGGCACCTTGCAACTGGAGATGCTTCTATGCTGGGCTGTGGCATCTGCCCGCACATGGATCACATGACACCCAGGTAACATTACAGGCATAATGCTGCAGGTATAGAAAGCAACACTACAGGCAAGCAGGAAACAGGCTGGGGGACATCACTTCCAACTACTATTTAAAGGATACCCACTCACTTGATGCTCATCAATTGCACTTTTATAAAGGACTGTCACCACCAGAAATCTGACAGAAATACTCTATTTTTTCCATTAGCTGGCAACTTTTTATGAGCCACTTAGAAAATACTTGTGAGTCTCTGTTTGCTCCACGAGGTCCTTACAGTATTACAATGTCCTGGTCTTCTCATTCCCACAGCTCCTCCAACCGTGCCACACAAACCCAGTATGTACACCAATACGTATGTTGTTGCATGGGCAACCTACAGCTGGCAACAGTAATAAATATCAGTTCATCGGTGCTTTTAATGAAATCCATGAATTTCCAACCATGTCCCAACACTAAATACAGGAAAGGAGCAACCTGGTTTTCATGGTACCTCTAAACACCATCTGCCTGAGTATCTTCATAAAGTTTGAAATGAAAGTCATGTAGAACCTATAATTTCTCTATATGCTCTTAAATGACGAATAAAGCTTCTGAGAAAGCCTAGCAACATTTCCATTTGGTTCAATGAAAAAGCATAAAATGCAGGGTAAAAGTTACAGAAATGAAGTAGGGAGTCCAGAGCAAGTACTTCACAAAGTAATTTCTTTCATACTGTCACCACCTGTCCTGTTGACCAGACTATGGGGAAAGTAAAACTGTTCAGAAACAGAATTCCAAAGCCTGGAATTACAGACTTTGATCTAAAACCACAAGAAATGCCTCATTCTTCAAATACCAAATGACACGGTGAAACAAGACAAAATCCCCAGGTCAACTACACTACGTAATGTTACACAACATCAAGAAGATGTAAGAAACCAAGAATTTTCACTCCAGACCCCTCTTAGATTGAAAGAAAATTTGAATACTGGAAAACGAAAGCTCCTTTACTGTACGCCTTTCCATTGTATAAATTGGAATAATCCTGATTGCTTCTGTTTCAAATGACTTTGTGCAGAGAAGTCAGGCCAGGCAATGGAATTCGGCATCTGTACCAGGGTTTTACCCCAAATCATAGAAGTGAAAAGGTGAATAGCAGAGCAAGTCTGTACCGCTAAACCAATTACGCCTCTCTTGAAAAGGAATCCAAAACAACAGTAAGAGGTCAGATACTACAAAGCATCCTTTTCAGAGGTATTTCACTACACTTGGCTTTCTTCCCGGGCTGGGGTCCAGAAATATCAGCACTGCCTTATTTTTTTTTCCAAGAAAAAAGTTGCTTGAATAATGTGCACCTTGTGCTCTGCATTGAAACAGACAATCATTCATCTCCTTGACTTTTTTTTGTTCTGATCTCTCTTCTCTAAATTAAAGTATTTTTTCAATTTTTAGCAGAAGCCTGAAAACAAACTTATGAATTACAAACAAAAATCTCACAGAAGGCAGAAAGACCTTTTCTCAGTAGTTCTTTATTCCCTCTAGGGACCCCACTTCACTTTTGATGTGTACCAAGGAGCATACAAAAACTCAAACATGACCATAACCCCATTAAAATTGCTAAGACTAAAGTCTAGCCTCTGCTGCAGCTTAGTTTGGTAATTTTTCCTATCACTGTGGGGAAGACAGGACAGAAACACTCAAAGGAAATGCCCATTCCCATAAAGAAGTCACAGATCTTTTCTTTTACAAAAGAAAACTGTATTTAAATACTTTAAAATTACTCCTCTGATGTGACCTTAGACTGTATCCCTATCCCAGAGGAAATTTCTCATGCCTTTTAATTCTTGTCACCAAATTCACCACCTCTGATTTTGATCATGTCTGATGTCAATGATCTAGTGAGAATTGACTTTAACCAATACTCTGAGAAGGTAATTTAAATAAATACAATATCTATGTCTTTGTTACTCAGAATCATGACAATTCAGTACGTACCTCTCTCTTTATCAGCAGTAGATCATCTGGAAGATGCTGTTCTGCTTTGCTTTTTAAATGACATAAAATGAACTTCCCTACCACTTGTGGCTTCTGCTAGATCATAAAAGTTGAATGCTTCCTTTGCTACTTAAACAGCAATTTAAGAGAGCAGCTTGAAATACTACGCCTCATAAAAATGGAGCTTGTCACAGAGGAGAAGGAAAAAGCATTGTTAAGCTGCAATCATTGTGAGAAAATGTTGCTGGAAGATACATAATCCAATGTGACACTTGAAGTCCTTGTCATGGAGCATTTGATCATAAAAGTATTACTTCTAAGGTCTATTTTCACATCAACGCACTACACATTCTGTCAGAACAACCAGTGCACTAATGCAAATGATAAATAAAAAGTATTTTATTTTCAAAGCCAAAGTATTTCCATTCCAAGAGTAACTAAAAATAGAGCTGCTGAAAGTGAACGTAACTATGAGAAAACTCTCTCATAACAGAAATTTCATATATCAGCAGAGATTATATAAAAAGAAAAGACTGACCTTTCTTTCCCACCCTGTGTTTCAAATACCAGCTGTTAAACAAAGAGTAATATAAATCAAAAGCAAACCACACACCTTAACATGTCGCTCCAGCAGAGATAGCACTAGATTGTCCTAGAAAGTGCAACAGCACTGCAGCCATGGGTGAGGAACAGCCAGTCAGGTGAACACATCCACGGAGTTCGTGCTGAAATGAGTCTTGGGGTCACCATGAAACCCAATAGTGTGGTTAAAGCCCTTTCAAATCACAGGATGGCAAAAGAGGACTTTTCCCCAGCACTAGGTTATGTTTTCCTACTGTGAAGGATGGGAACCAGGAAGTGAACAAAATTACTGTATTTTGGAGCATGGCAGCGGTAATGAACGGGTTGGAAAACAGAAAAGTTGCTTTTTATGTAGGAAATAAAAACGTGTTTTTGCCTACTATGAATCAGAATGCAGGGAGTGAAAGGGTATGTACGTGGTGGCGAGTACACGGGACGTGTGACACTATACAAGACCCAGCCTCCTCCTCCCTGAGGGGCAGGGAGCACACTCCACGGGTTTGGCCAGGGGTGGGAGCGCACAGGGACCCTGCGGGGCAGCGCTGCCCACACCGTGGGCTACCTTCCCGCCGGGTGGGGACGGGGCAGCCCTACCTGGATCACAGCGCATCCAGCCCCACGCCAGCCCGCCGTCCCTCGGGCTGCAGTGCTCCACACGGGGAAGCCCGGCGAGGAGCCCCCCGCTCCGGTGAGCCCCGCCGTGCCCCGGTGTCCCCCCGGCCGCCGCCCCCGCCCCCTCCCCGCCGCTCACCCGCGCAGCGCAGGCCCTGCGAGAGCACGAAGCGGCAGCAAAGGTCGCACCAGGCTCCCGCCGCCGCCGGCCCGAAGCGGTGCGGGGGCTCCGGGGGCGCCTCGGAGATGGCGGTGGGTCCCGGGGCGCCGCCGGGGGGGAGCAGCGCCCGGGCCCTCCGCGGCCGCTCCCGCCCGGCCCCCGGGGCCGCCGCCATGCGGAGCTGCCGCTGTCTCTGCCCGCCCCACGCACGGCACCCGCGGGAAGGCAAAGGCGGCACCGCGTCCGGCCCCGACCCGGCGGCCCCGGCCCGGCCCGAGCGCTCCCGCCGCGAAACGCCTCGGTCCGCCGGCCCCGCACCCGGCAGGGACAAACCGCGAACGGACTCGGGATGCCGAAGCAGCCCTTGGCGCACGGGAAGCTGGCAAGAGCTGGTGATGCGCTTCAGTAGGTTCCCATTAAAATGATCTGGCTCAGTGCCTTAGAGCAGCTACTGGGGGAAATGCTTCCCGGGGCTGGGCAGCGCTGACGACGCGCACCTGGGCGGGGAGGCTGTGGAAGCCCGGGTAGTCAAAGCGCTGATTGCACACTTGGGCTTGTTACCAGGAGCGAACACAGCCCCTGTTTACAGCCCAACCTGCCGCTGCCGGCCTTACTTGTCAACAAACAGCGAAGTTGTCCAAAAGATGAACAACTACTGCTGACTGGGCTGGTACCAGTCTCAAAATAGCAAACTCTACTGAGGGGATGCTACCCTATACCATGTTTTTAATGAGCGATGGAACAAATAACAACAGAAGGTGTTTCGAGCACAGAAAATTAGGTGTGTTGCAGCCTTAACCTGGCAGAACTGGCCACAAAGCTCCCACCAGTTAACCTGTTCCTGTAATCCCTCTTCAAACTATATTGTTCGGTTCCCAGGGCAATCCATTCTGGAATTTGGCCTGTCTTTACTATTAGAAAGATTTTCCCAAACGTGTAGGCTGCATTTGTTTCATGCATTACAGTTTATATTACTAATCTGTAATCCTTTCACCGCAGACATGGTGAATACTGACTTCCACAACAGCCTGTAGATTGCCAAAGACTTTTGCTTTCCCCTGCCAATCCTCTCTTCTTTAAGCCAACAACTCCCATTTTTTTTCCCAGTCCCACTCAGGTGAGCTTTCCAGAGCCATTCTTTTTTCCTCCCCTAAATTATCTTTAAGTGGCCAGTTATCTTTTAATTTTAAAAAGTTAATTTTTAAGTTTAAAAGTGCTCATCATCAGGCTTGTCACAGGCAACCAAGTTTTGCTCTGCACAGACTGGGGTGGGCATCCATCCCACAGATTTTCAGGTTCCTAGCTAGAAGCAGCACAGGTGTAGCTAACCAAAAATGTGGCTACTCAGACCCATTACTGTGCCCTCCCTGCAAGGGATTTCACAGTAACACCAGGCTGTGCAACGGCTTAAGAACAGCTCTGGCTTTAGTTTTACCCAAACAAGTTTCTGCAGCTGCATCTTATTCCTTTTCTAGCCTTCAAGCTTAAAAACCCCACAAAAGGTAATCTTTCCCATTCAGCCTTTTTAATCCTTGCCACAGTATTAGATCCAAAACTATTCTACAATTACTGTTTCTACTGTGATTAACTAAATTGGTACTGATTGAGCTCCTCCAGTGGACTGTTTCACACTGAGCAGAAATTAGGATTTTTGCCACCGTTACAAAGAACTAATACTGTTCAGAACACAGACCAACAAAGTGGTTTTAAAAAGAAATAAAATTATTAGTGGCTCTATCATATCACCTATGCTAGTGATTCTGTTGTGCAGGACACATTTTCTGGACAGCTGGATAATGCAAGCTGAGCTGCAGTTTGCTCTTGAGATTTCAGGCTTTTATTGTCCTTACAAGGAAATAAAACTCCTAAGGTAATACTGAAATTAAGAGAAAGTGAAAGCACAGAAGAACACACCATACAGTAAGTGGCTGATGATGTATTTATGCCATTAAACCATTCGCTCATGCATTTTCACAATTCATATGAAGACAGGTTGTTCAAGTAACAGATAATTAATATATTCAGCTAAACCCCCTCAAACCAGTAAACCAGCTTCAGGAGGAAGAACCATATATTACTTTCTATTACTTTTTTGGCAAATCAGTAGCATGACTCATAGCATCTGGACAGTTAGTTTGAGCAAAAAGTTGATGGTACTGTACACTATGCTTTGACTTGAAAAATTATTTGCTTCATAATAATGTAATCAGTAGATTATGAACTGATTACTTCAAGTTCCTTAGCTACTGCTTCATTAAAATTGCTTTAGAAAAAGAAAAACAAGATTGCTGATATATTCAGCAACACTAAAACCAGCAATGTTTAAAATGAACATAAAATAAACCAAAACATTTTCAACCATGTAAAAGAATGCTGCATATTTTTCAATATACAGACTATATTGTTACTACAATTAACTTTCTTTTTCAGACTGCTTCAGTATAAGGAAGTTCAAAATTATATATTCCAACTAACATTTGATTTCTTTCATAATTAAGAACTTTGAAACAACAAAGTATTACAGACATAATACTGGAAAAAATACAATTTCTGCACTGTCAGAAAGCCCGATTCTTTTAACACTTATTCATGTGTTTTACTGACACTCAGTGATACTGTGGATGTAAATTAGCAAATGTACAAGCAGGCATTAAAACATTCCAGTTAGACATGATTCCAGCATTTTAAAACAAAAAGTTAAGAATGCCACAGTGAACCAAGGAAAGATGAGTAACAAACTGTTGCACTCCTTTTGCATAGCTAGATTTTTTGGGAGACAAAGCTTGCAAAGAAAGAACCTGCTCACATGGGTGTGAAAATGTCTGAATTCCCTTTTAATATTTGATTCTCACCAAGAACACTGGAGAGCAGATCTTGGACATCAAGGCAGTGAATTTCCTCTTCTTTTAACACTGAAACACTCAATTATAAATTTCGTTAAGCTTCTATCAAAATATTTAAAAAAAAAGAAATGGAAATGTGTTCTATTCTGACCTGGACAGATAAGCAGGGAATAAGCATCACAAAACTATGAGATGCTATCACAGGTCAGTACTGTTGCATTTATACCTGAATGTTTCACCACTAATTACAGAAAATTCTAAATATATTTGGTCCAGCTCTACGTACAGATGTAATATAGCAATGAGAAGTGCTATTGGACACCACTAAACATTCATGGCCACGTTTTCACAGGAATGAATGAGTCCTGCAATATTTGCATGCTCTTCATCTGAAACAAGCAAGTACACCAATAGTATCCAAACAAAGGGATGTTTTCTGAGATTTTGCTTGTTTTCCTCTTCTCTTTTTCCTCTCCTACATATTTGGAAGCAGAATATTTCATTCTGCATCTCTGCAACCCAGTCCAGTACTGAGAGCAGTAACTCCTGATGCTGGAAAATAAATATTCAGTCTTACTAAATTTTCCATCTGAGTTTGTTATCTCAGTCGTAACTCAGCAGCGGGTGTGGCCCCTTTTCAAGATCTAGACCAGTAACTTATTTTTCCAATATTCAGTTACTACTGAAGCATGACGCTATCCAGTCTACTGACTACCCACAAACTCTCCTCATACCAATTTTTAACCTTTTTTTAAAAAAAATATATCTGCAAACAAGATCCTGAAAAAGCAATTTTAAGAACCTGCTTCTCTTGTGGTGAGCAACAAGATTTCAGGGAAATTCTGAAAATGCTGTACTCCAAAAAACAAATTTTTACATTCAGTCTGGCAAGCTGGAGTACAAAACTTCCATATACAGAGCAGTCAAATGATTGCAGACAACATGGCACCAAATATGGACAGAATTTAAAAAAATATTGTGAATTTGCTTTCATAAGTAGAAGTAAGCTAAGAGTTTGGATGTGAAGGAAAGGGAAATGCATTCCCACTCTTGTCCTATGTGCATTTTGAGTCCCTACTCACACTCATTTGAAAACATCTCATTTAAAACACTTATCTTCTGTGATGATCGAAGTCATTCAGCTAGACACCTAAATAATAGTGGTTGTTAAAGGAAATTCAAAACGCCTTTTATACAAGGGTGTTTTAGAGTTCTGCAAGTCCTCTCACAGTGAAGACTAAATTGCATTCTGGAAAAAAAAGGCAATATTCAAAGTAGACAAATGTCAATTTCATCAACAACACCTTTTCCTTTAGGGTTTCCTCAGAAATCCTCCAAGGGGCTCAGTTCCCTGCCAGAAGTAATTCTATCCTGAAAGTGACCAAGAAAAGATATATATTTCTTTTATATTTACATATTATACATATTTACATTTTTTTTTAATATTACAGTTGTCAAAGGGAAAGACCCTGGACACAGATTTATTATCTGCCTTTAAATGTCCCAACAGTACTTTTTTCCCTTTGAAAAAAATTTACAAGTCCTCTTCTGGTCCTTTGGAAGCTAAATACAGTCCACGTTTCGCAGGCCACCATCCATAGTCAAGGCACCAAACCTACACCAAAAAAACAATATATTCTTAGGTGGTTGACTAGATTATAGAATCAATCTTTAATTAATTAATGGGGTTTCCTTTGTCTTGACACATGCCAATAGAAGCATTTGCACCTAACTTTTGTATGTGCAAAGAAGAGAGAAGAGAGGATGTTTTGCTCCAAGTATGGGACTGGGGGTGAGGAACAAAATAAAACTAACTTCACTTGAAGCTAAATTCCACTCTATCAGCAATTTACCCTGGAGCTTTCAGGAGATGGTTATTTTTATATATTTTATCATCACCATAGAAAAAAAGCAAAGCCAATCTGTATGTGATAATGACAATACCCTCTCAGGATTGTAAGAAATGTTTGCATATTTGCTTTATTTAAGCAATTTGAAAACTGCAAAATCATTCATTCAGACTGATATCATTCCACAGCTGTTAAAAATAATTTCTAAAAGCCAGGAGTTAAAAGACAGCACTGGACTGCTGCAACAGTATTGTGTTTAAATTCAGAATTGATCTGTCTGTGCAACAGATATTTTTATTAGTTAAAGCTAAGTAACATGCAAAAAAAATGCCACAAAACTGGCTATGTCAGAATGATTTTACAGCAATGTTTCAAGATTTTGAATACTTTTTTCTGTTACACCTAATTTTAATAGTGCAAAATATATTTACATTTAAAGACATTACAGGATTGTCCCTTAGTTTAAATTCTGGATCTACAAAATGTACCTAATTAAGCCTATTCCTAGTATCAACCCCAAAAGGGAAAACGATTGCTTGCCTTTCCAAAATGTGATTGTTCTCAGCCAGCTCTTTAACAACACCTTCCATTTCCTCCTTCAGTTTCTTCATACTACAGTAACCAGAAGCAAAAGAAAGGTTACAGTTTTTATATGGCAAGTTACCTGCTCAGCTCATTCACCACCACACAGCTTTCATCAACTTGCCATTGCATACAAAATAGTGAGAGATAACAAGTTGGTTATTTATGAAAAAAGACAAATGATATACTAGTGTTGTCCCCTACTCACTTCCAAATCTGTACCACCACTTCAGCCATATAAAATTCTTGATCTTAATAATACAGGAATCTCTAAGTCAACTAATTTTTTTTTCAATTTCCCTGCATAGCAGATAATAATATTACATCAATGCCATTAAGAAATTCTTACCCAAGAGTCATTTCCACTAATGTGTTTGAGCTTGGATAGACTGTATTCACTGTATGTTTCATCCCACTGGAAGCTGCAAACATTTTCTGTGGCAGAGCATCTTGTAACTGTAACACATAAACAGGAAGTTTAAGTTACAGTATAGGTTGTCATGTACATCTTGATGCCCACCTTAAAATCCTTCTTTAAATTCTCCATTGCTGTGATATCTCAAAATCATTAGAGTCCTATGGTGGCTAATATTCTCCAAGCTGAGATGATCACATCAAGTTTTGTACTGACATGACTTATAGTTCTGTGATTTTTTTTCATCTTCTTGTCTAATACTTTTACCATAAACTCTCAAAAGGAAGTAGTATATATTTGTTATGTTCGTAGATATCCTCAGGCAACAGGATCATAACCAATGACTTAGGTGGTGCTACTAAAATACAAATAACAAGGAAAATGCTGCTTTCCACCATTCCTTAACTGACTTGACACTTATCAAGTGCTTTTCGTTCATTTATCCTTCCTTTCTAAAAAATAATCATTTTACCACATGAAAATGCTCTTATTCTCTCAGTTTTGAGGCAATTCTATTAGCCTCACATCCTGCAGAGTCATCCAAATTTTAGCACAACAGTTTCTTTCATGTCACCAGCAACACTGGTTTAACATGTATCCTTAAGAATGTATCCCCCAAATCTTGATTATGGAAGTAGTGTTTTTAAGCTCCATAAAAGATAATCCTCTAGGTCCTCAAATAACATTATGGTAACAGTTACACAGACCATCTCTCAATGAACCCACATCCACCGGCATGGATTATTTTGGGGAAAATGATAACATTACAAAAAACCAAACCAAACCACAAACCCCACCAAAAGAACTCCACCCAAACTCCAAAATCAAGCAATGATTCAAAAAATAACACCGTTCTCTAATCCACTCTGACATTAACAATGAAGCTACTACAGACCACATACTGCATCCATAAAGCGCTGTATTTTAATGCAACAGTATTAATGTAAGACTCACTATAAACAACACTGTTGACATTAAAATATGTGGAAGTCTTTTATCTATGCAAATACTTCACATAATTTTGAAGCATTCTACCTCATTTATATAGTCCTGGTATTTGGACACCTCTTCTTCAATACCAAAACACTGATTGGTGAGAGCCAGTAACTGTTTCCTTGTGTGAAGCATTTTCCTAAAAGAAAAAAAAGTTTTCTTTTAAGAGTGGCCTGTATAAAAGTGGTACAGTGAACATTACCAAATATTAAAGAAATCAATAGCTTGCCTTGTCCAGTCCTCAGCTTTGTCCAAAAATGTATCATACTTGCTGACACATTCATCTTTGAAAAGAGCTATGGCTTTTGTAGCATGCAAATACAGCTTCTGCCTGCAACACAGAAACAACCAAAACAAGTGTCATATTGCTTTCAAAACCCCATTCCTCTAACTTACTTCCTGAAATTTGGAAAAGAGGTCTATGAACTAAAAATCTGTTCAGCCACCTTTATTCATGCTGTTGTAATGTATAAGAACTCAAGATTTTAAAGGAACTGACAGTTTATGTCTCAAAAATATTCCCTAGTGGATAGAAAAAGAAATTATTTGAAGCATTTAGTTGCAATTATTTGTTAAGAACAAATGGTCAAATATCTTGAGTCAGTATTTGCCTGAGCTGGTATGTTTAAGAGAAAGGGATTCTAAATAGAAAGGACAGAAATCCTCATTATTTCTTATTTGCTACTGCAGATACTTGGAACTTTCGGCATATATGAGTAATTCTTTGCAAGGAGTAACATACATGCAAGAAAAAGAACAGGAGTTTTGTGTCAGTCTGAATTTATGACAAGAAATTAAAAAAAAACCCAAAAAATCAAGCGGAAAAGGACAGCAAAGCAAAACAAACCCCAATTTTGGTTAGTGTGGCAGCCAGTAATCCCAGTGTAACTGCCTTGCCGTGCTATGCATTGCACTGTAAGTGAAACTAAGGGATACTGGGACACTACAGTCTAACACCTGCTTCTACTATTTCGTTAAGTCTTGCATAATAGCTATTGGTTAATTAAATTCTGGCTAGCGTGTAGCTGGACTGTTATCAGGCATGCGTACCTATCATTCAACCAGAAAAAACGAAATCCAAATTGAGTGCTGCTCCCTTGTCTGCCTAGAGGTAAATACTACAAAGGCCAGCCCCTCCTGCTAATCGTGCACAGTTCTTAACAAAAACCACTGCCATTTCTCTCTGATATGAATCAAATAAAACAAGAGGTACTTACGATCTCAAATAAAACTGACCAATCTCAAGGAGACACTTGTGGTAGAAAATACACCAGTATTCAAAACTATGAAAATGAACCCTATTTATTTAAAGTCATTCACATACTAATGGCAAGGACATGGTTTGAGTAGCAGAAAAATCTCTCCTCCATTTACAGTTATCCAGTTTGGCTTTCATCATGGGAAAATCAAGTGGCATGTTTGTGAGACACCAGTACCCTCTGCATGACAGCTTTCTATCTAGTTGTCAGTGAATCCACACGCACGGTAGCAAGAGCAAGACTTTTAGAAGAATTACAGAAGGGGTGTCTCAATTCATATAGCACTCAGCAAAGTCTAAGGAACCACTCAACCGACCAGCCACTAGGAGGATAACTTAATTGCTTAAATATAAGCATCTAGCATCATTTCAGATAGAAACATAGAATGGTTTGAGTTAGAAGGGACCATAAAGATCACCTAGTTCCAACCTCCCTGTCGTGGAACATTGCCAGGAATGGGGCAGCCACAACTCTGGGCAACTTGTTCCAGTGCCTCACCACCCTCACAGTAAAGAATTTCTTCAATATATCTAACCTAAATTCTCTCTCTTTCAGTTTTAAGCCATTATTCCTTGCCCTATCACTTCAGTTCCTGATGAAGACTCTCTTTCTGGCTTCCTTGTAGGCATCCCTTCAGGTATTGGAAGACTGCTATGAGGTCTCCATGCAACCCTCTCTCCTCCAACAAGGATACCCTGCCCTGCTTCCAACCATCTGTCTAGAGAGGTGTAGGTTTCCCACTTGACTTGTGTCCTGTCTCCCAGTCTCAGATATCTTAGGGCAAACTTAAATGGCACTAGGCATCTGTGTATGAGGAACCAAATCAATCCTGAGACTCTACAGCAGTGTGGAGCTCAATGGGAGTCTAGAAACCCAGGTTACACACAGACACTTAATGTGGCTACTTCTCATAAGTGACAATTTTAAACAGGCATGGAGAACAGCATTAAAATTTATTTTGCAAAGCTGTATTTCCTGGAAGATTAAATTATCCTAGAATTTCATTCAGCTAGTGCCTATTTTATTCATCTGTAGAAAATTATCTCCACCTTAGTTACAAAGTCATTTCAGTCATACTGAGGGCTGTTTCCTCACTGAAAAACAAAAACCGGAAAAGAGTGTACTTCCTGTAAAACAGTTATGCCCAGATAATGAACAGGTATTTCACATTTAGAAGGCCTATCAGTGAAGAAACTCCAGAGCCAGAAAGCACCTCATTATCATGGTACCCCTATGTATTTAAAAGACATTTTTTACAAAGCAATCCTAAAGAGAAGATAATTTATAATAAAAATCAACAGAAGAGGTTATTTGCAACAGCACCCAAAGGACCTGAAAGCAATCATGGTATTTCCCAAAAGTAACTTCAAAACTTACTTGTCAAACTTGTGAATTTGTTCTTCATTATAAGGAAGCCCTAGGATCAGAGGAGATGATAGACATTACCAGTTTAATTCTGTTAGCTGTATTAATGCAAAACTCCACTAAATTTACCCATTTCCTATATGGTTTCCTTCTCTTGATAGGCAAAAGTTGTCATTTACTTTTTTTAACTCCTCTCCAGTCTTTCAATTCAAATTTGTGATATTAATAGTGGTGTTTCATTTATATGGGCTTTAAGATGGTATCACACAAGAGAAAGACCTATAGACATACTCACTGAGCCTAACTCTCCATACCTACCACAAATATCCTAGTCAAACCAAGACTGACCTGTCCTTTACATTACATTTTACATTAAAAGTGAATCAAGTAAGTTACTTACTTCGTTCTGCTTTGTCTTTTTTGAACTGATAATAAATGTCTGTGATGGAAGACAGCAGCACCTGCAGCCTTTCTGGACTAGAGTGACAAAAGGAAGAAATTAGATATTTTACGCATAAACACAAGTAGCTATGAGTTTTATGAACTACAACTCAGTGTAGAATTCAACCCATATTAGAACAATAAATACAGTTACTCACTTTCTGTCTTTTGGATGCATGCCTTCCTGATTTGCCCAGGTGTCAGCCAGTAAACCACCAGGAGAAAGTTTGGTTTTGATATCTTGAAGACTAGTTTCTATTGTGCCCTGAGAGCTGGAGAGCTATATAAGAGCAAGAAAGTTCAATCTTACCACTGGGCAAAGTGAAAAGTTACTTGAGGATTACTTCAGCATGTTAATACTATAGCCCCATTAATTTCAATTATCTCAGTTAAAGAAATATGTCCAATTATCTGCCTAGGCTTTGCTAAAAACAAATAAAGCATGGTATTATTAAAGAAAGAATTGTGTTTGATGATGGAATTTCTGTTAACTTAGTTAAAATTTATTTTCTTTCAACAGTAAGTTTCAACCTTTCATATTTCCCTTATTTACATCTATACTTGTTCTTTTGGTTTGTTAAGGATTCATATAATGACTATCCACATAATTCATACCTTTCTTTCTCCACAGTTCATACAACCTTCAAAATAAAAATGCACTAATCACCTTTTGCTTTTACAATGAACTTTATACCTGTTCCCACGACATTGGTGTGTAAAATTATTCTCAATTTTCCCTTGATTGTCTGGAAACATCATGCACATTTCAAATCAGATCACTCTAAAGTGTGTTTGTGTATGTAGCATTTTAGAAACTCAACATAGTTAAAAAATTCTTAAGCAAATGGAATATAACTGCAAAGTAAAATACATTTCAAGGTTATAATTCTTGAGTATTTTAGAAGATGAGACTGTATTTTCAGGAACTTATTTTCACTACGCTGAGCTAATATAAAAGGATTTACCCTGTTTTCAGAAAGATATTCACATTAGTATGGTCATTTTAACAAATACCAGCCATCTAGAAATTACATTGAAAATTCAGAGCCCGTATTCACAGAAACCTCTGTTATCCCGTATTTGGCTTTTTATTTATATAAACACCATTTTCAGAATGACACAGAATCTTTGTAAGATACTTACACGCAACAGTTTTGTGTGTATCTCTGAAATTTCATCCACTTCTGATGCTTCCAAGTTGATCTGCATCAAATTCTCATATCTGACCACCAAAAAAAAAACCCAGAAGACAGGCCATGAACACACTCAAAACATTTTCTGAATCCAGCTGTAACATTAACTGCCTTTTCTTTTATGTGAAATACAGTCTCTATCAAACAACAACCATGAAACACTGACAACCTCACATGGCCATTAATAATAGAAACATTTCAGATTTGAAAAAAAACTAAAAAAAAAATGTTGGAACTGTCAAAAAGAAACCTGCAACTTCCATTCCTGAATTCTTTATTCTCGTCTCATTACTTGTACTTCACAGGTGGTGAAGGAGGACTATTTCCTGTAATCAAATAATTTTTAAAACACTACCAAACTAAAGTTACTTAAACTAGCCAATGACACATGAACTAATACTTCAGTGCACCAAAATGCTTTTCTGAGGAAACTTACTGGAAAGGCTGTGTTACTAGAAGTGTAAAGGCTGGGATAGTAAGACTATCTGTCCATATTGACACTTTCCATATGACCATAGCTCAAGTGCTAAATAAATTATTCAGGACAGTATTTTTTCCTGTTGAGTGTCAGGTACATTTTATTTTTAAAAACACATTAAAAACTTGGTTTTAGTCACAACCAGCTCAACTGTTTTCAAAAATACATACTTCACTCAAGTTCAAAACTTTGTTTACCTTTTCAAATAAAACCCTTCCATTGTCATGCCTCAAAGCATAGCCTTGAAAAGGAAGGACAAACAAGAGGACACGTTCTTTGCTAACTCCATAAAAGTCTTCTGAAGTAAAAAAACCCGAAAATCCTGCCCTTTTCTGAGGCCAAAAGACCACATGCAAACATACAGCAAATTTCTGTTCAACATGAGAACTACTCCAGTTCACAAATGAACATAATTTTTTTCCAAACTGCTGCTTTGAGATACCGCTGAATGCACTTGAGTCACAAATCAGAACTCTTTCTTCTGAGCTCTAGGAGGTTTTTTTCTGACAGAATGCAGGAAGAGACTATGTGAACCAAACACAGATTTCAAGAAGAACCAGTCCTGCCAACTGCTGTAAACTGGCCTGAAGAGGAGTTTGGATTACCACCCTGATGATTTCTAACTAGGCTATGCAGGTGTACTGTTATCCTGCTGGTTACCAACTTCACTAGTTTCACTGTTGTGTTTTTTGAAGCAAATACAAGCTGACACAGCTGGGTTTTAAGGTATGTTTTACACACACAGAGCAAATATAGCAAATCTGTCAAATCCTTGGGTATCCATAATTACAAAGTGTTCAACTTGCACATGCATAGCAGCTCCAACAGGCTTAAGTCTATCCTTAAGTCCACCCTAAAAACCCACTGGCTCTAGATGTGTGCACTAATCATCTTGTAGGTACCTGCATTTTCAGGGCAGCCTGGAACAAAGTTTAGAGAATGCTATGACCAAGACAGCATTTGGGGAAGACTGCCAGTAGGTTGAACAGAAAAACTACCACCCACAGGAGACTTCTAAGAAGAGGTGGTGTTTAAAGTTCGTATCAGACTGCATAAGAATAACACACCTTAAAGACAGAGCTACAGTTAGTTTGTGGAAAGACTGAACAAAACACTGTGACCATTCTTTAGAAGTAGAAAAGAATGTGAATTGGACATTGAGTGGAACCTGAAACAAAGAACTGAATGGTGCAATCCTATCTCCTACAGCCAGGACTTAACTGAAAGGGGTAGGGCAGAAGAGTCTGACCACTGGAAAACATTTGCTTCCTCAACATAAAAGACATGAGAAGTTAAGTGTCATCTCTTGATGTTTTGAAACCCAGAGGTCTCTTATGCCTAAAAGACAACAATTCTTTAGTTGCCTAATTATGAATTGTGTCAGTTTTACAGAAAGTGCTCTAAAAATCTTTCTGCTATAGAAATCTAAATGGGTCCATATGGACAACAGTGAGATTCTGTGATAAAGACCTCTCCATTTGAATCAACCAAAATTGGCAAAATTAACATAATAGTCAGGCACTTAAAAAAATGACAGCAGAATTTCCTCTGCAGTTTATTTCTGGCATGCACTGTGATCTGAGTGATATCCTAATGCAGCTTTGATTTTTAGGGCTGTTTACATATTTTTTTTCTTGGCTGAGGGGTGGTCTTGAGTTTTTTTGCAGCTGCTCTATGTTATATTTCAACACTGAAACTCCTTTCATGCAGAAAATCTTATGGTCTTAAAGCTGTGAAAGGGGCAGTATTTAAAGTCAGACACAACCAAACTCAGTGACAAAAGCACTAATGAAACTACTCAATTCTTTGTCCAAGCTTTACTGTAGCTTCTAGAGTCAACAACAGCAAATGAGCTAAGTCAGAGAAGAAAGGAGAAAAAGAAAACACAATTACTACTCAATAATAATTACTTGTTCTCACTAGGTTATGCAGCAAAATTAACACTGACTAAAGGCAATTGACTAAATCTGCTTAAGTCATTGCCATCAGAAAATCCATGTCGATTTAAATTTAATTTTTATATGCAAAAACTCTGTAAATAAACATAGCTTGAAATACTACTGTCACTACAAATGATAATGAAAAATGAATGCACTTGTTGTAGTGCTTCTACTCACATTTTCTCAGCTTTCTCAATGTTTCTGCTGCAGAAATCCAGCCTGATGACAACCTCTGTCTTTTTATGAACCATTTCACTGTAGTCATCCTTGATTATTTCACTAAAAAAGTGAAGCATTAGTCTATAAAAAAAGTATTCAACTGCTATCCTACCAGGAATCAGTAATACAATAATATACCTGAAGTAATAATTGCCAACAGGAATTGCTTTCAGTTAGAAATGCATCACCATAATCCTCATATAAAAATACCTTGTGCAAGCTATTCAATTGTCCCTGAATGTTACCAGATGCTAGACTTAAAACTATCCACAGAAGAAAGTTAATTTGCAAATACCTTAACTGTATTGTCAGAAAAAAAATAAAGTATTTGTTTTCCTAATGACAGAAAGAAGGAAAAAATTCAGAAAGCCTATTCCTATTCAAGGAGTAAAGAAAACCTTCCAAGATATCAAGAGATCACAGAATGATGTACTGATAATCAAGGCATACCTCAATTAAAAAAAAAAAAAAAGGCGGGGGTGGGGGCCACAATGAAATGCAATCAGTTGCTTACATCAGCCACCGTATTCCTTTTCGCATCAGCTCCTGGTAAAGTAGCAAAGAACTGGCAACTCTACAAGCGTAACATACAATACCTGTCACAGCCTGAAGGAGAAAACAAACAATGTAAGGACTAATCTGGCATTCTCTTAACAATTGCAAGTCCACACATCACAACAAAGCAACGCAGATTAATAAAGAGCAACATGAGGATGGGAATTTAAAATGCGTAATTTGGCCTAAACTTTCATCAGGAGACAACCAAACAGTCATTATGGTGGCAGAGCTAAACATGGTAGTGACTTTTTTCAGTTATACTGAAGTGTCTGTTAGGGATGAAAACAAGTCCCACAAACAAAAATAATACCACTTACTCTCAGGATTTTCTTAAATTTCTGGAAAGTCACAAGTACATTTCTTCAATAGTTTAAGAATTAAACACATATATTAAATTAAAAGAAACTTGTAAAAACTGATGCATTTTTCAATTCTAAGGCTAGGGACTCTCTTCATTTACCTAATTTCACTTACAAGCTTGCTGCATTGTTTAGAATTGTGAACAAAATTTCTGAAATTATAATTTATAATATTTTAAATAATTTGTCTCAACTGATGACTTTATTAACTTTTAAGAAATACTGGTATTTAAAGGGATGTATGTTTTCAGGACTACCATGCCTGAACACAAGGCTCCTCAGCAGTCACTATTTCATACGTATAGTATAAATGGCGGACGCAAAGTCAAGCATGACTCGCATATGTTCAGCAGTTTTACAAAAATGACCAAAAGAATTAAACATCCTCTACTGGTCTCCTACAGATACGGAAAATTTCTAAGAGGCAGCACAAATTCTACCCTTCTGCAGAGTCCTAGAGACTCCTCTCTGTTGAGAGAAAGATGAAAGTTACTTTTCTATTGTTAAATTCTGCATCATCACAGGTGATGTTACAAATATCCTGACTAACTTCAGGACTCCACAGTGTTTGGCTCCTTTCTCCCCAACACTGAATTATGCAGTAACAGACCACTTGAAATTCAGAAGACTGGACTTTGCGTTTGGTTATTTAAAAATATACAATCATTATTTTATATACAAAGTAAGGCTTTAATATACTTTTAGATCCTTTGTTAACAAATGTATTTCTGGCAATCAGATTCCTAATTAGCATATTAAAGCAGATTTATTAACATTATTAATCTGAAAATCAAGTAGCTTTCATTTCATTATCTGAGACAGGTATATAAGCTATAATCATAATTACTCACTTTAGCCATACTGGCATCCCCATCCAAATCATAACGTTGATGTACTTTTGGAAGTAAAACTGAAACATAAAAAAAGTATGTATTTTCTTATTTTCCGAAAGAGACTTCAAAAGTTCAGATTGTTTTCCGTCCCCACCCATACACTGTTTTTACATGTATCTACATGGATTTTAATCTAATCTGTTACTTTTAATATCATGTGGTTCTTACACACACCTTCAAAACCGGCCTTTGTCTTAAATGCTTTAAGTAACTTGGTATCTTCAGCAAACTGACCTTCACTTCCTTTTCCAGATTCACCTTTGAACATGCTGCACAGCAAAATCTCACCCAGGTCTCCACTGGCAATCTCCCTCCATTGAAAAGCCAACTGCTTAGTTCTGTTCTTCAGCCCTATGTCTGCCCACATGGGAGACCATTCCCTTTTTATCTCATGGCTGCTTAATTTCACTGAGACTCCTAAGGGCAGGAAGGACTTCACCAAAGAGCTTTTTTAAACCTCTGGTAGGCTCTATCAGCTGAATCTCCTTTGTTCTCCTGCCCATTGACTCCTTCAGAAGGTTCTGGCACAATATAAATGCCCTGTTGATCCTTCCACAAACAGCTCACCTACCCACTCTTCAGCACCTCTGTGTGAGTGCCAGCTGGCCTGAGCAGTCAATACTTAGGACATACTGACAAAAGCAACACTGACCTCTCAACTGAAGCCATGTCCTCCAGCTCACCACATATAAAAAAGGGCTCTGGTCTAGGCCCTTCTATGCTCAATGCTAAATGGAAATTTCAAACCTTAATTTCTTCCTTTTCCCCCCTGTTATGGCATTGCTTATTTTCTGAACAAATATAAGTTGTTAAAACCTCCTCTGGGAACTGAAAGGCTAACCACAGCCATAACAAATAAAAGAAAACTTGACTTTCCACATAGCAAGTAATGGAACAAAAGAACCATCTTTGAATTACCTTCTATAGTGTTCCTTTCTACTTGTTAAAAGTGTCATGCTTCAAAAAGACCTCAGAACTCCATATGCACCACTACACCTTAACACACAAATGTTCAGGTTCAAAGTACTTGGAACATTACAAGCACCCATTGTTTCTGTTAAAATGTTCTGGATACTCAGTTTTGAAAAACATTGGACCACATTGTTAGAACTTCAGGTATCAACAAAGAAAAATTTCCAATGCTATTTCTAAGATGTAACAGACATAAACTGATTACATAACCCAAACTATTAGAAAATATAGCTGTAAGAAAGGAGAAATTACTTTCATATACCTTCTTCATAGATTAATCCAACAATGTTGACAGCCTCCCTGCTCACTACAAAGATAGGATTCTCCTCAGTTGTTCTGGGGAAGTGCTGTGCCAATCTGCCAGGCTCTATTATTAAACGCCGACCTTCATATATGAGTTCTTGATTCTGAGATGGTATTTTTGTCTGTTTGTAGACCAGCTCATGAAATATAGCAGCTCTGTAACATAAACAATATATTCAGTACTAGTTAGACTCCCTTAAACAGTTCAACAATTCAGATTTTGTATTACTTTAATAAAAATTGCTTTTACTTCTGATTAAGAACTGGTTTTACAAATAAAGCATTTGATTTTTAAGTAGAAAAAAAGCAGCATGCTGCCTAAGGCTCCAGGTTGCTCTGTTACAAAAATAAATGCTATTTCCTGCAAAATATCAAACTTCCTTTCTACCTCTGATTTTCCACCAAAGCACGTCTGTGTAAACAAACTTGCTCGGGGGTCTGAAGGTCAGTAAAAACAGGCAACATTAGATGAGGGGAAGGAAGCATACTTAAATTTTCTCAGGCATACCCTTTTCTTCAAAGGAGACAGATGGTCTCTCCAAAAGAAAAGTCTGGTGTTTTACATGTTAAAAAATTTTTAAAAATTAAATTCATCCTGTAAGCTAACAGCCAGCCAGATTATTTCCGAAAACAGCAGTGATAAGGAAGACAAAAGACACTTTGGAATTCTGTTTTCAGCAATCAATGGATAAAAGGCATAAGAATTTGTAACACCACACCTCCACCCTCCCAAAAAAAAAAAAAAAAAACAACCACAAAACCCCACCAAAACAACAACAAAACCAAACCAACCGAACAAAACCTCCCACAAAGAGAAACCTTAAGTACACTAACAGGAAGAACCAATTTGCCTCCTGTGCACCACTAGTACACTACCACTTCTTAACACTACAGCTAGGTTATATATAATCAAATGTAAATAATAACAATTAAAAAAATTTAAAACAAAATAAAGTAAAAAGAGCCTCTTGAGCTATAAGCAAGATTTCTCCACAAAAACAGTATTTGGGCTCCCTCAAAATACAAATGACAGAAAATTTAGAAAAGGCTAGAACTGTATTTATACATTTGATGAAATAACAGTATGTGTTCATGTATTAGAGAATAAGACATGGCCTGTATTATCTGTAACAATGCAGAGAAAAGGCATTTATATTTGTATACCTTAACTCTTTTAACACCAGCACTTAATAGCCATAAAGTGACCCCCATATGACTCAAGATCCTCAACTGTACCAACTAACACTTCAGAACCACTGTGAGAGTTTTGTGTCAGACGGAGACGATGGGTGCATTTGATACTCTTGATGACAAGATATGAAAAGGAAAACCTGAACACAGTCTGTAGGAAACTACTTTATAAGTAAGTAACACACAAATGTGGGATGAGTTGGTCTCCATTGTGAAAACAGACATATTGCTAACAGGTCAAGGATTAAGTCTGTGTTCTGTCACTAAACAAGACCAAGTTTTAAGATCACTCGATTTGACTTTCAGTGACTTTATTTTTATTTTTGGACAACATGACTCTATGCACTGTGACTACACAGAAGAATTGTATCCTTTCACTTCCTCAGATAAACTGCCAAAGAAAGGCTACTGAATTTGTAACACTCGTGATCTGAGGTCACAGTGCCATTAGCCTGACTAAGAGCAAAGTAATGAAAACAGGGAGAGAAAACACTTACGTATTATAGTTGTGAATATAAACTTTGTGCAAGGTCATCTGCTGTAATGAAAAGATGTGGATTATTATTCGATGCAGTATGTCACTCGTCTCTGCAAAAAACTGGTCAAATCCCCAGCATTTTTCCTGGTCTGCTTCAAGAATATTCGCAAGGACAGGTGTGAGGAGTACTTGCAGACCCCTAGAGGACACCAGGAAGAGATAAGACAATTTGGATCTACTTGGAACTTTTCACCTTGTAACCAATTGCAATACTTCTCTTGTCTCATGAATGCAAATCCCCCATCTCTTGAAGAATAGGCCAGTGCCTTTTTTCCCCCCCACCTCTACTGAGCAGCAAAATGTTCAGTGGTAATGTCCATTACTTTTCATTATTACACACACTTTATCTCTTTCCTCTTTAGGCTCAATTATCACATGTTTTTTCTTGGTATTTGGCAAATTTCACAGACACTGCAAAAATGACATGCAATGACATGCAAAAAGGTATATACATTGTGGAGCTGAGGTCACCTTTTGCCACTGCTGCAGTATTTTACCCAGCTCACCCCACATGTGCACTTACATGTGTATCACCTTGAAGGAAGCTACTGCTATTTAGGGTTTGCTGGTGAAGCTGCTTGTGTGAGCACACTACGTTACTTTCAGTCAAAATCAGCTGGGTTAGCAAAGACTCATCATTTAAATTGTCAACACTAAGAATTTATCCTGATTGAGATGGGGCTAAATAAGTACTCCACACATGCAGTTCAACTGCTGCAAAGAGAAATGTGCAACTATTGCCTTACAGTCATTACTATTCTAATAGAAAAGTCAGCTTAAATTTTTTGCATTTCTACTTTGAGCATCTGAATTGCAAGGAACTTTATGCATCCTACTCTGGTGTTATAATGAACAACTTCTCTCAAGTTTTAACCTTATGTACACATCAAACCTGAATCCAGCAGTAAAACTGGTAGCATTTTGAAGGAAGCTCCAGTGGCTTGCAAGCACACTGATGACCTCTTTAGAGGTCAGTAGATGCTGTGCTCAAACTCACTTTAGTACTAAACTTACAAAAGTAAATACTGTTTAAATGCTACTTAAAAATATTACTGTAAGCAAATATACAGTGAAAAAAATTCTGCTTTCTTTTACTATTTCAAGCAGTTTAATTACATGGAATAAACAGAGGAAACAACTGAGCAGTATTATGAAAATACATACAAATTGCAAGTTCCCTGTGCGCTAAACTAATGAATTGATACAGACCAGACTTTGACTCTACACTCCTTAAGGAACTACATATTTCTCTTTCAGAAAAGTTTGTTTCTAGTGTCTGTTGACACAACAATTTATTTCCTCCTTTACCATGAAAGAGTAGCAATTTTAAAGCACTGAAGAAATCTCAAGAAGATAAAAAGGTAAACGGGTTATGGGAGGTGTTTTCAAGGTCATACTGAGATTAGATCTTCCATGGCTCTTCCTACTGAATATTATGGACATATAAAGCAAAACCAAAATAATCAAATTTAAAAGATACTAAATGTTAAAATGTGCCCACGTGGCCTCTTTCCTAACCAAAAGTAAGCCTTAGACTGGTCTTTTCTTATCATTTCCTTCCTACTGCCCAATCTTTGTCATGTCTGAAGTCACATTCTTGCAAGAAAAGGAGGGCCATCAAGGTTATTGATTCTTCATATTCTTCCCTGACGGTGGAGAAAATACAGTAATGATCTGTCTTCTACTCGTACCACTTCAGATTCTCAGATGCCCGTTTGTAAATTAGCAATCATAAAACTATTTGAACAGATGGGAAGAAAAAACACTCCATAACCTAACACAGACTGTACCGATTTACTGAAGAGTTCAAAGAAAAAGAAGGGCGTCAGAGCTCTGTTCCAAAGATTCAGTCGTGAACAAACAGCTCAAAAAGCCCAATTAAGCAGCATTGAAATATTTTGTGAACAGTTCAAACTTACTTTGAAAGACTGCAAGAAATAGGCATCTCCCAACTCCACTCAATTGGTCCATTTTCTGCTTTCTGTATTCCAGAAATAGCCCCTGAAGGTTTTCCAGTGATTATTTTATACCTGCAATACATTAAAAAAATAATAGAGACTTCAACTACTACGTCTTACACATATACAGGTCCAGTAACTAATCCTCAAAAGGGCAACAATAATATAAATCTGAACAATAGGTTGACCTAAATTTGTACATGGTGCAGTAATTAGAAAGCTTCATTTACAACCTGACAGGACAGTGCTAAAAGACCAAAGAACAAAACATTATGCTGGAGAAGCAACTTTGTCTATCTCAGGGTTGAGGAAAAATTTAGGAGATTTCCAGCATACTGAAGGAAATCAAAGTTTTTCACAACTGTTAATTAACTAAAGTCAATTTAGTTCAATTTAGACATTAACATGACTAAGTTCTAGCATGTTCCACAGCAAGAGATGAAATCTAGCCACCACAAAGCAGCTTGGGGGATAGAGAAGTAACACCTAGAAACCTGGATACAATTCAGCATTGTCTAACTTTGTACTGCACAGGACAGTATTTCTCAAACTTCTCATGAAATGAATGAGAAGCAACAGGCTTTTTGCAACAGAAAATTTCAGTTGTGCTTTCTCTTTTTGGAGGACAAGGTACATAAAAAACACATGTTCATTGGTTATCTCTCAAGCAGCAACAAGAAGAAGGATGCCTGTGGGAAAATTACAAGATGGGCAATTTCTTCAACTAAGAAAACTGGAGTCAGCTTTAAAAGCAGTACCAGAACAGAGATGTTATTGGTGTGTTAGAACTCCCAAGTACTACCTTGCTTTTTCAAATGCAACACACAGAACAAAAGACTAAGATGGAACAGGAGTCAAACCAGTCATCACATAAGAGACACAACTTCTGTTTTCCATTCCAGAGCTACCCCTGTTATCTTCAGCCACAGTCCACAACACAGTCCACTACTCAAATGTCAGTCTCATGGGTAATGAACACATTTCAAGACTGCCTGGGATGACAATTATTTAAAGGACAACAAAAATTTGCAGCACTGAAAGCCCAAATTTCAGAATACCATAATTTTGCCCAAATATCCAAGTTATACACACCACACTGCAATAGACCAGCCTAACACCACGCTGCAGGCAAGATGTGTGGAAAAACATCAGTCTTTTAGATGAGCTCTGATGCTTAATTCAGGTCTTAAGGTGCCACACAATAAAATCCTTGTTGAAGTAGAGTATTTGTGCTGATTTTGGCTGGGATAGAGTTAATTTTCTTCATAGTAGTGTATGGTACTGTGTTTTGGATTTGTGACCAAAACAATGTAAATAACACAGACATGTTTTCAGTCATTGCTGAGCAGTGGTTACACAGTGTCAAGGCCTTGTCTAATTTTCTACTGCCCCACCAGTGAGTAGGCTGGGGGCTGGCAAAAATCTGGAAGGGGGCACAAGAGGACAGCTCAGTCCAAGATATATTTCATACCATGCTGATCAGCAATAGAAGCTGAGGTGGGGGAGTTAAATTTGCCAGGGTGGCATTTGTTCAGGGACTGACTGAACATCAGTTGGCTGGTCCTGAGCAACTGAGGGTTTTTTGCATTGCTTGTTTTTCTTAGTTTTGTTGTTTCCCTTTCAGTTTAAGGGGCAAGAGTTGCTGTTTGTTGTGGGGTTTTTTAACCTATTAACTGTCTTTAACTCAACCCCTTAGTTTTTACTCTTTTACCCTTCCAATTCTCTTCCCCATACCACTACAGCGGAGTGACCAAACAGTGGTGTGGTGCTCAGCTGCTTACTGGGGCTCTACCACAACAAATTTAAGGAACATTTTTACTTCAATATTTTCACCATTTTAATTATTACTATACATGTTTAGGATTTCTTGCTAAAAAGCGTTTCACAGACTGTTTTGATTCACCAACGGATAAAATTCTCCTGCTAAATTACCTACATCACTTCCTTGTTTCTACGAGGTCCTTCAAAAGGTCGAAAAGGTAAGCTTCCTGTTGCAGCGTGGTAGAAGGTCACCCCTATGCTCCACAGATCAACTGTTGCTCCATACTTTTTCTGATGCTCTTTTCTCAAAACTGCTCGCTCATACATATCAGGATGCTAAGGCAGGAGAAAAAAAAAAGATAGAACTGCTTTATGAACAATATAAAGAACAAAACACCAATCTATCCTTTCATGGCAAGATAATCTGCCATTCTAAACTTTCAGCTCTTTAATCAAACTTAGCTTGTATTGCAGAATTTGCTTAAGCTATTCTGACAGAGTATCACTAGAATCTTTTAGGTATGACAGTCACTTTTATTCAGAAGTTTTCAAAAAATATTGTAAAATTCAGCTGAACAGGGACTACTAGTATAAAACACCACTAAAGAAGAGGAGAAAGTCAGTATTCCTCCAGATGATATTGAAACAACAGAAACCAAACTGGAAAGAGATCCATGGCAGAGCAAAATATCAGTTACAGTGCACATATGGGAAAACATGGCAGGAAGAAAATAATACCTAAAGTGCTTGTCTTGATGCTTCTCTGCTTGTCTCTCTTTGGTTAACTAAGGTGTCAGGTAAATCTTAAGTACACCTAACATCATCCAAGTAGTTCAACCACAAACTAAAAAATATCTACAGAGATAAAGATAAAGACATTCATAACTAGAATATTGTTCCTCCTTTCACACAAGGCAACAGTTGAAGTTGGACCTGGAAATTATTTCAAGGCTAATATATTCAGATCAGCAGAAGATGGCATGACCCAAGGTGAAAAAGTCCAGCAGAAAGTTATACAAACAATTATAATATAAAGGTTTAAATACTAATTCCCAAAAGCCTGACCTTCACCTATCCAACTCCAATCACAAAGGGCCCCAGACTTCAAACATTTCTTCAACAGAAAATGAAATCATATGGGCTTACTAAATATTCTTCTGTGCCATAGAGAGAAACAAATTGTTCATCATCTTCCAGTTCTCTTGCAGCACCGAAGTCTGTAAGTTTGTAAACAGACTGACCATCTTCACCTATAACACGCATTATATTGCCTGGTTTGATGTCCCGGTGCACTATTCCATTCTCACGGAGATGATTCATCCCAGCCACTTCAATTAAAAAAAATAAATACAAAATTAATGCACACATTTTGATGCTGACTGTGCAAACACTGAATTGTAACTGATCTAGGAAGACACATTTATGTTTTCATGAGGAAATGGGAACAAGAAGGGACACTCAATTAACAAAAAGACCATGACCAGAGATTGCTTCCCCCCACCACTTCAAACAGCTGAACTACAGTATTTCTTGCTCTCAGCAACATCTTTCCCATAAAGCAGTGGAGGAAAATTTTGTAACAGGTAAACACAGGTAAACTATATTATTTTTTAATTTACTCTTCTGAAATTAATTATCACTAGAACTCAGTTCAACATGTGAAAAATAATCTTAAAAAAAAAAATTATATCAATGCTTTAAACAGAAATGGCTTCCTAATGCAGCTACCTATACCACCACAGGCATACATAAAGATGTGATTCTAAATGACCATATTAATTTGTTCAATTAGTTGACAGTCATGTAAATTCGACTCTTGCTGTTTCAAGATAAACAAAACAAGTATGAGTTTGTTTCAGTCAACAAATTAGACTAAGGAGCAAAGTCTACATACCCACATCTCTCAAAACAATTAAGAACTCAGACTCTGGCAAACCAAAGGCATTAGATGGCTCCTCTAAAACTGTGTATAAACTCCCACATGGACAAAATTCCATAACTAGTACTTTGTGTCTAGTTGTTGTCTGGAAAAAAAATTAAAAAAGATTATTGTGACACCAGTGTCAGAAATCACATATAATCACAAGATCTTACTTTCAAAAAAGAAAAGAAAATCTGTAGCTATACCATAAAACCCATTTTCGTGATCACCTTCAAAAGAAGTGTAGGTGGATTTTTATATTGTTTCACATATTCCAACTTGGACAGGGCAAAAAAACCTAAGAAAGCCTCAAGTGCTAGGCACTTAAGAGGCTGACAGCAGTATTGATAGGTGGACAAATGAGAAACTACACACCAGAAAACCTGAGAGAAGCAATTGTCCTTCTATACTGTTTACTAATCTTGGCATCTCAGTTTCAGCTCAACTACTGCAATTTATACTACTATACAGTTTTACATGTCCTATCTTGTTATTCTAGTTGGTTGCAAAGCAAAAGCATAAAATTTCCAGGATTATTGTAACACCTTCAACTACCATTATGTATTAAATATTCATATGTGTATATAGCTTAAAAATACTAATTCAAGATAAAGCTTAGGACAGTGGCTTCTCAAGATGAAGAATCATAACCTGTGCCTACACACTGAAGGTGTTTCATCTACTGAAAGCAAGCGTATTTTTTCAACAGCAATAACAACAACAAAGAAAGAAAATGAAAAAATGGTGGTGATTGGGTCAGAGTATTTGTATCATCATATATGTTACTGTTCTTTGAAAATTTTACTATATGCTCTACAGTTAAGGATAAAACAAAGAAGTACTGCGGTTACTTCCATGCATCTCATATCACAACTACAACAATTCATTACCTCTTCTTCGATGGCAAATAATTTGACAATGTTCTTATGATTTAGTTTCTTCAATACTTCAAACTCCCGCATCTGAACATCCACAGGACGAAGAAAACTTATACTGTTAAATACTTTGACAGCATATAAATCCCCAGTTTTCTGTTCAAAACAAATAAATAACTAATCAAACAGAAGCAAATGATTGTAAGTGTACACAGAGACATTATCCAAGCGCTCTGAGATCTTCTGTTGTGCATATGAGCATAACCAGACTAGAAGTATTTCAAAATATTATTTTGCATTAAGGTGGAAATTAAGATTCTACTAAAAAATTATATGTACATTGCTTTAGTTTAACAGAGACTAGAAGCAAACTGACTAGCAGAATGGAAACTTGTTAGCTCAAAAAATCTAAGTATTTTTAAAATAAAGAACAATTAGCACAAGAAAGGCTATGCATTTAAGAATTAGCCATAAACTCCACTGAAAAGTATTTTTTCAGCAAGAAGTAAGTCACTTGCACAAATCAACGAGAGGCACACACATACTACAGTTCAGGACCTTGGCTTACTTAAATTAAGAGACAATTTCCCGTAGCTGAATGTTGCTCTTTTTCCTTACTGTTATGTTTATACTGATAAACTAGTATTTTGTTTCTTCAAAGAAGGCAGTTTCAAGCATTATGCACCACTCATGCAAAATCCTGAAGCAGTTCAAACCCACATAATAAGTGTCAGAAGGACAGCCATGAGCTTAATCAGACTCAAGTTCTCAAGTGGGAGTAAGCCCCAGCATGCTCAGGCACCCACAGCACCACCTGAAGATGCCACCTCTAGGAATAATCTTACATGAGCAGTCTTGTGCAATCGATTCTTGATGAAAAATTAAAACCTAAGTATGTATAATTACATCTGCTACATCTGCTTTAGGCCTATATCTTGAACTTTGTTCATTTCATGAAGCTACTCACATACAAAATAAATCAAAGTTTACATGTTACTGAGATTAGTAATTCCTCACAAACCTTCTGTCGTCCTCGGAAAACATTTGCAGTAGCTCCCTGTCCTAGAATGTCAGACAACAGCCAGAGGTAATTCGAAGTGCTCTGCATCTCTGCTCTTTGATTAGACAGTTCTCTTTTTCACCTTAAAAACAAAACGTTCAATACACTGAATTAAAATTTGGTAAAATACATTAAAAGGACTTACTTTAATTAGAAGGAAAATTAAAAATCCAAACCGCAACCATAACTACGAAGGCATGCAGAATTAAGAACAACCAAGTAGAGGAATAAGAGGTGAAACATGGAAACAAAACTAAGCCAAACAATCCAAACTAATGCCATAGACACAACACCTCTCTGCATTTAAGGTCTGTACTCCCCAAACTTTGTTTGAAAAATCAACTGGAAAAGTGAAAGTTTTATAATCCATTTACTGTTGTACACAGTAAAGTTTAAATTAATTTAACAAAATTAACAAAAACGGTAGAAAAGAGTAAAAAAAATGTGCACAAGGTCTTCTAAAGGTAATCAAGACCTGTAATTGAATTCCATTTTTCTGTACATATGCCAAAGAACAGACATGGCAGATCTTTTAAATCCGTATGGCTCTGGAAGCTGCATTTCAGTACAACTGTAAAGGAACTGCACTAACTACTCACCAATAGCTATTTTCATATGAGCTAGATAAAAGTCTCAATTGATGCAAGTATTTTCAGCTATTTGCTAGAACCACCAATAACTACTGCAAGAAATTGAGGGGCATTTCTCTCATTTCTAAGATTTCACATTGGGTAAATCACATCGTTTCTAGAGAGACAGCCGGGCTTTCCTGCCCTTCCTGAAATGTGAACTGCCAGTTGAACTCAGATCTTCACAGATTCAAAAGAAACAGAGAAAAAAGAAGTTTGATTAAATTAAAATTATTAAAACAAAACATCAGAAGTGCCAGATTTTCCTGCTTGCCAAAACTGCAGGAGCTGCGGCTGCATACCCCTATCTTTTTGTTTTAATTAAAGCACTGATTTTGCCATTAAATCTAGCAAAAGGCTCTAAAATCAAAGATACAGCTTCCCAAATCTAAAGAGTCTCAAGAGCAAAATGGCAACCGGACCAGGGGAAGGTCCTATAGCAGCAGCCTTTCCACAGCTTAGCATGGGATGCTGCATGTGCCTGTGTTAATAGACAGGAAACTGCAAACTGAGACTCAAAGAAAGGAGTCTTTCCTGTAACCACTGAGGCCCAGACATGACAGAACTCCCCGCGCACGTTTTCCCAGCAGGCGGCTGGCACTCTCTGAGAGCCGCCCGGCGCACAAGAGGACAGCACCAGAAGGCTGTGGCGGGGAATGCAGCAGGGCGGGGAATGCCGAACACCGACCACGGCAGCACCATCGGCCCGTCCTGCTCCCGCGGCCAGCCGGAGCACACCTCTGCACTGTGCCTGAGCCTACCCATGCTACGCTGCAGACACACACGTATTCTCATGACTTTGAACACATTTCTCTGTGCGCAGTGACTGCAGAGTTCATACTTCCATGTAGCTATTCGCTCATGTGAAATGCAAAGCTTCTTGCAAAACTGTCCCAGAGCATCCAGGCAATGACATGTGCCATACAGAATGCAATGACACAATGCAAGGCCGTGACATTACTCTAAAATAAATTCAGAGTCAAGCAGCAATGGCACTTGTAAAAATCTACATAAAGTTCTCAATAACTCTAGAAGGGACAAAAGGTTTTATGTCAAATTTGAACCAGAAAAACCTCACCCCACCACCACATCCCAAATCCCTTACAATTCTTGGTTAACTCTAACAAGACAATTTGTAAGATTAGAATAAGATAATTTCTCCCAGCTGGCAATTACTGTAGATGCCAAAGAACTATCTATGATGCAGACACGAAAGGTAAGGAAGAGGGGATGCAAAGAAATAACACATAGCCTGCTCTGTAAATAATTTATAAAATCTTCAAATTAAAAAAATTCCTAATAATTAAAAGCCTGCTTGTAACAAGCCAGTTTGCACATTACCAGTAAACCTGTATTTTGTCATTTACTTCAAAGTAACATTCATTAGACTCATACCAAGACAAAGAAACATAACTAATAATTTCTAAGCAGACAGAAAGTGTGGAGAATTTCTTCACCAATGGCTATTAAAATACAAAAAAAATTTAGCATCCTATTAAGAGACTGAATTATTAAGTTTCCTAAAGTGATAATGATGAGGTGACTTATGTATGAGATCAGCTCTTTACCTTCTTACTTTCTAATTAAATTTGTATGAAGGTCGATGTGTGAAAACAAAATAAAAGGCAAGTCTGCAACAGATGAGTGTCAGTAACATTCAGTGGATATGAAGAAAAACCCCAAACCAGCACGTTACTAATGGATTCTCAGAGTCTGGGTTTTTTCACTCTTAAAACTACAGATATAAATGCGCCAATATTAATCCCAGGGCACACAGCAGAAAAACAAAATCAGTATTGTACTATTACACTTTTGTCAAAAGAATATTTTTATAGTAATAACAAAGTCTACACTCTTTTTGGCAGTCTTCACTTTTAAGATACAAAGTCTTATTCAGACTTAATCTTCAAATTATAATAATTTGATTGAATAACTTTCATAACATTAGATCTCCTTTGATTTAATAGCTTCCATTCTCTGATGAATTCAGAACGGGGATCTTTGCTAGACCCTTACCATATCAAGTTTTCTCTTCCTATCTTTCTAAATCAAGTCACTAAGAGCTTCTTATTAAAAAAAAAAAAAATAGCTCTAACTGTATGATTGGTCCGGTCACAAGACTTAATGCTGAACTTTTTATTTCTTCATATCTCACTTATGGTCATTAAGTCTGGTATTACGTAAGCCCAAAGTTCCCCACTATATCTAAAGAAAGTCCCCCATGACTTATTAGCATTTCAAGGTTTTGGGGGCTGCTTTTGGGGTGTTTTTTATTGAATACTTTTCTGCTTCTGGTCATGCTACTACTTTTGAACTTATCAGCAGAGGGGATTGTAATAGTAAAAAACTGCATTGCTAATGTGCTCTTTTTTTTTTTTAAACTCCTATCTTTTGAAGCAGGAATACTGACTTCGTCTAAGGAATAAACAGTTTGCTGTACCTCCGGCAGGCAGGATAAAGCAGGTACGGTTCCTCTGCTAACAGCTGTAATGTACGAGTTCACCAGCAAGCAGAGACAGATGATAATGTGAAGGCTCTTCCCGTTTACAGACAAGATCTTATATGCCATCAAAGCCAAGAGATAAGGTGCTGAGGTCAGAATAAATGTTGCATTAGCATTTACAGTCTGGTAACTATGAAGGTTTTATACTTCCCTGTATGTCCTCTCTTAAGGCTTAGAAAAGAAGCTTCTCCCTCTGATGCTCCTGCTTCCTACTCCTGCATTCTTCAGGTATAACCTCCTTACGGGAGTTTCCAGTCCAACAGCTGGTTATCAAAACCTCGGAAATACCCTACCCTCGGCGACACAAGGTGCTGCTCGAACCCTAACAAAGCAGCACATTATTGCAGAGGCACACAAAGCAAAAAGCAAGCCTGGCTCCAGCGCTGCTCACAGCCGCTCTCGGCATTTCCAGCCCGCAGCTGTCTGGGAAAGCCACGGATGGCCGCGGGCTCTCCCGAGCGACCCACCACCCTGGCCCACTCTGCCGGGGGCGCGGGGTGCGAGGGGCACGGCGCCGGGGCTCGGCCCCGCGGCTGGACGCCCTGACAGGGGTAAAACTTTAACAACTCCCACAGCCACGAAGACGGCGCTACTTGCTGAGGCACACTCACGGCCTCAGGTGATGAAAATCATCGGGACAGGGGCAAGGGCCGAGGCCACAGGCCGGCCGGGCCCGCTGCTGCCCGGGGAGCGCCGCCACACCGCGGCCCGACTCGGGAGCGCGCAGCCCCCGCCGAGGCCCCGCCGCCGCCCGCCAGACACAGACCACCGCGCTGGGCGGCGAGGGGCCGGCTCGGCCGGACACGGACACCGGACACCGCCCCCCGCCCTGCCCTGCCCTGCCCGCAGCCCCACGCACCAGCCGCCTCCCGCCGGCCTGCCCGCTGCCCCCGCCGCTTCCGGCTTCCTGCCGGCGCGGGGGGGCGGGGCGGGGCAGAGCCCCGCAGGCCCGGGGGAGTGTCACAGCGCCCGGCGCAGCCCGAAGGGGTCTCGCAGGGTCCTGCGCAGCCCGCAGGCCCGGCGGGGTCTCACACGGCCATCCCACCCCCGGCGCCCGCCCCACCACTCGGCGGGACGCGGGGCAGCGGCGGGGTGTGTCCTGCGTGCCCCGGGCCTGCCGCCCGCTCCCCGGCCGCGCTCCCGCCGCGGTGGTTCTGCCGCGCAGCCACTCCGGTGTCCCAGTCCCTGCTGCCTATATCGGGTTCGCCCCGGCTGGACCTCACAAAATCCCCGTGGTTCTCATACATCGCCGCTCCCGATGCCATGCATGTGATCCCCTGCATTTCCTGTTTGGAATTGCCATCTTCCCAAAGCTTAGAAGCTGTTTTCTTGAGGAACTGACACATAAAAGACAGCAACATTTTGCTCACAGGGTCTGTTTATTGTTATTTTCTTACTTTTCTTAGATTTTATCGTAAGTACCTGGACTTTCTCTGGTTCCCTTTTTACATGGCCCTAAGCTTTTTCCAAAGTTCTCCTTAGTGAGACCGATAAATCCATACCCTGTATGCTCTTAATAGAAATTTATGTTATAAATTATGTTTCCCATTTGTTGACATCTGAGCTTTGCTTTATAATGCTCCTGTATTGTAGAGTGAATAGTTGCCCACCACGTTTATCTGCCCTTGCATCTTTCAAAACACTGCAGAGCTCCCCCAAAGCTACATGGTTTATTTCTGTTACTGCTTCCTCTGTATCCAGCTTTGCAAGCCACTTTTTTTAACAGGTATCATGAGTCAGCTTTGTCTTCTTCAGAAATATTAATCAGATTGTGAACAAAGATTTTAGCAAAAGCCATCACAAAATCAGGAAAACACCTGTGAAATTTGTATCTTGAATGTGTATTTGCATGCACTTTTGAATAAAACTGAACTGCTGGCTCAATATGATGACGCTTTTTAGAACCAGACATTTTAAAATCAGTCTCATTCAGGATGGGACAGATTTCATGAGGTCTCTGGTCCAGCCACCTGCTCAAAGCAGGGTCAGCACTGACTTCAGACCAGGTTCCCCAGCACTTGGTTTACTTAAGACCTAGAGTATCTCAGCTGCAGTGTCACCCAGCCCCTGGGCCTGGCCCGTGACTGCTCTCCCTGCAGTTACCATCCACTCTGCTTCCCCCAGTTCCTGAAGCAATGAAAATTCGCCATACAGTTCAGTAATTCAAATAGTTCATTTTTTGGCATATGTCTGTAACATGATCAGTGAACCTTATGCATGGAAGATCTTTTCTGGCCTTTAAATGTTTCACAGTATGAATCAGGAAAATGGTATGTTAAACTAAACAGGAAAAACCAGACGCTGAAAAGGAAAGTGGCATTGCAGATTCACTAAAAATTGTTTTACTTTGCTTGCTTCTGTTTCTTTTCGATGTATCAGTAAAACTTTTGGTATTCCTCACCTCTCTTGTATTTAGATTCTCATTCATGTTCACAAATTCAAGTCTGTAGCTGCATGCTATTGCAACTCTTCATTCTAACAATATGGCTTTGGGAATTGCAGCCAAAGCTGGCATGTTGCACATGGTCTTCTCACACACGTAGCTGTGAATGCCAGAACTCAAAAAAGAAAAACACGCTAGGGAAAAAAAAGTTAAACTGAACATAGTCAATCAGAGCTGAGGGCACTAAAACAGGCAAAATTCAGTATGTTCTTCTAATCTTTATCTTGGGACCCTCTGGGCAACCTAGCAACAACGAGGTAAGAACAAGGGAGAATGGAGTTCACAGTAGATATTTGCCAAGAAAGAACAAGTATCTGATTGAATTATTTGACTTTGCAAAATTTTGAGTGAGAAATTGCATCTCACCAACCTTACCAAAAACACAAATAAATAAAAACTTTACCAGTTAAGTGGGTGTGAACAGTAACTCTAAAAACTCGCATAAGCAAGTTAAACATTGGGTTTCCTATATGACATATATTTACATATAGTAAACATATGAAGGAAGAACAAAGAAACAGAAAGGTAAAAGCCTTCAGGCTAGAGTAACAAATGCAAAACCCTACCTGGCCAAAGAGTCTTCACAATCACCAGGGTAAGAGGAAATAACCTTAAGTTGCCCCAAAGGAGATTTAGATGGGGATATTAGGAAAAAATTCTTCACCAAATGGGTTATCAAGCACTGGAACTGGCTGCCCAGGGAAGTGGTTGAGTCACCATCTCTGCAGGTATTTAACAGACACATGGATGTGGTGCTTGGGGAGGTGGTGTAGTAGTGGGCTTGGCAGTGCTAGGCTAATGGTTGCATTCAATGCTGATGAGAGGGGAACAGGGCAGATTGCCTCTCTGGACAGGAATTAGTTGCTAAATTTCTTACCCCCATTGTTAAGGTATTCCCCCCCAAAGTTCAGGTATTCTCTCACCAGCTTGTGTGAAACTCATTGTCTCTCCACCAGGAAAAGTGCCTGAAGGCCTGAAAGTTTATCTGTCCTCAGCAGTTACACCAGCTCGTAAATAAAAGGTATTATCTGTCTGGAAAAGGTGCCTCATTTTTTTAAGACTTGAAGCTGTTTTCTACTTTAACAGACTTTACAAGAGGAAATTCTGTTGTGCAGGAAAGGAGTTAGCATCATGAGGTCATTTTATGCATCTTCAGCCTAGATAGGGGCATTTCAACCAGTGCATAGCAACATTAAGTCATCCAGAAAAGCTGCAAGTGGTTGTATTGCGTTCAGCCTTTAAATCAGGTCATCATCATTTGGAACAGGACAAACTGTGATTGTCAACCTAATTTCTGAGTATTCTCATCAATCTCTATCTTTTTCCTCCTGTTCTATCCCACAAGAAGTAGTTTTCATATTATGTTCAGAGCATCTGAACACTGCCTGAAAAATCTAGTTCACACTCTGAATATGTGTTGCATCACTACATTTCTGTTTGGAGATAAGCAGTGAACATCTTTTTCAGTCCAGACTTAAAAAAAAAGGGAAAAAGTGCAAAGCAGGAATTCATTTCTTTCAAAGATATAGAAACCCAGGAAGTGCCTTTCTAAACCTTGTTTTTTTGCAAACAGGGTTACTAGGCACTACATGCCCACCACGTAACCCGGCTGCAGACCTGCAGTCTCTGCACGACTGAAGGAAATTACAGAAAAAATAACCTGCTAGTAGCCAGAACCAGTGTCTACAGGTTTAGCTAAAGATACAGAAACCAACCCACAGATGCTGCTTTACAGCTCACACCTTGCATAAGCCTTGACAGGACATTATACTGATTGAACAGGGTCAAAGCACACGGAAATCAACAATCCTTTTTGAATTCTTTGGGCTAAATCAAATTACACCCTCTGAAGATCTGGACTGCTCATCCTACAGGATACTCTTTCAGTTATGGATGGGAGGGGAAGGTCCAAATTTCTAATACAGGTAGGCTGATGGGTGCCACACACTACTCACCCCTGAACTTGGTACTCTCTGCTTTATATTCATTCTCCCCTGACACCACCACAGCAGGCAACATACTGTGGAGGGGGAAGTGTTTCTGCTGCTTCAGCTTCCTGGACAGGTTTGATTATGGCACTAGACAAGCTCCAGATTTGGCACAGAAGGACCTGTGGAAGGGGCAACAGAGGGTGGGGATGAGGAAATAGACCAGTCTCTTTCGGCAGTGGCCACTTTTTTGGTGACCACAAAATGAGGGGTCATTTGATATTTACTAAATCATGCTCTTAGACCAACAATACAGTCATTGAATTAGGAAGCGTAGGCTTTTTCCCTGCTTGGATGCAGAACTAAAGGCAGCAACACTGCCCTTACTTCAGAAGGCAAAAGTGTAAATTATGAGAAATAAATAGGCAGGTTTATTACAAGCAAAGGAATTAAACAAAGAACACTAACCCAGGGGTATACTTTT
>JAWWEU010000040.1:32706704-32716895 GCA_035583155.1 Acropternis orthonyx | reverse complement strand
ACCACAAAATGAGGGGTCATTTGATATTTACTAAATCATGCTCTTAGACCAACAATACAGTCATTGAATTAGGAAGCATAGGCTTTTTCCCTGCTTGGATGCAGAACTAAAGGCAGCAACACTGCCCTTACTTCAGAAGGCAAAAGTCTAAATCATATATGAAAACTGAGACTGACTCCATTACACTGTGAGTTAACCCCAAAAAGCTCTCCTAGGAGAGGGAAGCTGTATTGCACACTTTGTAATCTGCCCAGTGAAAGCTCTTCCCTCTGGTGGTAAAAGCTTCCATAACCACAGGGGAAGAAGGCCAAGCTAGACACAGATGGGACAGCAAATGCTCAGCAATAGCTGCAGTAGCACAGCAACATCTGCAAAGCACCAAGTCAGAGAGGAAAAGCTTCTGGTGCTATGAGAGAAAATGAAATGGAGGTTGGACTCAGGGACCTCTAGCATTGGTATGGCAGCTAAGAGAAGGAAACAGGACTGTGAAACCAGGAAATATGAAAAGCACCACAAGCACTTAATTCTGTGATACAACAAATGAAATAGCAAGAAACATTTAATTAAACACACATAAATCAGGAACAAAATCTTACAGAAGTGATACTGTCCTATTGAAGAGTAATAAAGACAACTGTTCTCTACTTTCTGCCCTCAGTGAAAAGGGAGGGAAGGGTAGTGAGAATCCTCAAAACATTACCACACTCCAATCCTGGCTGCTGTTTCTGATCCAGTAAAAATTATTTCTTTTCCATTGAAATTGGATGAAGAACCTGGGACCACAGAGTCTAGAAAAAATGCCCATGTGATTATGCCAGAGGTAAGTCAGCTTTTTACTGTGGACATCAGTTCTCAAAGAAAGTACTAAATCCCACACACAGCAAGACTTGAACTTTGCCCTGCCCCCATGAAATAGCTAAAAAAACTGTAAGGTTATAGAAGTAAAAAAACAAGTAGCAGTCTCTATAGATCATTGACACTACTGAAATACTGGAGTGAATGAAATTCTTTCTGCCAGCATCTTCCACATGCCAGGGTGAAATACAGTTTATTATCTAAGCATAAGAAAAATTGCCAGATTCTACTCAAATGTAACAGCCAGAAGGTTCAAGAATGCTGTAGCTTCAAAGATTCAGCTAAAATGATTCAGAGACTTAATGTTTCACTGGATAAAATTTTATTTTTTTTTTTTTATAAAAAAAGATAGAACCAGATGCTACTTTTAAGTGAGATCATTTATTACACCAATCTGTTTTATAGGAGGTACATATATATATTTTTTATCATTAAGACAACTTCAATAAAATGACTATCTACAAGAATGGCTTTGATTGTTTTATTTTCATGTCACCATACATGAACAAATGAATTTTATGTCTTATTAAAACATTTTACTCCGTATCAAAAATGTACACATTTTAATAACCATTGCTATGGTCTGAAGGGATTTTTACATTTAATTTGTTTAATTTTAAAAATAAGTGTCATTTCATTGCTGTACGTGTTACAGTGTAAGCTTAAATCATCCTATACATAATAAAAGTTTGTGTAGGTATACAAGTAATTTTTCATGTTGTCATATACCTTCATGTTTGAGACACAGGTGGGAAAATTGCCTTTCTTGTTTCCGAAAGGTTAAAGTACACACTGATGTGAGCACAAAGCAACATTTCTTAGAAACAAAACCAGTTTGAATGGCACAAGAGTTAGCGTTTTTATAAATTAACAACTAGAGTTCTGGATTATGGAAATAGGTACATGAGATTCCAGTACTTTCCTTAGGGCTTGGCTCTCTGGAAAAATACCTGTTAAAAATTATTTAAAAAAATAAAAATTAGAACAAAAGAAATTCACAACAGGGAATGGTTGATATACAAGGTAATAGTTTGACAGAGCTCATTTTCATGTTTAACATACTGGTTAACACATTAGGTTCAAGGATGTGACCTGTGCTATTTGATTACTTGGCCTCAACAATGATGCATTCTGACATTCTCTACAATGATAGCATCATTTTTTGCTATTTCACCTATTAAACAAAAGCCACAAGAATATCAAGCTATTAAGGAGATGACAAGGTGCTAAGAATAAGTGACAATTTTATAGATATAGCTTTGTTGTTGTTTGCTCCATCTTTCCAAATAACTGCTTTTACTACCCAGAGGTTCCCTGTAGTTAAAAAACTCTAAATAATTTTATATTTTGATTTTACTGCAAGTCATTGCTATGACTGAATTGCATTACAAAGTTCAAATAGAACTAAAAGCTATTTAAAGAAAAAATTTTTATACCTTTAAGTAATTTTTAAAAACTTTAGCATCAGGCTGCTGAAGTGCTTGACAGAATTCCTGTAAGAGAGAATAAAGAAATACTAAGGAACTAAATGAAGCAACCAGACAACCTGAGATACCTTAGGAGCATATAAATACATGGTACCTAACTAAAGCCACTGATATTAGTTTGGCTTTTCCCTAATGCACAACCAAAGAAAAGCATCTTATGGATAAAAACCAGTAAAAGGCTATGACAAGTCCAAGTGCATTCAGGAGTGAAAAATCTTTCTTCAAATACAGGATATCAGATTCACTTTTAGCTGAATAGACAGAAAACAGAACTATCTACAAGGATATCTTCAAGCTAAAATTTGAATTCAAGTAGGAAGATTGCTTAGACAGTCACATACACCAGATGTTGTGTGTGGGGGGGTTTTTTGGCAAGGTACACTTGGCTGTAACTTTACTCCTTATGCTAAATTAATCCTATTCAGATATGCAATAACTGAGTAAGTTTTACTGTGGGATGATAAGAGGTTAACTTTGTAAGGATCCATTTTTTTCCCCATTTAATGAGTTTTCCAAATGTTCTTTTAGGAATTCCTACCTGGATTATCTCAGGAGCTACTTGCAAAGAAGGCAAATACTCTTGCTGAAGATACTGAATGCACTCAGGACCCTAAGGAAAAGCAGCACACAATTTTTTAAAGTATATTTTTTTACAAATGGAAAATCATAGCCCTATACTATACAGTACAGAAAACTCAAAACGGGTGGTTTACATGACTGTTTTACAGAGAAGTAATAGCTTAACAAATGCTTATGTTATTCTCAGTTGTTAGCAAATAAAAAGATTTCTCAACCTCGGCATTAAGGATTCTACTGCAATTTGGTATGTTTTGTTACACAGCACTGAAAAAGAATTACAGTAGAGCAAATCAGTTTGTTATATGTCAATTGTAAAAGTATGAAAGTATCCCTAATTTCACTATCTGACATACGGAAGAAATAAAAAACCCACAGGTATTAGTATCTGCCTACTGCTTTACCATAGTACTCCCACTGCAAAATTTAGTAGCCAAGTGCAGCTGAACACAGTATTTCTCTTCTTGTAACATTAACTATGCAATATGCAGTGGAGTATGCAGTAAAAAATTAAACTTCCAAACCTTTTGGCAATGGAAACATTTTTATTTACACTGCAGTTTTTGTTTTCTTTACCTTTATCAAATAACACAGCACATGAGGGATTACTGTACACTAGCAGTACACAAACATGATCCAATACATCTACCAAGGGAAAGTGAATCAACTTTATTAATTCACATAAGCTATCCTAAAGGTAGAACATGGTACACAGTTGACATGAGGGGTGGTTATTCCACACCACCTCTCTGTAGCCAGTGGGTCTAGTAATCGACAGACACTGGGTTCCATGGCTGTTTGAGTAGCAGGGGTTTCTGTGTGGTGAGCTTTCCTTTTCATGTGTAAGTAATTTGCTTTTCCTGTACATCTTTTTATTAATATTCTTGCTATTACTGTTGCTTTCTTATTTCACTGCTGTTTCCAGTAAATTGTTCTTATGTCAACCCATGATCTTTACTTTCTGTCTCCAATTCTCTTCTTCAGATACCCACAGGGGAGGGAGAGGGGGGAGTGAGTGAGCAGGGCATGGTTTGGAAGTGTTGCAGTGGGAACACTACATTGGGGAATATCATTCCTAAACCACAGTAGAGTTAAAAGGAATAGTATTCATAATAGCAAGTTATTTCCTTTACCAAAGCTTGATTTCCTATGGAATTTGCACAGCATTATGGTCATCCTGTTATTTTATCTAACAGTACAGCAGGAATTCACCCTAGTAAGTACCTGACTTTTAGATATTGATAAAAGCACCAGAAAAAAAGCTTGCAACAGTTATTCCCTGTAAAGCAGGATGAAGCTTACCCTTTTGAGATGAATTGTTTTCAATGTCACTGCACATTCTGATAAAGCCTGAAATGTAATATATAACATTAGACTGTTGAATTGGTCTATTGGTTAAGTATTCAAAGCTTAAGAACCCAATGAGGAGCAAAAGGAAGGCTAGTTCATGCTATTATTCCCTCATTTTCCTGTCACACAATTCCAAGTCTGAACCTTCCAAGTTTTGTTCCAGGCTAATCAGAAAAATTTCTGCACAGCTGAATCCAAAATGAACTAAAGAACAGCCAACAGTGTATGCTTGCTTTCACTGAACATTAGTTAAAAACTAATACAGGTCAATGTTAAATACTCAGATCTGCAATGGATTTTGAGCAGAGGTAAACTACACAATACACTACAATGGCACTCAATATTTAATCATACATGTACCTAAATTTAAGGGAAAAAAAGGGTGAGATGACAATCTTTAATACCACATGGCCATTGTAGGTTTCTTAGCTTGAATCTGCCCCACAAGAATGAATGCAAAAAAAAAGTCCACAATACACACCAGTACTGTCTGGGCATCTGCTAAGTCAAATGTTTGCTTCAAAGGTGCTAAGAAACATGCAGGAACAATGTGCTTGTAGACAAAGTCTGCAAAACCTACTGGTCCATCTTTACCTCCTGAAAAGAAAAATAACATTTCAAGTTCTATTATTGCTTCACAGGCAGTAGCAGCTGCAAAGGAATTCTGGAAATACAGCCTTACCCCAAAGCTCCACCAACTTAGAAAGAATAATAAAACAAGTCTTCTGTGCAATAGGATCTGGGTAATCCACTGCTCCTTGAATGACAGTGAACAACACACGCTCCACATTCTCTGCACCTTAAACACATTAAAGTGAACTTGTCATTTCAATTTGCAGCCTAAAATGTTTTAGCACTCTTCCACTACTTTATATAAATACGGACCTGGAAGACATGCTTCAACTTCAAAATAGCTCTTTTTTACACAAATCTCAAATATTTTTGGGAAGTTTCCCCTATGATGCAAGACAACTCTTATTTAGGTTATTTTATTTTTTTTTTCAAGTTTGGAGATTTAAATTGCTCTTCTGACCTTTAATACACACAAAGGTGAGGGGGCTACTTTGACCTGCTTACAAATACAGATTTTCTTCTCTCTACCTAAACGTGGTAGGGTTAATAAAAACTCAGTGGCACTGAAGTAGTTAGCTTATCTTGCAACATACAGCAAGATATTTTTCACACATTTAAAATTTCTGTGCTGCACCTATGCTTATATGTTTAATTCCTTTAAAAACTTCTTGACCCATCGTAACTACCAAGTGCTTCTTTCAAAAAAGCTCTCGCTACTCAATGTTTTCATTTCCCACTGGTATTACCACCATTTTAGGACACGGGGAAGGAATTCTGAGCTCCACCTACCAGTTGAGTCACTTTAAAGAATCAAGCAACTACATATCTGACTTCAAATTCCTGCCATGAAAAGAAGTAATTTGCATCTGGCCACTAAGAGTGAAGAAAACCTCATAACATGATGCCTTCTACCATAGATAACAAGATAAGGTGATAGCAAAAATTTACAGAAGTTACTGATGTGTCCTTCAGAAAATGAACACAATGAATACTGGCAGCTGTGAGTGGTCTTGCCCAACAATCTGAACACTGCTGGTTGCCTTATTCACCAGACAAACACAATGATGCATGAGTTTGGATACACCATTCTTGTCCTTACAGTCACACTGATCCCATTAAGCTGAAAAAATAGGGAGAATATGCCTATTTTATATAGCTGGATTTCACAAACTCAAATTCCTGCACAACAGGTAATTTGAATCAGGTAAGTTGAATCCTGTATTTGCATTAATCCATTCTACTTTAACATAGTTAATAGTACTCGACAGGAACCAGGCTAATGATTTTAGCAGATAAAACCTAGATGAGAATAACCATAGTACTATCCTTTGAGAAACCAAACTCCTTACCTTGATTAGCTATGACTTCACTCATTCCACTACCAGTTACTGTCTGCAGAAAAGCAAAGTAACTCCTTCGTAACATTTGTTTTTCTAAAGCAGCAGACTGGTCATTTTCTTCTGCTGGAAGGAGCAACACCTCAAAAATAGCATGAAGCAGTGGCATAAACATCTGCTGCAGAAAAGGTGAAACCTGTGTCTACGGAGATCAGAAGAGGGTGTCAACTCAAAGAGTTAAAGAAATCAAACATTTAAAAGTTAAAACTTTAGGGCTTGCTACAATTCTCAGCTTGGATTCACTTTTAATATAGTAACTTCATGTAGCAACTACTTAGCAAGTCACATCAGGGTCACCACGAGCATTACTGCATCTTGACTTACCAACTATTTCAAGCCTTTTGCACAAAAATAACTAGTCCTGTCTAGTCTCATTCTGAGCAGGAACAGATACTTTGTCAGGATTTTTCATCCTTATGTTGAGACAGACACCATTTCAAATTTCCTGAAATACCATCTCTAAGATAAGGCCACCTTTTGTAGAACTTTTCTTTAAGCATTACTAAAGAAACTGAAATACTTCTGACATTACAGAATAAACTTGTCACAAGTGACACTTTTAGTGAGAAATATATGTATGAGCACTAAATTAATTGAACACATATGAGCCAAAAAACTGAAGGTGTGTGCTATATAGTCACATAAAGAGGTTACTCAGATGTTTAGTTTTTAATGCTGGAGCAAGATTTTTATCTTTCATCTTCTCTTTATTATACTTTGAAAGTATTCAAGGTGAGAGGATAAGAAGCCAGAATATTTATTTTACCATGTTATAATAATAGGACTGTATCATACAAAGTTAAACTTTACACCTGAATGTGGTATTTGTCCAGTCTTGCTCCTGTGACCTTTCTCTTTTACTTTCCTCAGCTTTCACTGATTATTTACAATCTTCAATTGCTTTTAGCGTATCTCGCTAAAAGGGCTGAAGTAGTAACAGTCTTCTTCCCTGATCTCTTAAATACTTGATTTTTCAAAATTCCCTCTCTGCTCTGAAGAGGGGACACTCCAAACAGACATCCACATGCTAGATTCACACACATGCATTATGGTTCTGTTCCACTGCTCATAAAACACATCTCTCTTCACTTGTGGTAATTTTCATTTTTATTTTGCATTCTGTTGGAAAACTTATTTAAGCCTATTTAAAGGGCCTCTTAACCTTCTCATATAGCAATGAATTTCCCACACCATTCACAACAGTGCAATATTCCTGTGGCAGCTCCAGGGAACAAACCACAGTTAAGAGGTGAGTAACTTCATCTATTTCACTGACTTTACATTTGAACTGTTTGAAACTAGGAAGCTCTCTAAAGTTACACTTCAAGAGTCTTTGACAGATTATCAGTTGACAGTCCTACTCCTATTTAATACATCTCACATGTGCCATTTCCAAAACTCTGTATTTGTCAATGTAATTTTAATAGCAATGTATTAAGCTTTGCTGTAGATTTTTATGCAACACTACTGCATAGAGATCTTGTAAATCAATATTCTTCCCTATACACACAGCTGGTATTTCTGTATCTCTGTCTTCTGGAATCTCATTATAAGAAATGAGAAAATTCACTTCAGAGCTTGCATAGTTCGTAACATTAGTGTAACACTTCAGTGGAGGGCATGAGGTTGATTGTATCAAAAAATGAATTTGTGCTGCAAATATTGTTTTAAAATATTAAACACAAAAATATAAAATTCTAAGACTAATTTAAGAAAAACCACTCATTTAATCACTGAGCATCCAGCAACAAATGACCATGATAGAAGACAACATTTTCCAGTAGCGCCTTCAAAATACACTTATTTATTAATTCTTAGGTAAAGTTCTAACACATACCTGTTTTTCTGGAATGAGAAAAGAGAAGATATCAGCAACACTTTGACCCTGAAAAGCTTGTGCAATATCATACCTTAAACTTAGCTGTTATTTGGTTTATAAGAGGAATGAATTCTTGAAGATCTTTTGCTTCACAATCTTTAAGCATGTGTTCAGAGGCAGAAGGAATGAACGGAAGAACTTCTTCCTCTAGGCAAATAATCATGCGGTGAAGGAAAGTGCGGACACCACTTCTCAGAACTTCCTTTTGTAATGGACAGCTGAGAGCAGGCAGAAATGTTTGTAGGCAGTCCAGATAAACCTCTGAGCATCCACATTGTTTTACAGTTTGCTTATTGCTGAAAGCCTTGCTGGTTCGGCTGTAAAAGCAATACATCAAGTTTTACATAAGCTCACGTTCCAAAATAATGAAGCAGTAACGCTGAGAACAACAAATGCTTTAAAATGCATGCACTAAACTAGAATACTCCATTTCTTGAAATGGGAGCCAAACAGTGGAAGAATGAACAGAATTGTTTGATGTCAAGTAGCATTGCTTTGGCGGTTTTTGAGAATTAAATTCTAATAATCAACATATGATTAGAATAGCTCCACACAATTCTTTGAGCAAAGGAATAGATGCTGATTCATTTTAACCTTGCTCAATATTCTCTGTATCTACATCCATAGTAGCCTTTTCTAAGGGTACTCATTTTCTGGGCTACCATAAGAAATTCTACAACCACTGACGATTTTCTAGGTCAATAAGGGATAGGTAGAAAACTCAGTCCCTCCTCCCAATAAATCCTTTGTATTTCCCTTTTACTCAAACCAGGAACATACAGAGTCACTGCGCTGTACCTACCTAGCAAACCCAACAGCATGATTGAGGCAGTCAGCCAGTGCCATCTGTCTGTCCTCATCTTGTGCCATCATCAGTTTTTCTAACAATACTTTGAACTTCTCCATCAGCGGAGTCAACAAATTCCTCATTAGAACCTGTTTTCTTTCTGCAGAGTATTCGCTGTTAACTATTAACACTCCAGCTGTTTCATAAATGAAAAGTTGATCATCACTGCTTAACAGTGCCTGGTAACCATTCTCCTAAAATGGAAGATAACAGGCAAAATTCACTAAGTGTCCTTTATCAAGGTTGTCTTCTCAAAGCTTATAGCCTTCTGTATATACCCATCTCTCTCCTATACTCCCAGAAACCCACTGCAGCAAGATAATTAAAATTAGCTATAAAAGTAAGGTACATGCAAGTGATCACATGACAAAAGATCAGGATAATTATTTGTGTTTAAATGACTGCATGCTAAGCATACAATTCAGCAAGTACTCAGACACACAGATGAGTAAGTGCAAGCCTAATTCATTACAAAACCTGCTTCAAATACTCACAGGAGGAGAAAGTTCCATTAGGTCTTGTATTCTATTCAGAACATCTTCAATAAATGGATTCATTTGCTTACTGAAGTAAAACACAAAGTACATAACATTATTTGGAAACACAAGCATTTTTACAGGTTTCCTGATGTTTTATTTAAGCTGTAAAGCTGGACACTAAACTACCTTCTCAATATAGAAATCCCCTTTACGTATCAAAGCACTGCTGCAGAAAAATCTGGCTTAGGGATATGTTGCTAGTTGATAGGCCAAATAGATACACAGCACAGTAGGAAATAACATTTCTTTCCCCATTTTTTTAAAAACATGCATCATCTAAGTGAAATATTTTTAGTAACAGTTGAAAAATAGGATCATGGGGAAATCTGAGCCATCTCTGAGCTGCTTCTATCTCTATGTTAAATACAAGCCTGTGAAATAAGACAAACAGGACAGGACTGTTCAAAGGGCTCTAATCCAATGACTAAATTTCATCAGTATAAATACCATAAATACTCAAAATTTGGTTGGGGTAGAGAAAAGTTACTTCTTGTGAATCTCCAGATCCATTCACTCAGCCCTGCTCACTGAGGAAAAGCAGAACATTTACACTGCTGATCAGCTTTAAGGTCTAATCAAAATAAACTGAGCATATATATTCTACTTTTGTTCTGTTGCCGTAAGCCTTAATGTAGCTGTAGATTTTTATATAGTTTTATAGTCTTATAGTCTTTTGCATTTGAAAATA
>JAWWEU010000040.1:32575317-32706604 GCA_035583155.1 Acropternis orthonyx | reverse complement strand
AGACCTTTTTCTGCCTTCACCCTCTCGTGGAAGTTTTCTTCCCTTGGATTTAAGGCAACAGTTCTGTTACAAATTTTCCCCACTGCTATCTTAGCATTACAAAATAGGACAACCCTGTTAGAGCACTGTTTTGATATATTACATCACTGCAGTCCACTTGAAGCCTAGCCTGTTTCAAGGACAACTGTGACTCTGTATGGTAAATTCAGTGCCATTTTGTTTACTTACTTAAGAGACTTGACAAATCTGGAAAAGAGGTAAGCTGTTCGACTTCGCACTTTGGGACTTGTATGACGAAGACCACGGTGATCTAAGAATGCCATCTGCAATCAAAAAAGACATCTTGGTCTTAGAATCCCTAAAAAATGCAGGGGGCAATCAAATCCAACAATTTAAGAAACCCAGGTTCTTTAGTGACCTGCAGAAAATCGGGAAATTTCCTCAGTCTAAAGAACTTACCCAGTCAAAAATGTAAACGAGATGAAACTTACTAGCACAGTTGGAATGTGCTGAGGTTCAACAGCAAAGAATTTTTCGTATCTAACCACCGTTTCAAAGAATTCCAGGGTCACTGATGTATGTTGATAGGCACTAACACCAGAAGTCACCAGCTACAAATAAAAGCATTAGCAAGTCAGCATTTTAGCTGTTTATGAAACCTAACTGCAATGTAAGTGACATGCTGGTAATTAAGATCAACCATTTTAACTGAAACGTTCCAGTCTTTATCAGCATTTTTTAATAGCTCTCAACACACGCTTACCGTTCTCATCATGTCTTGTAAAGCCGTAGCTTTAGTAACATCACCAGAGAAGTGAGCACCATGAGATACAGGAAGAGCTTCAGCCAACATATAGAGCAGCCTTATTGCTACTTCTACTTCCATAAATCGAGTAGTCTGCCAGTTCCTAGAGAAAAATTATAAAGATCATGTTAGTCTTTAGTGCCTTATGAAATAATCGCAGTTCTTTTCTCTCAAGCCTTCTTCAGATGCACAGCATAAAAAGAACAGATTTAAACTAAGAAAAACACTGTAAGACCTAGGCAGTATTTCAGAATACTTCTGAAAGACTTTATCCACTAAGACACCACCTCTTCATCAGAGCACTACCAATTTTCTTTTACCAGTTTCAACTGGAAAACTACAAATTTCTTGAAGTGCTTATTTAGGTACAAAACCACCTACTATGAACGTGGATAAGCCATTCAGCCTCACATAAAAAGGGCTTAATGAAGACCAAGGTACAAGGAAGTCACCAACAATACTGGATTCCTATTTGTATACACATAACTATAACTGTCTTCACAGTCAGGCAATCAGCAATCATGTTTCTTTACTCATATGCAGTTTCAAGGATTGGATCTTTTTTTTTCTTTTACAAAAATACTTCACTTACATTTTTTAACCCTATCCAAACTCTTTTGTTTCTCTGATCAAAGGTAATGCATAATATTTACACCTCAAGGAAACTCTTGCAAGATGTGGCAAAGTGAACACCTGTTGCTGTGGAGGTAAGTGAACAAAGATCAAGAAATATCTCTAGGAAAGAAAAGCTGCCATTTATGGTTACAAAAAGAAAGTTTTTTCTAAGGAGTTGAGTAAAACTCATATTTATCATTAAATTGTAATGAGCTAATTCTATCAATTGGCTTCATGTTGCTGCACCACACTTAAGTCCATTACTAACTGACAGTTTACGAAAGGCAAAGAACCCCAGAGGGCATTGTGCAAAACAAGTTAAAAGCCCCAACTTACTGAAGTGTAGTGTTAAAAACTCTGCGGACAGATGCCAACAATAATTCTGGTGAAACCTGAGCAAGTCTGTCCAGCAACAGTTTTAACTGTTTTCTGTACTCCACAAACATTGCTTCATCTTCACCCTACAAAACATTCATGTCAGTAAAGTACATATTTTCATGTTTAAATTCATCTACAATCACTTCAGACAACTACATGTAAAACAAAAAAACATGTACATACAAAACCAGTCTAGCACGCTCACAAGAATTCAATGATGCTCACCCTATGCTCTTGCAGCATCTTGCAGGTTCCTTCTATGACTGGTTGTAATATGTTGAGATAAACTGCATTCAGTCCAGAAACATATTAAAAAGGCTTTCCAAACTGAAAACTAGCCAAAAATTCAAGAAAGAAAATGCTCTTGGCAAAGCCTTATTGACCCAATTCTTGAAAATTGACTCGCTCCTCAAAGATGTTCTTTCTCAGCATCTCAGTTTTAAAATTGGAGTGATAGCAACATTTATGATGGACTGCATATGGTTTAAGTTAACCTTTTAAAACTCCAAACAGCCTGGACCAAAAGTAAGTCTGTCTAACAAACCAAATCATTACTGTTGGCTGACAGAGATGTAAGCATGAAAGGAGAGTGAAGCAAAGAACCTACCCCACCTTTATCTTGTTTTTGCAGAGATTTGACCATCTCTGGTAGCTGAAGCAGTATGTCTTAAAGAGTTTCATCACACAACATTTCTCAAATCTTTTTGCAAGATAGAAGTAATGTGCAGAAACACACAAATTCACACTGAACAAGACACCTCAACAGCTCTGTTTAGTTATCAGCACAGCTGAGTTTGCCTATGAATCTCTCTGCACAAATGCAGCCAGAAATATTGTTAACTGAACTGGCCTGGATATCCCTTTACTATGTTTTGTCCTAAAAGACATACCCAGAAGTTAAAAGAGCTTTCCATATGGGGAAAAAAAAAAATCAGCCTACAGACCTTTGCTTCCTACCTTTACACCTTTCATCTATGAAAAATATGAATTTTAGAAGGGTGAGCAAGTTATACTACATATAATTAAATTGTATTTGTCTATTTATTCCTATAACACAATACCTCATTTTCAAAATTATATTCTTCATCATATGTCAACTTCTTCATAACAGCCAACATGATTGCCTAAGATAAAAAGAGAACTGTAAGCACAAAAGCAGACAAGAACCAACAGTTAAAATTATTACAGTAAAGAAAACATGAAAGCAAGCGTTACATGTTTACAAATATTTTTAATCCCATTTGAACTATTATTTTCAGAGGTTTAGCAGAAGTTAACAGTCCAAATCAAAACAGATGGATTATATCCAAACAATACACAGATGCTATTCCAGACATACAGCACAGATGATTTGGAGCTCTCAGTCTCTGACAGTATTATCTGGCTTTATTTCCTGCTTGTAATCTGTGCTGTTCAGTTCACACTGAAAACAATCAAGATGACTGAACTAGGCAGAGGAAGCCAAACAGGCTGTCCAAGATAGTATTTTAAAGGGACAGGTCAGATTACCCGCATATCAACTGCTCTAATAGCTCACAGTCACTGGGATGGGTAACATCAATCTTTACTCAGTATTTGTTTTGCTACCTTTAATATTGCTGTTTCAATATTGCCTCAAGAAACAGTGCCCTGTACTCTAGTAGCTATAACTATCTGTAGCATGTACTAAATACTTCTGATGGAAGTCAGTCTAATTATTACCATCATCAATAAAATATATAATTTACATAATATAAATATATTTGGTTTGCCATCCTTAATCCTACAGCACAAAGTTGCACAAAGACTCAATTACACCTATACAGTCTTTTATACATCAACCATTCACTAAGTCTGGGACTAGGACTGGATCCAGCCACACCTAGATTCCTCTCTGAAAAGGATTTTAGAAAACAAGAGGATGCCTTCTGCCCCTCCTGACTCAATGGGAGAGTTTCTCTAATAAACCTTGTCCATAGATTGCATTCCACTGAATCACAATTCCACCTTAGTAGGGACTGTTGGTATGTCTTAAAGCAGCAGTAAAGGCTTGATCTTGGCCCTACTTAAGTCTAAAACTAAATATGCCACTTTGATCTTATTCAGCCTTTACCACTTCAGGTTTTCATAACTCTGATTTAATGTTTAAAATACACAGAGTATTCAATTCCATTCATGTTTGACAGGATGGACAGAAACAGGACTAACACACAAAGTGAGCTAAAACAAGTGTTTAAAAATCTGTATTTTGATTCTGGAGAACCTACAAAAACGTAAGTCTAAAATATGCCAAATGGACAGACAGCTATTCTGAATACTTAAAATTGAGTTAGAGTAAAACCGGTTTTATATCTATGGCAACAATGAAGTGTTAAAAGCCAGGAGAATATGAAGTAGCAACAAGCAATTGGGCAGACTTAGAATTTTAACGGGTATTTAATCAGCATTACTGAACATCTCATGCTTATACCTACTACCCCCCCCCCCTTCATATTGATTAAATTTAATCGCCAACAGCTTTTATTATAACTATAGCATATGAAAACCCTGATCATATCAGCAAGAATTTGATTAGCATTTTGTGATTCTCTTTAAACACGGAAGGTTCCTGAATGTGGTTAGCCAAGAATTTCACACAAATAATAAGGGAATAAAGCACATAAAAAAAAAAAAAAAAAAAAAAAAGAAAACCAAACCAAACTAAACCACCACCAACAAACAACAAAAAACCCCCAGTCCCAATGAAACAAAAAATCCCTTTTGACAAATGAATCACAATTACTACTGTTCATTAACTGAGAATTCCTTAGCACCAAAATGGACCAATGAATTAAAAACTTAGGTTAATGAGGTGAAATTCTCAGTGATGTTGCAGAAATAGAAACTTTGACACGTGTCAGCATCACCCCTGTGAGTAGTCTCTGCTTCTGTGTAAGAAGCAATATTAAAGAATTGAAATAATTGAAAACCATTAATGCAATATATTCATAGCTAAAGACATTTAGAAGGACCTGTCATTTTTAAGACATAAAAATGTGATTCTGCTGATGAGAAAAAAACCTCTGGAACTTCAAAGGCACAACAAACAAGACCCCCTTTTTCCCTGTTCAAAAAATGAATAGGTTAAAATTGAGAACTTAGGTGCAAAACTTTAAAGGAGTGCTTCTAAGCACACAATTTAAAGCTTAGGACAGACAACAATAAGTTTTAGACTATTTTCCATTATTTTCTTATTATGAGATGGATGAAAAAAAAAATTGGTGTGATTGCTTCTCAGTTTAACACAAATCCTCACAAAGTTCTCAGTAAAATTAAGAAATAATTGCAACACAGGAATCTCCAGTATGAAAGCAGTTTTAGCAAAACAATGTATTTCAGGATAGTAACCCATTCAAGTTTTTAGTATATTAAGTGCACTGCAGTAGTTAATCTAGTTAAAAGAACGAAAGACAATAACAAAAATAAAAAGATTCAGTGATAGTATCAAAGTTCTCTTATTGTATTACCTAACCCAATTTAAACAGACATCAGACAAAACAAGATCACGATAACCTACACCAGTTACCCAAATTCAACTTTTATTGTTAGGACAGGTACAGAACCCGGTTTTCTTTGTAAAGAAAAAGGAATCACACCTGTCAGCTGTATGAACTTGCAAGATACCTACACCAATCCAACCAGTTCAACATCCAAATTAGTACATCCACATTGGTACAGAACAGTCACAGAGAAAAGAAACTAAAGGACCGGGCTGAAAAACTCAAGTAAGTTTACTACTTCCAAAACTGAACATAAACCTTACTTATTAAACTTAATGCTCCATTTATAAACTTAAGTTTATCTAAACTCAAGTATATAAACTTGACCTTTATATATATATTTAATGTAATATTTAACATATAATTGCTCCTAGTTACAACTGTTCCAGCTGAATCACTGTTTCTTTCGTAAGTTTAATTTATCAAGGTTTATTTTTATGACAACCCTTTCCAGACTTCTTCCAATCCTCTGGAATTAGGGCAGGTTTTAATAAAAATACAAAATTTCAAGAAAACAACTCTTCTATATTGATTTAAGAATATTCTGTGAGGAGCATAGTCTGTACAGGAGTTTACAAACATATGCTTAAGGGTTGTTTGGGAAGACCAGCTCTAAAATAACTTTCATCTTTATACACAATTCCATATAGGTTTACTATTTAAAGAAACAATTGTAGTTACTTAGCAGAGGAAGGAACACATTGTCCTTACTTTTAAATTTTCCCTTTTGATTATTGTCACACACATATTTTGAGGCATATAAATGAAACAAAATTTGTTTCAGCAAAATGAAATACTCTGATTCAATGTGTTCTTGAAGAGTACGATCTGTAGTAAAAAGAAAATTCTTACCTCTACATTAGCTTTTTGTTGGTCTGAAAGTGCAGAAAGCTGTAAAATAAAACTTGTTGTTATTTTTTTTTATATTAAGTTCATTATAATTGTCTTAATAGGAAAAGACAGGCTTGCTTTTTAACAGCCATATGATTTGGAAGCCTTCTTTCCACTTCGCACATGATTTAACCAAACTCCTTCAGATCTCTAAACAACACTACAGAAATAGCATGACCACATGCATTAAAGATACTGAATGCTATTAGTCAAAAAACCTATTTTGCAAGTCAGCTTGCACATAGTAGGAGATCTATATATTCACACAAAACCCAAATGAAATCGTATGTCAGAACTGGTGTTAAATTGAAGCCAGACATACTTGTTTCAGGATGTGAAGGTAGTCGTAACAGAAGCCAATGATGTTAGAGGAGATGTCATCATCTTCATGAATTAGAAGTTGTAACATTAGGGCCACTTTAGCCTCAATAGCTTGTAAAGTGTCCTGAGCACTCTTCATATCACCATTTTTAATCAGTTTAGTCCAACTAGTTATTAACGCTTGCCCCATTCCATTGACCAGCTTAGAAAATCTGGCCAGAAAATCCACATCATCTTCCTGCAAGAACAGACATACAATTAAAAATACAAGCAGAGCTTATGTTTAAATGGCATGAGCTCACAGACTGTACTACCCATGTCTAATATGTAGAAGTAAAATCAACATTTGTCTCCAAGACAGAAAGTACAATTGCCTGGTTCCTTTTCCCCCAGGAATGGAGAGAGACAAAAATTAAAGCAATGTCAGATTTGGCTGTACTCTATAAAACAACAGGAGCTTGCTTCATCTCTTCAGATTAGTTTATTTCTCTTTTTATTATACTGCAAGAATCAGGTTCAAAATAGAAGCAGCAGCACAGACCTACAATAAATTTTAGGATGTATAAGAGGAAAATCTTTTTACGGGAATACTTCAAAGAATTAACAGCTGTAGCTCTCTTCAGAAATACTGATAACGAGTAACTTTCAGTACTGCCTGGAAGAGTGAGTTAGTATTAAATATTTATGCCTTGCTTTTGCAAAAATACATTGACCAGAAGTGAGAAATATCCCTAGCCCAGCCACCCCAAACAGATTATTTACTCCCTGTCCCAACTGTACAATAGCCAAAGAATAACAAGTCTACCTCAGAAAGACGGAGGTAAGATTTTTTTCAGAGGAACACCTTCTGAATCAATGAATGCACATGTTCTGAATTTCAGTAGGAAACAAATTTGACAAAGGCTTCAAAACGAAGAGGTAACTGCCTTGCAATTTAAGGACTACAGCTTCGTAAGAACTGGTTGCTTTTTCTCCATGGCAGGTAGCAAACACTGTTCCTTAAACACTGCAACTGCCAGGAATGTCTGTTTAGTTAGTAGGTATACTTTTCCAGCTTATAGATAAGCATTTCAAGCCTCACATTTGATGGTGCAGACATGCAAAACAGCATACGTGTCCTTAAGAAAGCTCTCTCCGCTACCTAATTATGCATAGCTGACCTAATGTCTGGCCCAAAAAAACTCTACCTTGGCTACAATACCTATTACAGAATCATTCAGGAGAGAAGATTTGAGACAGGGAAACACAGAAACCAGCACTAACAGCAAGCACAGCACGCTTCAGAACAGGAACAGAGAAGTTACATAACTTCTAAAACAAAACACTGTGTTTAAATTAACAATGAACATTAATAACATACTGTTAGTTGAAGTATGAGAAAACTGTAAGAAGCATTTAGCTCTGATGCAGAAGCATAAGTACTTGTCCCTAGTCTGTGGAGTGTTTTATAGTTTTCTGTGCATTTGCTTATTTAAGAACTGCTGGAAACCTATGACTCATTGCTATTGTTAAAAATCAATACACAAACCTGATCAATACTGAAGAGGCCAGCAGACTGTAATACTTGACATAAAGACTCAACCAATTTTGTTTTATCAATTGGGTCCATTCCCTTATTTACAATTTCAAACAAACAATCACAGGCTTCTTCCCGGAGAACTTCCACAGACATGTGACCTAGCAGCATATTTATAAACCTTCAGAGAAAAAAAGAAGTTTATTTTTTTTTTTGTACAAAGTAGCATTGTATAGAAGCTTTACATTATGTTTCTCTTTATACAGCAGTTTTAAAGTCTATTGTACTGACTAAAACCCAGCATTTTACATATTTTAAGGAGAACACAGCAAACTGAGCAGTGTTTCATTTGGTCATTATATCAGCTTGGCTTGCAAAGACAATCACTCTACTAAAATTCCCAAAATTCTAAAGATTTTTATGTATGAAGTCCTCCTTCAAAGATGAATTTTGATCCTGTTTCACAGAAATACGGTCAGCACACTATCATGGTTAGTTTTGCAAGCATTTTCCATCAAAACGCCCTTACCTTTCATTTGCTATCAGGCTCAAATCTATCCAGGACACATAAGCTCCAACTACTTCAAGGCACTGGCATGTCAGCTCTGAGTTATTATATTGATAGTTTTGTAAGATTTGGTACCATGATTCCACCAAACTTGGAATGCATTGTTCCCTCATAGTATCTTTTAATAAGGTGTTCCTACGAGCCTCCTATCCGTACAGAGAAAGGATAAATCAGTCTTGTCATTGATTAGCATCTTGTTAAATCAGTGTCATTTCTGCACGCACTACCACACACTATTTGTCCTAGCAAGATATACAAGTCAAATCACAAAATTAAAGAGAATGCTTTTTTCTTTTTCAGGAAATAAAACAAAAATACCCTAGGTTTTTCTTTTTTTTTTTTTTCTTTAAACCACAATGCCCAAACACTGAAATAAAGGCAGACAAAGGGGAGAAGTCCTCTAGATCATTAAATGAACTTGTGATGTTAGGACTCCTTAAAACAGACACTGGAAAAAATTAACATTTTAAAATTAATCAGTCTGGTATTAAATTGGCTGACTCAATCCATTAATTTTTGTTTGCTAGCTTTTCAAGCAAAAAAAATCACATTAGCTGAAAAGTATGAAATCACAGAAGTCATTAAACAACATAAGGCTTTTAGATTTAAACCACCCAATATCTCTAAGGAAGAACTGCCACAGAAAAAGATCATACCTGCAAACCTTCTGCTCTAATTAAAGAGAGCTTTTCTGAAATTTAAAGGAAATGTTAATGCAAAGTAATAACTTGCCTCTGATGTATGAACAACATCCCGGTCCACCAGCTCTGCATCAACAGCCATCAGGATTCTGAGGTACATATCCACGCCTCGTGGATTAAGGTCAACTACTGATAGAATGTCAAAAAAAAATTTGGGCCATTTTGTGAGATATTCAGTAACAAAAAGCAATGCAAAGACTTGTGCTGCTTTGTTGCGAATAAAGGTCTTCTCAGGCTGGGGATTCAGCATCTGGCAGAAACAAGACATTTGATTTGTATATTAAATCATACTGTATTAGAGAAGAGTCTTATATATGTGTTTGTTGACGTCACTCTAGTGATTAATGTATTCTCTCTCTTCCTGCCTGAAATCAATAAAAAGTCTCACTTCTCCAAGGATTTTGAAGAAAATTTGGCTAAAACATCATGCAACAAGTAAAACCTTCTCTCTGGGTGATACAGTCCTAAGCCTTTCATTCAGTACAAAGACATTAAGTGTACTGTTCAAAGACTGAAAGGTCATTTGTCAGTTTGGTGAAAGGAGTAAACAAGAACTTCCAGAAAACAAGTTACAGTCCTCTTGTAGCTAGCATGTGCCTGTATTAGATGGTAGCTTTAGTAGTAAAGGAAGTTCCTAAATATAAGATCATAAGGGGAAAAAAATAAATCTGTCACTACCAATCTCCACCTCTCTCCTTCCCCTTTAATAAACTCCTAAATGGAACAGTCTGCCATAAAGAGAAAAGCAATTTAATTCACTTCACAATCATCCGTTCTTTTTAAAGTAGTACTGTATTCCATTTCCTACTGTTAAGTTTTCTACACAGCAACTATGTTAATCTCCAGCACAGAAGTGGAAGGATAACTAGATAATGTCAGGTACAGGCAAAGACTTGTATAAGGCCAATTGATGGTTCTGGTGACTGCAAACTCCCAGTCTGAACTGATACTACATGTTCAGCTGCATTACCTAATTCCACAAGAAAGAATAGCCCATACTCTGCCACAGTACTAAGAGAGGAGTGGTGCTGTTGATTCATAAACATCTGCTAGCATCCTGAGCAGACAAGTATTTGCTCAGAAGGGTCTTAAGAACGGAATTACTGTTCGTCCTCCAGACACTCAGGAACATCAGGAATCTGTATTATAATTCTCTAAGGGGAAACTTTTAATAGTCCTTTTATTTCGCATACAACTGATTAAACCACATCATTATCTGATGCAAGTGTTTTACATTTAGTGATAAGTTTAAGCACAGACTTCTTTACAACATTTGATTTAAAGAACTTCTTACAAACTTTTAACCACCAGACACTGAATATCTTCAGGAATCCAGCTTCAAACTCAAATAACAGATTAAACATTTAGCCCGCACTGAATGCCTTATGTTAACCTACTATGTAACACACTTACCTGTGCTTGCAGCCATGTTATAAGTGTTTCTCTAATTAGCTGCTGCTGAACTTCAGTAAGTTCAGAGTATCTGAAACAAAACATATTGAGATCAAAATACAACTATCTGCTTCATGACAAGCACCAACACTCAGTAAGGCAAAAACTCTTAGTATGGCACATAATGTTGCTCATTAATGTAAATGGAAGGTTCCTAGAAAAGGAATTTACAAAGCCATTTGCATGTTAAAATTTTGAATCAAAGACAAAAATAAGGAAAAAAAATTGCCCATATTAATGGGTTACATTTTGAGGTACTACTGCCTCCTATACTGGAACAAGAGCTTTAAACTTTACAAGAAGCTCTATCAGCCTTCAACAGGACTTATGACCCTGATAAAAACACACATTTGACCATATGCCATCAAGAGAAGGAAGAGACACCTGCACACACTCAAACTTGTTCACTACATGTCGAAGACTGTCAACAGTGAGTAGAAGGAAGTCCTTCACTGATCTGACCTACAGTACATTTATTATCAGACACATGTCAAAAAAACTCAAGCCAACAAGTAATTCTGCTTTATGTCATACATATAGCCCTAGGAAATTTTGACATTATATCCAGCCCACCTCAAATACTACCCATGTAACACCTTCCCAAGACAAGTGAAGTTGAGAACACTCTCTCTGCAATAGAGCTAGCTATATGTCTGTAAGTTCTTAACAGGAATGACTGCTGAATGGGACTCCACTGATCCTGTCACAGCTAACTATTAAACAGTAGAAAAAAGCAACCCCACTGAAAATGCTCAAAGAAAATAAGCATCAAGAAAACAAGAGAACACATACTGCAGGAAGCATACGAGGAGAACAGAACAAGCAGAGAAAGGTGGACAGTGAGGTGAAATCAGGTAAATAAAGTCAGAGACAATTAAGTCTAGTATTTGCAGCTATACAGAACTGTAAAAATCAGTCACAAAAGACACCTTATTCCTATCTAAACCTGACCCACATGTTCAGTGTATTGCAACCAGTCATGATGATATTCCAAGATGTCATGATGCTCAAGTCCAGACTAAAGTGGCCCAAAGAGAAAAAAAAAATGTAATTCCATGCAATGGTATTATTTGAAAGCATTTTCACCTAAAACTACGATTCTGTGAAAACACAACTCAGTGAAAAGACTACTTTCTCTTAACATCTTTGCCATGGTTATTAAATGAATAAGGCTTTCTCTGAAGTCCAGGACTCTGTACAGAGCAAGGCTGTTACTTGCAGGACTCTCTCCTGCAAAAATCAGTGAGGGGACAGAATAAGGCTTGAAATTCCAGAGAGGAAAGACTAAGTAAGTTTCAAGCAATCCTTGGTAACTGGGTCTGTGTTGGGCCATACACAGATGTTAGACCAGCTACGAGTAGAGCGTGCTGCTCAAAACCTCTCCCAGAAAAAGGTGGAGAAATGTAGGAAAGTCCTCTGGACTGCACTACAGACATCTCATCAACCACAACGAGACAACAGATACCATTTGAAATCTATTTGTAAGAAGAATAAAAAAGAAAAATTAAATGGATGTATACAGGCGGTGTCAAGAAAGATTACTCACTTGAACTTAATTTGATGTTCCAGGACTTGAAAGCAGAAGAACTTGATGTGATCATCACTAGAAAAGAAAATTCTGTTACTGGCAGCAATACAGTACACTTTTCTGGGAAGAAAAAAATTCCTCAAATATTACAATAAGATTGCCTCCTTAGCAAATTAAGAATAACTGTGCACCAGAAAAAAAATGCTGCTGCTGTTACTTCAAAGCAAAAATGACAAATACTCAAGCAGTTCATCTGGTAGAAATGAGCAATTGTTAAACTAATATTTATGTTTCATGTTACAGACTTCTTTTCCTACAGCCACCTATTTTTTCATGCTTGGATTTCAGTAATGAACATATAAAACTGCAATACTGATTGTATCCTGCCTTTGTAAAAACCTATCAGGTCTCAACAGGATGTTTGAGGTTCACTAGTACACTAGATGCAAGTTGTACACTGCATCTTAAAAATCAACAGTAAAGACAAACTGAGGTATAGATTAGGAAGAGGCATTAGGCATGCTATATAATCAGCGAGACTTTATCTCATTATCTAAAAATTATAACAACAATAATGTATTTTTTAAAAGATTATAAAATGCTGCTTTTTAATCTTGTGTGGTTTTGTTAATTACTATACACTGTTGGAGTAAGAAGTTTTGATAAATCATTTACAAATAAGTATTCACTATAAAATACTGCTGTTATTCAGGAGATAGGCACCCCTCAATTTCCTTCCAACCTTAATTATTTTGTAATACAGCAGAAACGACCTGGTATTTTTGATGTAAATACACAGCCTTATGAAAAAATAGCTGAGACTACACACTCTTTCGCATCTTGAAAAATGGGATGGCCTAGTCCATAGAACAGGTGCAAGAATTACTTATGGGATTACTGCATATAAAACCTATAGTCTCCCAGTGGGCAGTTTTCAGCATTCCTTTTCCCATACTCTTTTCCCCTAGATTTCATAAAGCAGCAGTCTTTAGGTTAGTAGATTAATATGGAGTTTAACTTATCCATTGTTCTTCCTTGAAAGGCGTTATACAGAAGCCACAGATCAACTATGATACTAAAAATAGTATGAAAACCATATTAACTTTCAACAATTTACAGTTTGCCTATCGTGCTGCACAGCTAAATCTGACCCACACACATTTACTAATGAAAATAAGAAATTATTAACTACATTACCTGTATATACTCTGAGCTAATGCTTCTGCACAGACTTGCCAAGCATCCTGAGATATCTTAAGCTGCTCAAAGTAGGCTAGTGCCTGCAAAAATTCATTTAAAGTTCCATTTTAAAAAAAGAACAAAGCACACAAAGACATCTCATTCACACTTGGCCTCATATTTAAACAGCTCTCCTTCAAAAAACCAACAGTACTCAAATACGGTCAAGTATTTAAATGGCTCCCTAATTACTTCAATACAAGACTAGTTTTTTCACCTAATATCATAGGTACCCATTTCCACCTCACATTCAACAGAAAGATTTTTGTTTCTTAAATATAGAAGTCATAGAATCAGAAACACTGAGGTTAGATGGAACCTCTGGAGACAGAGTTGATGAGGGGAACTTGCCCAGGGTCTTTCCATTTAGGTGGAAGTTCACATTCAAGTTAAAATTCCTTCCACAAATGCTTAAGAGAAGGCTATTTAGATTTTTCACTGAAAACAACTATTTCTGTTACACCACTTTGCCTGTATCCAACACCCCAAGCTCAAGAAACATTCAAATGCTGACCACCTGGACAACTGTCAGTTTATGAATCTACTACACAAATAGGAAAAAGCTTCTACCAAATTTTAGATAATTGAGTTGCATATCAGAACTTGTAAACAGCTTTTGACAACCATTGATTTAATTGCTTTAAGATTCAGTGTGGGCTGTAATACAAAACAATAAAGTAAGTTTTGAAACAGAGATTAGATTAACAACATTATTTCAATTCTATGAAAGCATGTATTTCAAGGGAGAGGTTTGGCTGTTGGGTATTTTTGGAGGCTGCTTTTTGCCTTAATTCATAATGGTTTTACTTTTCAAAAAAAATCCCAAACAACCCTCCCAAAATAATCATTCAGAAGTAAGTTCTAAAATAAGAATTCCCTTCCTGTAGTTGGTACTAGTGATTTTCTTAAACTGAGCAGTTTTACTAGAAATGGTTTGATACTTCCTTTATATGTCGCATCTTACGTGATGAGTGAAAAGGTAAGTCCCCTTCTGCTACGAAATATTTCAAAACTGGGCAGACTGAACAGTTAAAAAGTCAATAAACCTGTAAGCTTCAAATTTTAGTGATACTCTACTCACAGAACACTAAAGATTAGCTATATCCATCCTTCCAAAGAGGACAAATACCCAAACCCAATATATTTAAAAGGCTGCATCAAACCACATTTGTAACTTTCTTATACATTACAGGATTTGTTTTATGAACAGAAAACCATGGTATTAACATCCATATTTCTGAAAGATTTTACTGAAGGTTATTTTGTAAACAGTTAAATCAACTTGATAATCAGTGGAGATAATTACCCAATAAGCAGTTATATAAACAGTAATGTCTTCTCATAGGAGCATCTCTTACCAAGAAAGAAACTGTTACCCACACATCATTATTACTTTCTTAACCTACTTTATGATGATACAAGCTCCCCTACAGTTGAAACCATACATTTCATTAAAAAGACACTAAGGCTAGGTAATCCATTGAAATAATAATTAAAAAAACACATCTAAGAATCAAAAGAGCAATTTCAAACAGTTTGTTTTCTGTAGCTGCTTTTCATTCTACAAGAACCTATAGAAGGAGCTGTGCAACAAGTGCAAAGAACTGAAAAGACTTAAAAAGTCAGTCTAGAAAAATAAATTCTATGCATATTAAGTGTGACTTCATTTAATTATTAATACACGACCCTCAGCTTACATGCTTGCAATGTGACTTTGTATTGTACTTGCCACTGCAAACTCTATGCTTCGGTTAACAAAAAACCCACCAAACCACCCCCACCCCCCACCCAAACCAAGAAAACTTGAGAATGTTGCACTGAACAGCACCTACAGTTACAGGAGAGAAAAGGAAGTTAATTACATACTCTTTGTCTGAAGTCTGCATCAGCATTTGGGTTTAGCCCCAAAAGGGCTTGTTCATCCATTTCTATTGCTATACTCTTTGCTTCCTGGTCCTAACTGGTTTGCCCACTTCTTCTAGAGAGGAAACTACGATCATCTGCAATTAGAGAAACTTTATTTGCTCAGCACAACAAGAACAATCAAAAGTAGGACAGCAACAACCACACATTTTCCCACAAGCCTCAAACAGACAGTATGTACTCCAACTGAACATGAATGCACACATTTCTGATACAGATATCAGAATTTTAAGTCCTTTAATCAACTTTTCATAGTACAGTAGTATTTCTTATTGAGTAAGTAAGTTTTTAAGTGTTCATATATTTCAGTTCTCTTGAAAAGAGTTAACATCACCTGAATTAACAGAGGAATGGCATGATGTGTACTATTCAACTCAAATTTTAAGCATGCAGAGGTTTCAGCAAGACAGGACATAAACATAAATCTGCTACTTAAATGATAGACTAGTGTTATTTTTTTTTTCCACACCACAAGCTTAACTGCAAAAAAAATCTCTACTCATCTCTAATATTGTTAAGATGCTTCATAATCCCACTTATGAAGCATTTACCCTAGAGGCCTAAAGCCATTAGGTCTTTCTTCTAAAGCAAGCACACACAACAGAAGCATCTTAGAAATTAACCATAAAATACACCATAAGGAGTTGTTAACAAAGTTTTCTTTTCCTACTAATGGATGCTGATTTACTAACAATGATTTTGATTTAGAAAATTCAGTGTAAAATTAACGAGTGAGCTAGACAAATGTTCTAAGGATGACATGCCTCTGCAGGCTGTTCTGCAACGCTCTGGTAAAACACAGTGAACTAAAAAAAATTTAAAATAATCCCTGTCAAATGCTAGGATGCTGTCAGACAACAAGAGGGGCCAAAAATCCATCTATCCTTCAAGTCCCTGCATTGCCTCCCCCCACAGTAACACAGTCGGGTAGGCCTGAAATCGGGCCTTGTTACGTAAGTATGTAGGAGGTAGGGGAAAGGAAGAGACAAGAGGAAGAGATGAAACACAAAAAAGCTGTGGTTTGGAGCTGCCTACATACCCACAGGTAGAACTTCTAATTTCTTAGTATTGCGTGTCTCTTTGCAGGCTCTACGGTTCACCCTCCCCCGCAGGAGAAAGGTGGCACAGTGACAACTGGCAGCAAGCAGGGCTGGAAAGCGGAGCCCCAAATTCAACGTGGTGGCAGACTTCTCTATAAAACTCGAGACAGAATACACTATACGAAAGTGTATAATGAAAAGCCATTTAGTAAGAAAAATGGAGCTCGTACGAAAAAAACTTGCAGGTTTCTGCAGTATAAGAAACCAGAAAGTCTGGAACCAAGTGGTGACTCGTGGCAAAAGGAGCCTCACACACTGCCTGACACAGAGCGATTCCCCCCGGGCAGAGTCTTTAGGGATTAAAGTTGCTCTGCCCTGTCTTCTCCCTCTCTGCATCCCCAGCCCCCAACCTGTTTGCCCCGTAATCAACATCCAGACCAGCCAGACTAAAATAAAGGTAAAATGGGGAAAATTTTTTCTTTTTTAACATCTTTTGATTAGGTCCACAGTTACCTAAGTAGAACTATTTAATACACAGAAGCAATTTTTTGCATGTCTACCTGCCATTACTCTACATTACTAAGTTTGGGGCAAATGATCAATACCTAGGGGACAAATTTTGCTATTAAAAATAGACTCAAACATATATTCCCTTCAGTTGTTTTTGCTAACAGCAATACCAATCAGTTCTACTGATTTTATAAATGCTACATGAGCGTATTCAAAATTTCAACTTCTACCATTATAGCCTTTTCTCCAGAGTTTCAGCTTGACTAGCCATCTCTGAAAGACAATTAATGAGATAAACTATTTGAATGAGCCTTTTGAGAAAGCTAATAAAATAACTTTTCATGCCTCATGGTCTTACTTAAGTAGATAGTTTTCCCACCACAAATCTATTTCACCAGCAGGTTACACTTCGAAAGCAAAACTGAACTGCGATTTTAACTTTCAGTTCACAAAATCCACTGTGAAATGCACTCAGCTATAACTTCAAGTATGTCATTAATGCAAGTTTTATTTATAAAAACAATCAATAACATTAATAGTTAATATGTAGCTGTGTTGGAAGTACTGTCTTACCTAGAGGTGATTGCTTTGTTAACCAGTACACCCTGTTCAGTGGCAAACCCACCTTACCAGGACTAGGAGGGTGCAGTTCCTTAAGAGGGAGGGAATCATACAGGTATGTCTCACTAAGACAATCTATTTCCTTTCAGATAATAAACACTTAAAAATGGATTTGATAGTAGAGCCTGTTTTCATATAGGAAAGTAGGGGGGGAAAAAAAAGGTCAACCCACTTCAGCTGGGGAGCGCTGCCCAGTTAATAGTGCAAATCGTGGTCTAGGTGGGTAACTTCGGTCCAGACATGCCCCAATAGTAACAGCACTCAGAGCATTTTAAACTACAGATGCTAACGACAGCAACAATTAGCAATTAAATACTTCACTTGCAACACTCGTTTTAGGTATTTACAAGACTGTGATAGCACAGGGGAAGCCTGCGATGTGCCTCACCTGAATTTCCTCAAGTTTTCTAATAAAACAAAGATGAAAAAGTGAATCTTTTTTTGCTCTGTGCTTTGCTTGCTGCAAACCTTGAGCGTATTTGCACTCTTTCCGCTGCCCTAACACGCGGTTAGAGCGCACAGTTGTGCAGCGATTGCTACTTCGAGAACTTTTCAACCAGACTACAAAGTTTTCCTTTCTGGAAGTGACATATTAAATATTCATTTCAGGCACCGTCTTACTGGCAGGAATTCCCCGTGAGGGGCGACGCCTCGCCCCCCCTCCCTGCCACGGGCAAGAGAGCGCTGTGTCTCGGGTGGGTGGTGAGCCATTCACGTCTCTGCAGCCCAGCCGGGGAGTGCGATGGCCGCGGCGGCACAGAGCCCCGCAGCGTGACCCCAGAGCGGCCCGCAGCGCGGCCTCGGAGCCCGGCCCCGGAGCCCCTCGCAGCCCCGCATGGGGCCGCTGGGAGTGACCAAGCACTCGGCTCTCCCACCGCTCCGGCCACGCCGGGACCAGTCGAACAGGGAGCTGCGGGCACGTCCCTCCCTCCCCCCCTCCCCTCGCACGATTTCTTCCCTTCCCCACCGGAGCCGCAGCGGGCGGCCAGGGGGAGCAGCTCCGGCGAACAGAGCCGCCCCGCAGCCTACTGCGTGTATCCGCACAGCCCCGATCTTCCCCGCGGCCCCGGCGGGGGGTCCGGCCGGCTGCCCCGCCGCCGCCCCGCACAGCGCGGTGCCTCCCGCCGCTGCCCGGAGCCCCCGGGCCGAGGGATCCGGCCGGGGGATTGGCGGAGCCCGCGGGTGCCGCCAGCTCAGCCCACACCGCCCCTTCCCCCTCCTCGCCGGGCTGAGTCACCCGCCCCCGCCGGTACCTTCCCGGTCAGCGCTCCATCGCCGCCGGCTCCCGCCCACCCCGCGGTCGCCACGAGCTCAGGCAGCGGGCCGGGCCAGGCCGCCTCGGCTGGCGGCGGGAGCAGCAGCAGCAGCTGCAGGGGGATGAGAGGAGAGGAGGAGGACCGGGACCTCCCCCTTCGCCACACCGGCCGGGCGCGGCGCACGCCGGGATGTGCCCCCGCCCGGCCCCGCCGCACCCTGGGAGCCGTAGTTCCGCCCTCCCCTCGGTACCGGCGGCGCTGCCCCAAAACCGTCGCACCGACGGGATAAGCCGGGGCTGCCGCCCAGGGCCGGGCCGGCGCGGGCCTGTCGGTGAAGAGCGGTGCGGCTGCCGGCTGCACATGTGGCACCGGGACCCCGCAGCCAGCGGCGTGTGCAGGGCTGGGCGGCACCGGCGCCAGCGTGTCAGCAGGGCCCGGCTAACCCGACCCACACGGAGCAGCGTGCTGCAGCAACGCGGTGCTGCCGCCCACCGCCGGCCTGGCGGCCCTACCGGCACAGCACGTTCGAGGCAAAGCCCACTCCCGCCCCGTGGCATGACTGAGCAACGCTCGTGCCGTGAGGGGCACAACCCCAGAGAGACTCTGGCTCGTTCCCCCGGCAGGGCCGCTGCCCACGCACGGTGCGCTGGGGGCCCGCCCCCAGACAGCTCCCACCGGCCCGGGGACAGCGTGGCGGCTCCGTTGGGAGCCTCTCCCCGCCACGTCCGACTCGGCACCGCGAGCGGGGCCGGCGGGAGAGGCCACGCGGCCCCTGAGCCCGCCGCGGCGCGCGGAGACTGACAGCGCCGCTCGCCAATGGGCGGTGAGCGCGGCCGGGGGCGGGAGACTGACAGCTGCGCCAGCCAATGGACGGCGCGGGGGAGGCGGTGCCTGGAGACTGACAGCTGCTCTCTCCAATGGCGCTCTGCCCCAGCCAATGGGCGGGGCCGGGGGCGGGAGAGTGACGTGAGGCGGCGGCGCACGCGGCTCTCCCTTTCCCTTCCTGCGGCCGCGGCGGAGGAGCGCCATGAAGGCGTCGGGCACCGTGAGTGCGGGCCGGGCCGCGGCGCGGCGGGCGCGGGGACCGCGGCCGAGCCCGGCAGGGAGGCGGCCGTAGCGGGGGGCGGCGGCGCCGGTTGCGGCGCTCGAGAGCGGCCCGCGCTTGCCCGAGCGGCGCCGGCCGGGCCGTGAGGCGGCGCGTTGCCCAATATGGCGGCGGCGCTCAGTCCGGCGCGGGCCCGGCCTGGTGGGGCGATCCGCGGGGGGATCGGCGGGGATGGCGGCCCGCCCGCCCGGACCGGCGGGACCTCCGTGCCTCGGGATCGAGCCGCTCTCGCCGCGCTGGTCCTTCACGGAACCTGCGAGCCTCGGGACGGGGCGGGGTCCAACGGGCGCGGCGCGGACACCGCGGCTCACTCACTGCGGGCTGCCCGCGCTTCGTGTTTCCCCAGCTGCGGGAGTACAAGGTGGTCGGGCGGTGCCTGCCCACGCCGAAATGCACGACCCCTCCTCTGTACCGCATGCGGATCTTTGCTCCGAACCACGTCGTCGCCAAGTCCCGGTTCTGGTACTTCGTGTCTCAGCTGAAGAAAATGAAGAAGTCTTCTGGAGAGATTGTGTACTGTGGCCAGGTGCGGGATTAAAAACCTGAAAACATGGGAGGCTCTTAAGGAATTCCAGCTGGTGTACGTGAAAAGAATTTATAGGAATTGCGTTATTGGGGGTGAGCTGGAATTTGGTTCATCCTTCAGTTGCTGTGAAAGCGAGTGACAAATCTGTTTTCTGAAAGTGGTGGTATATGTCCTGTAAACCTAGAAATTTACTTCCCAGCACTTCAGAATTATGAAATACATCACTAGCCAGTGCTGCTGCCGTGTTCTTGGACTTACTTCATTGGGCAGTATACCTTTTAAGAGTCACGTGGACATTCACAGCTCTGGCAAAGTGGATGTTTCTGTGCTTATACTCCTCTACCTTGATTGTTCTTGATACAAGAATATTCTTTAGAGATGAAATACTGTATTCTTCTTTCTGTGCTGAATTGTCACAGCTCTTGGCTGTGAATTACCAAGACTTAAACCCAGCTACACTGCTAAAGGGAAGGAGAGCAAGGAGTTGGTTTTGACAATAAAACTTAAACAGTGATTTTGTTAAGAGCTTATTCTTAAAGCTAAAATGGTGATAGCGCACTGTTTCTAACCACTTTCATGTTCTTGTGTCATTTCAGGTGTATGAGAAGTCCCCTCTGCGGGTAAAAAATTTTGGTATTTGGCTACGCTATGATTCTCGTAGTGGAACCCACAACATGTACAGGGAGTACAGAGATTTGACCACGGCTGGTGCTGTCACTCAGTGCTGTAAGTGTATAGAAATGAGGTGTAAAATGGTAGGATCAGTATGTGAGCAGAAGATGAAGTCTCAAACTGAGCATAAAGCATACTGACTTGATCCATGGTAAGATAACTGAAACACTGGAAAAGTAAAGTAGGGGGTTGTCAGATAATTCCGTAGGTTTTTATGTATCCATATGTGGTATCTTTCTTGTTACCATCACTCTTTATACAGTTTATCTGACTGAAAATATTCCCACTTCATTTTGGTGGGACTTTCTATAATTCTAGTAATGAGTTTTGCCATATAAAGAGTATAATGACCTTTTAGGTACTATGTGTATTTCTTGCACTATATTTATTGTTTTAATATAGTTGCATATATTTTCCCAAGTCTTGTGGAGAGAGTATTTCAGGTATGGTGTGGAACATGCTAGCATCTATACTATGGAGAGCAAGTAAAAACAAAACCACAGGAAAAAAATCTGTAGTCTTTGTTACTCTTGAGATCTCATTGCCTCATTTCAGGGAGAATTTCCATCTGTTCTGTGAAGTGCTTGAGGGATAGACCATTTGCATAGGTGATGCTGTTGATACTTGACTCCACAGTGTTATAAACACTACAGAATGCACATAAAAACCCAAAGAATATTGTTCTTAATAATGATATTCTTGTCATGTGTGCAAATATTAAATGTATCTTGTCGCCTTTCAAAAGCTGAAGTGCTGTTGAAAGTGAAATTTAAGGTTCTACATTATCTTAAAATCATTCCTGTTAATTAACATACTGAAGAACAACTTAAAGAGACCAAGAACCCTATTTATCATGATACAATGATTCATACTTTTATGTTCAAGAATACTTGTGAAGGTAAGTTTCTAATAGGTGTGTTAGGTCTGTGGAAAGCAAAATATTATTTCAACAGGTCTATCGTGTGGAACTAGCCATGGGACATTGTGATTTGAAGGCAGTGATTTGCACTGCTGCAGGGAGGAATTTTCAGGTAGCTCATGTACAGATGACTTCCTCCTGTTCTGAAAGCCTAAGTTTCTATCCTGCTCAGTTTCAAGAAAAGTAAAGACTTCCTCAGGTCCTACCTTTGCTTGCACCTTCCTTTCAGAAGGGAAATTGTTTTTGAGTTCAGGTGTCTTTCCAGTAATTGTATTTCAGTGTTGATTCTGTATCATGGGGGTTTTTTTCTTGCAAAAAATTAAATAGTCCCACATACATGATTTCTGTACGTGTGTGGCTAATGGAAATTGGGCAAGAATAATAAAATGGCACTTCCTTGGAGAAATTTGAGTATAAGTTACTGGAAGAATTTGCTGCTGCTTGCTGGTTCTGTGATATTTGTGCCATCATTTTACATACTAACACTTCATATCACATGGTGTGATTTTAACTAGAGTTGATCAGAAATTTAGAAAGTTGTAGATGGCACTGTGAACTTTTCCTGAAAAGGTGGTTATAAGATTTTTGAACTAAAAATGTCTTTAAGATTCATTTTTCACTGAGTTTCCTTGTTACAGACCGTGATATGGGAGCCCGTCATCGTGCCCGTGCTCACTCTATTCAGATCATGAAAGTTGAGGAAATTGCTGCCAGCAAGTGCCGCAGACCAGCTGTCAAGCAGTTCCATGTAAGTGAGCCAGCATTGCAGTGTCTGGTGGTCCTGGTCCAACGCTGGGCTGGAAGAGGGGAACTGTCTCATCTGGTACTGATTTGCTTTGCAGCCAAAAACAGGGAGGGAACCAAACTTGTATACATAGGTTTGCAGTTATGGTATATGATGATCAAGGCTTATAAAGCTAGAAGTGTTTGGAAGAAAGCCACAATAAAGTAAATAAATCTTACGGTGCAGAAAACACGCCTCTAACAGGCATTTTAAAAAAATGCAAAATTAAGGTATCTGTTACACCCTATGAAATATATCTAATTTGTGGATGCATTACTTCTCTCTAAGCTAGACATTGAATACAGCTTGGCTATTTATTGCAAACTGTTTTCTGTTGTTCATCTAATACCTCAATTACCATAGAAACATTTTTCTTACAGGATTCTAAAATCAAGTTCCCTCTGCCGCACAGAGTTCTGCGTCGCCAGCACAAACCACGTTTCACCACCAAGAGACCAAATACTTTCTATTAAATACAAAAACATGCTGTCAGCTCTGTGTTGCAATAAAGGTCTTATTTGAACCTGTGACTCCCACTTGTCTTTTGAAAACAGTGTCCTGGCTATCTAGGAGTCCCCCTTCCTGCCTTTATTTTCTGTAATCCATTGGAAACCTTGTGTTTACAGCCATGACTGCCCTGAACAGGTGAATATTTCACATGCTGATTTAAATTTCCAGAATATCCCATCAAATAAACCAAATTTTAATAACCAGCTTTCCAGGTCAGAGAACTCTGTTCCTGAGCAGCTGTAAAATACTACATGCATTTTGTCCTTTCAGCACACTAAGTAAGTAGTTGAATTCAGGAAGAAGGCAGCATTTGCTGCACACAGAACTCAGACTTGTCAGCTGTATAAATAAAGATCTCAACTTCGGTTTAGCTGCTTCAGATTTTTAAGCATGTAAAGCCAAAACTTTAGTTCTAACCTGAACCTTTTCAAGGGTGTTGCACACTGCTCTGAATTAACTCGTGTGCTCGGCTGCGCCGGGCTCTCTCGGCTCACGGCCCGCTGGAACATGCCCGGGCTCGGCTGTGCGGGCTCTCCCGGCTCATGGCCCGCTGGAACACGCCCGGGCTCGGCTGTCCCGGCTTTCCCGTCGCTCCCCCGGCCCGTCACGTGACCCTTAGCCGGCCTCTCCCTCCGGCTCGTCACGTGACGCAGAGGCGCGCGCCGTACCCGGAAGCGGCGGCGGTGCGGAGGCGCCGGGCGGGATGGGGGAGGCGATCCCGCTGGGAGCGCCCGTGCCGGTGGAGCAGGCCGTGCTGGAGACCTTCTTCTCCCACCTGGGCATCTTCTCCTATGACAAGGCCAAGGACAACGTGGAGAAGGAGCGGGAGGCCAACAAGAGCGCGGGGTCCAGCTGGCTGGCGCTGCTGGCCGGGCTGGCGCACCTGGCAGCGGCCGAGAAGGCCTACCACAGCATGACCTTCCTGGGACAGAAGCTAGGTACCGCTCGGGGGGCGAGGCCGGCGGGCAGCCCTGGGGTGCCTGAGGGCTCTGCGTCTGCAGGGCAAGGGCTAGGTCAGCCAGTGTCCCTGGGCCCTGCGAGAACCGGCCGTGCCATTGGTGCTGCGGGTGTCACAGTGGCAGCTGTGCCGATCAGCACAGCTCTTCACTGGCCTGCAGGCTGCCTAGTGGCCTTTCCCAGGGTTTTGCCAGAGGTATTTCGGTGCTGAGATGTTCTGGCTGAGATCTGGGCAAAGGTGAGCTCAGGGGAATGGCCAAAGGGTTAAAGCTTTTTCACCTTATATGTGCATATGTGCAACTACGTGGGGCATTCTAAAAGCTGTTACTCGTGCAGATTCTGCAAGATCTCAAGAAGCTTTGGCCACAGTCTTGGCTGCTTCTCTCTTTCTCAGTGCATGAATAGAAAAATCCCAAACTGGCACAGGATGAGCTGTCATCATGTTACCCTTTGGGCAAGGCTGCTTATTTTTTCTTTGAACTGCAGACAGGCATGGAAAATGGATCAAGGGATATATGAGTCTGATGTGTAACATGGTAAAGCACCAAGAGAATTCTGCTTTGGTGTTTAAGTGGTGACTTGGAACTATTTTATATGAATACCTTTACAGCCAAAAACTCTTTCTATAAGGCTGACTTTAAAAAGTGAATTTGGTGCTTGCAGAAAGGTTAAAAATGACAACAGAGGGGACAAAGTTTTGTTTGTTCATATACTTCATGAACAACTGCAATAGATGATTCTTCATCCTGAGCACTATTCGTGGCTTCGGAAGGGAGCTGTATCACAGTGATAGCCAATTATCCGCCTTTCTGCCTCAAATTGCTAAGGTCACCTTTGAATATTATATATGTAAAATGGATCCACCCTTACAAAATTTATAAGCAGTTTCAAAGTGGAACCTAAAACTGGAATCTCTTTAGAAGTTCCACCAACTCAGTCCCTGTGATCCTTGCTCTGCTGCAGCTGTTGAGTGCCACAGTGGCACATAAGGTTAGTACATTTGTACAGTCTTTTGCTCATGTCAAAGTTAAATATCCTTTACTTTGACCTCCACTTCTGTCTTTTTTTCTTTTTTAAATTCCTCATAGTGTTGAGTGGGCAGAAAGAAGCACAGATGACTTTTATCCCCCTTACTGCCCACCCCCCAAGTTTTAGTTATGGATTAACCTGCACTGTGGTCTCCCTGGGATAAAAGTGTGATTGTTTTCCCTTTGGATTCTGGCTTATATTAAGATTGTGTAGTAACTACACAGATGTCACATGTTCTGGCTTCAAAGTTGCTTTGCAAATTTGAGTGCATCATGGTTGAAGAGGGATTGCTAGGGGAATTCTGAAAATATGTAGAATTATTAATAGGAGTGGACGCTATTAAAATTTGATCAGTCATGTCATGATGATTTGATTCTTCTGAATCCCATAGATAAAAGTATTTCGCGGTCATGTATCGTAGTAGCAAATTTAACTGAAGCCTTATTTTCTGCAAAGTCACACCATAACTGAGGGGGTTGAAGTTTTGCAGCGCTCATTGGCTGCTGAGGTATAAACTAGGACAAGAGTAGCTTGTGTGAAGTTACATAAAGTGCTTCTGAGCATATGCTCTGTGTAATAAATAACATGCTGAATTTTGTTTTGTGGTTAAAAGAAATACCATGATCAAACAACACTTAGGAACTAGAGGAGAATAAGCGTGGTTATGTAGAATTTTCCAGTATTGCTGTCTGTCTTTGCTGTCCCTGGATTTTGGTAATACCTCCATATTTATCTGAACAGGTGGTCAGTCATTCTTCAGCCGAAAGGACTCCATCCGAACCATCTACACATCTCTGCATAATGAGCTGAAGAAGGTGGTGGCGACGGGTCACAATGCACTAGGAGGAACAGCTCCTCACTTGGAAGAGCTGCTTTCTCACCTGTCTGAACAGCTCTGTTTTTTTGTTCAGGCTCGGATGGAAATTGCTGACTTCTATGAAAAAATGTACACGCTCAGCACCCAAAAGTTCATTAACTCTGAGGAACTGGTAAACATTTTGGAATCCATCTTAAAGAAATACAGCTCAAGGTCAGTGCTTGTTTGCTGGCAGTATGTACTCAGGCACATGATCTGTAGTAACTGATGTTGTTGAAGTTCAAAGCAAGCCTAAAGTCTTTGCTGTCCTTTGACTGCTGAGCAGCATGGCCCCTTCACAAATGCATGTGGGAAGTCTGTGTTGGCCAGCAGCATCAGATGCATGAAGTTTCAAAATATGACTCCTCCAAAGAAGAAAAATTACAAAAGGAGAGTGTTTCTACTCATGGTGTTCTAGGAACTTTCCTTTCTGTTCCTGAATTAATACTCAGCATATTCATTTTCACCAGAGAGGAAGAGTGATTTTCCTTATATATAAGGTGCAAGGCTTCTTGTGTTTTTTCTTTGGGAGGAGAAAGGAAACAAGTCTTAATTCCATATGGACTTCAGTACAAGTGGCATATAAATAAAACATACTCGTGTGGCAGTTTTACTTTTTAGATTAGAATGTATGTCTGCTTAATTCTAAAAGCTACACCATAGCTATCTGGCCTGCCTGGAAGGGTTTTATGGTGCTCTGTTACCACTTCTCTTGAGAGGTCTTGGAGCCAGTAGAAGAAACCCCTCTGAGCCTTCGGTCCCTGCCATTATGGTTTGTTAAGATCTAATAGTTCCTGTTACACGAATCCCAGGATGTTTCTAAATGATGCTGGGGTGCATATTGCACATCTAACATATGTGAGCCTTGAAAGTGATGGCAGTTTAAAAAAGAGAGAGTTTTTGTATGCTTGTAAACACACTCGAATTCTACCTCTTCATTTTAAACCAAACCAAATCTTCGTTAGTGAAATAGTGTCTAAGAAGATATTTGGGGACAACATTCTTAGATCTTATTTTTTTCAGTTATGATTTTTAAAGTGGTCACCTAGGAAAAGTCAAAATAATTTAGTGCTGCTTTCTGATGTTCCAGCTTGTAACACTGCAGATGACTTCCTTATTTTTTTAGGAATAACTTTAGCAAATTGCTATGTAATTTTGCAATTTGAAAATCAAAACTAGTCTAATATAATCTTACTAGTGATGTTTTGCAGTTTTTGGCTTGTGAACTCGTATAAGGGCTCAGGGCTGTTAGTCCAACAAAAAAATGAAAATGAAGTATATTTTCATTGGTGTGATAAACATTAAAGAGGAAAGGGAAGTACATTTGGGGGGAGGGCTTTTTTGAAAAGTTGATTTATGTTGTACAGAACCACCGCCATCTGTTTTGAGCATGTGCTGAATCAATAGCACTGTTAAAAATCTGAAAACAAAAACTCATACCTTGATGAATTGGTTGGAGATTGTTGCATATGAAATGTTTTGCTATCCTGTTTAAACACATTTCAATAACATCTCTGTACTTCTAAAGCATTATTATTTATTATATATTATATAATGTGTTTATGTAATATGCATTATATAATTATATGTATAATAACATCTTTAAAAAAATTAGTAGTGTCTCCCTGGGAAAAATACTAATGATTTTGCTTTGGGTTAGTGAGCATTCTCTAAGATGGAGACAACATAAGATGCTGTTAGAGCTAATTCAGGAGTTGCAGTGTGGTCCTCCCCAGTCACATAATGAATATTTCTGAAAAAAGTGGGCATAATGGTATCTTCCTTTAGTCATTCCTTTCAGTTTCTTCATATCTCAGATCAGTTTCTGGGGGCTGTTGTGTTGATGTGTGCTGGCTGGAAGGCATTTCTGCTTTACAGTCTGTTGACCTTGGTAGGTGAAATGTCAAATAAACTCATCCTTACCCAGTCGCTTTCCTCTGTCAGTATATTCCTGACTTGTTGAGGATGTTTGCCATTGCTTCAGCCAGCTGTGCCAAGGCCAGACAGGACATGTGTTTTCTGGATAAGTTCTGGCCTTGGTTTCTTTCCTTTACATGTGAAAATAGCTGTTCAGATAGTGTGGAGGAAATACCTGCTTGCTGGTAAAGAAACGGTGAAATTATTTGTTTTTTAACAAGTTACATTGTCTGTATCTGAAAAATCATTAGTTATTGAGTAGTTTAAAGGTATTTTGTTACTGGGTTTTTTTGTTACTACTTACTGCTGACTTGTATGCAGCCAATACTAGACATTTTCCTCTCCCTTTTTTCTTTAGAATACAGATGGAGAAGTAACTTTTCCTGAAATGTATAACTGTTGGTTTGGGTGGGATCTTAACTGAAATAATTAAAGCAGCATCAGAAGCAGGTTCCTGTAAAAGCTTAGTATAAAATGAATAAGTAACCAGAAAACATATTTGTAATTATTTTTAAGTGTTGAAGGTTTTTTATCCAGTCAGGATTTTGTAAATATCTGCATGAATGTGTGATACATGGATGAATATAGACAGAAAAATGTGGCTCCTTCATGATCTGCAGAACAAAACTACCATCCCTCCACTCTCGAGAATAATTAGGGGGGAAAAAATTTCCAATGTCTTTCTTAATTTTTAGCACTCTGGCTTATTAAAATATTATAAAGCCCCATCTGTTTTGCATGATACTGAGCTCAGATGCTTCTGTGTTACAGAACTCAATTATATATCAGCATATATGCTTAGTACCTAACTTGTTAGCTTACTCTGCAGCCATATCAAGCCTCTCAGCTGTGGCTGAGGCGTGTATTTTTGGAATAAAACAGTTTAGCAAATCCTGCTGTGCAGTGAAACTTTAAGAAAGCCAGGAAGCAAAGTAGAAGTAGGAAGCTGTACATCATAATGTTAATCCAGGAGACTTTAGCAGTGATGCCTTAGTATAGATTCTTAAACTGCTTTTAGGATTGAAGAATAACCTGCTTGGCCGGACTGCAAGTGTGTTGGAACCACTGTGCTGTGACAGGGCTGTCTAGAACAAATAATCTTGTATAATGCTTTTTTTACCCTCTCTTAATACAGAGCAACAAAATTATTTTTCTGGTGAATATCAAAACCATTGGAGATCTTTAATGTTGACTATTAGCAGAATATTTGATGGACTTTTGTTTGTTCAAAGAAATGTAAATATGCTCTGGACTTCTTAACTCACCAGAGTGGCCACTAAACACTCTATCTCTGCTGTGGGAGGTGGATATGGTTGCTGATGTGTACTGTGTGCAGAAGGGTGGCTGGTCACCCGGCCTGGCCTGTTTGTAAATGTGGTGCATCAGCTGATTTATTATATTCATTTTTTTTTTTTTTTTTCAAATAAATTTGGGCTTGCATCTTAATAACAAATCCTTTCAAGACTCAAAATTTGGCTTTCAGAAAAAGAACTGCCTAAAAATAGTGATAAAAGACAATTTTCACAAGCCTAAGAATTACAGTTTTGGCAAGAACTTGATGGAAAGTAAAAGAAAAAGTAGTAAAGGGAGAGGGGATGAAAGGCTTAAAATTTTCATTCTCTCTTCTGGTCCACAACAAAATGAAGTGTGTTTGGGTTTGAACCAACTATTGCCAAAATAGACTCTATATATTACGTTCTGCAAGCTGAGGGTAATAATGGCATTACTTTACCTCTGTCTGAAGATGAGCTGTTAAAAATTGGAAAAAATCAGTGTTAACTTACTTGTTTTAAACCAGTAACAAGACCCAAGATATTTTTTTTAAGTGAGAGGATAAATCTCTCTATTAAATGGAAACCTCCTTAAGTCTTGTCTTTGAACTATTGGTTCTTCTTTGTTGGAGACCTCTTTAAGAGTCCTAAGTGCCAATGAGGGAACACACTTATTAAAAAGGCCAGTTATGTCTTTGGTGAAGGCTCATTCTTCTAAAGATACATATTTTACATTACAGTTTTTCAGTTTCAATTAAGTATGTTATTATTGATGATGATGTAAATTTACAAATAATTTGAGTATCATGGAAAGAGAAATAGACTGGATCTGACTTTTTTTTTCCTGATGTTTAGAAAAAATAAAGTGAGAAGAGAAAGCTCTAGAATGGATTTTTAAAATTCCATTTCAACAAGATTTGTTCTAATAGTTGCATCACTCTGAATAAGATGAGTAGTGATACTTCTACCTACTCATGAGGCGTTGGTTTTGCTTGGACTTTTTTTGAACATCTTTTCAATTGAGAGCTGATCTTGACCTGAGTTTTTAGAAGATAAATTGGTTGTTACAGTGTCTTCGTTGTGATATGATGAAATCCAAAACTAGCAAGGCATATTTTATTGCCAGAAGGGATTTTAAATTGGAACAAGACCACCTGGATTTAAAGAGAAATAGTGTTATCGTAGTTCATGGATCAAGATAAACAGTGATTGTTCTTGAATTGATAAAATATACCTTGCTTTCTTTGATAGAGAAATGTCTGAAGGGTGTTTTTTGTCAAATGCGAAGTGGTATTTGTTCATGAAAATATTTACTTCCATTATGTAAAAAGAACTGGGTTTTAAATCAACCATATTTTTTTAATTTACACTTTGCTTTGGTGTTTGATTTTCTGTCTGTTAGTTGGCAAATGCTATCAGATTATTTCACTGTTGTACAGCAGTTCTCATGTCTTGACTAAAATTATGTTTTCTAGATTTCACCATCCAATCCTCAGTCCTCTTGAAAGCAGTTTCCAACTGGAAGTAGATGTGCTTGCACATCTCTTAAAGGCTCAGGCTCAGATCTCAGAGTGGAAGTTCCTTCCATCCCTGGTCAACTTGCACAGTGCTCACACAAAACTACAGACTTGGGGTCAGATTTTTGAGAAACAACGAGAGACCAAGAAGCATCTGTTCGGAGGGCAGTCTCAGAAGGCTGTACAACCTCCATACCTCTTCCTCTGGCTCATGAAGCTCAAAAACATTCTCCTTGCCAAGTTTAGCTTTTATTTTCATGAGGCCCTTAGCCGACAGACAACAACGTCTGAAATGAAAACTTTGACTGCTAAAACAAATCCTGATTACTTTGGGAAAATTTCCAGCTTCATCCGGAAGTATGACGCCGTCAATGTTTCCTTAATTTTTGACAATCGTGGATCAGAGAGTTTCCAGGGACATGGTTATCATCATCCCCATTCGTACCGGGAAGCCCCCAAAGGAGTGGATCAGTACCCTGCAGTGGTGTCTCTGCCCAGTGACAGGCCTGTTATGCACTGGCCCAATGTGATCATGATTATGACTGATAGAACCTCTGACCTCAACAGTTTGGAGAAAGTTGTTCACTTCTACGATGACAAAGTCCAAAGCACATACTTTCTGACTCGCCCTGAACCTCACTTTACCATTGTAGTTATTTTTGAGTCCAAGAAGTCAGAAAGGGACTATCATTTTATTTCTTTTCTCAATGAAATTTCACATTCCCTTAAGAACTCCAAAGCTTTTGCAAGCTTGAAGCCTGGATCCAAAGGGTGAAACACAGACTAACTTACAAGCTGTCAAGGCAATATGTCAGCCTTGAGGGAGCTGTAGCTTTCAAGAGTTGCATAAATTCTCAGAGTCTAATTGAAAAGGAACCCTTTTTTTTAATGTTATAAGTTCCTTTTTTTAAGCTAACAGACACTTGAAGAAAAGTATTTTTGGGCAGTACTCAGTGGGGCAATTTAATTGTGGGGTGCTAAATGGCCACTGTGGGATATTTTGGTGTCGTTTTCAATATTCAGTATGATTTATTTTTTCAGTCCACAATTTTGTTGCCTGTATCAGAAAGGAATATATGCACTTTATCTTGGTCTGATCATTGACTGTCTTCTACAGAGTTTATTAAAAATGTGGTAAGAATGGAAGATACTATCTTTTCAGAAAACTACATTGCCTGACAGGAGTGATTTCTGGGAAATTTAGGGGAATATTAGAAAAAGTGAACCTGCAAGGATACATTTTAAATATAAATATGAGAATCAGAAAGAGGACTATTGTTAATTATAACTTAGTTTTCAAAGGGTTTAAAATGATAATTGAGGTCTCTGGCACTCTCTGTTGGGCACCAGTCTCTATTCTAAATGCCCTGTGTCATAAGGCTTGGTCATTGCTCCAGAACCTGAGCTGGGGCAACAAAAGCTGCAGCATGGACTGGAAGGGCAGTATTCACTGGAGTGTTGAGACAGGGTGGGTCCAGTACTAGTCTTGGCTCAGAGTAAGTGAAGGAGACAAGCTGAAGTGTTCTAGAAGGAACAGCTCCATGGAAAAAGCAGCAAAGCTGTTTTCAAATTGTGCTTTTGTCTGGCTAACTTAAAAGAGAAACAAAAAAATGCCCCTTGTAAATGATTTATTTTTTAGTTTGCTGTTCATCTCAAACTGGATTTGTTTTTAGATTTTTATAAGTATATAGTTTTTCAATCTATTCAGTTTTAAATAATAATTAAGCCAAAACACTGGGGATTTGGATTTAAATATATAGCCTATGCAGTATGTTTACCTCATTCTAAAATGTCTCTTTCCCCACTTCTAGGCTGCAGGTTTGGAAAAAGTATGTTTTCTAGTTACCCTGAAAGTGCTTTAATTTGGAAACCAGTATTTCCAAATACAATAAAAGGGTCAATTTGGCTGTACCTATAGCCTTACATTGCAGGATACTTCTGACTGTTAGCTATGCAGTTGTGCACACACGCATATATATATCTATATATATGTAGTAAAGTTAAGTCATTAGTTGACACTGTGTAGGGCGTAACATCAGGTTTAATTTAAAAGGGAGTTTAGGTCAAAATCTTTGTTTCTGTGAAGACTGAAATATAAAAGATACCACTGCAAATGTGTCTTCTAATGATTCCCTTTTGCTCCCACTAAAGGTTGTGCTAACTTGTCTTGCCTGGCTGCAAGTGCTGATTTTTTGATGATCATATAAGCACATTCTGTTCTTGAAATAAAAGCTCTAACTTGCTGCTTTGTGCCAAATGGAGCCTTCCGTGCTTTGCTGCAACTGTGCTAGTCTATTGTGAATATTTGTGCTGTGGCCTTTCACCTGAAGTCTTGGTCTGACTGCAGCATCACTCTGAAAAGCTCAGTCTGCTCTTTGCCACTGGAAAATAACAGGACTCGCAAATATACCAGCAACTGGAGGATGCCTGTTTGTAACAGTGTTATACTTTGCAGCTTTAATTGCTTTCAATAGGACAAAGTTGCAAATTACAGTATTGAGAGAGTTTGTGTGCTTCCCTCTGTGGGACAGTGACCTTGTAATAACATTGTAATTTTGACTCCCTCAGCCTGAGTAATGTTAAAGAGACTGTTGCCAGAACTGATTCACAGTCTTCAGCAGTGTAATAAAGTGTTGTACAAAGTCTGTCTGCCTGTACAGTATTTGCCTGTCATACGAACTTTCTGTGTTGCAGGGCATGAGTTGGAAGAAGTGAAAGAGAAATCTGCTGCCTTTTGGAGCAAGTTTTATTGGTTGCTGAAATGGCTAGAGGCTCTTCACCGTAGTTTTTATGGGGAGAGGAAAAGGAGGAGACTGTTCAGCAGACCTGTTAGCTCACTTCATGCTCCTGCCACTGTGTTTGGTGTTATCTCAGAATAGGGAAGTGATGTTTCTGTGAAGGAGGAGGTGAGACTTGTTTTGCCTTTTATCAGTGCTAAGGTGATTTGCTCGAGTTTTCTTCACAGAATCTTGGAGAAGCAGCCAGAGGAGCCTTCTGACTCGTGGGTAAGAATTTCTGAATATTTTGGTTGATGAAGAACCAAAGGGAGCTGTAACCATTACCCTCATGGTGTGGGAAGGGAGAAAATGGGAGAGATGTGCAGGCAGATGATGGAGAGAATTGGGTGCTGGAGAAACTTTTGTGGGGCTGTCTAGGTTTCAGAGTCCTGACACTGAGGCTCGACTTGTGAGATCTCAGCCTTAAGTTAATACAAGGTGGAAAGCAGAAAATTGAGGCTGTAGGAAGTAGCTTGGACAGGTGAAGCTGAAGAGAGGTGACACTAGAATCCATATTAAATAGTTTTGCTGAGTTGAGGTGTGCTATACCAAAAACTGGGTGTGGGGTGTGAGTGATGAATGAATATAGATTTGTCAGATCCATGAAAAATTATGGCACAGTTTCTTATTTTTTGCTTGGAGGAGTTTATGTTTTAAATTACAAATGAGGTAACGAGAAGACCGAATTGGGTTCAAACTGAAAAGAGAGGAAATTTAGGTTAAATATACGGAAGAAATGTTTTGCTGCGAGGGTGGTGAAGCACTGGAGCAGGTTGCCCAGAGGAGTTGTGAATGCCCCATCCCTGGAAGTGTCCAAGGCCAGGTTGGATGGAGGTTTGAGAAACCCGGTCTAGTTCAAGGTGTCCCTCTCCATAGCAAGGGGGTTGGAACCAGAAGATCTTTAAGGTCCCTTCTAACCCAAACCATTTTATGATTCTATATTGATGATGTAAAAAAACTGGCTAGACCAGTAATGAAAACCTGCGTAGTTAATGAGAGGGAGAACATATCTGTGGAGTAAGTAAAGCTGACCAGAAACTCAGTAACTGGAAAGAAATATATTCATTACTAACTTCAGTACTGGAAAGATTGATCAATCTCTTTAAGAACTGGAAAACAAATACACTTTTGCTGAGCTGGATGATATCCTATCTGTCAGCTTTTCCTCTGCACCAGTGTAGCTAAGCAAGATTAAATGTACTAATGTGCTTTAAAAGTCTTGTATAAATTACTGTTTTAAATGCAAGATATAGAGATATTTAGGATAGTGTACTGAAAGCCATTGCTTCCAGACATATATAAACATTTTTAAAACAGGCACTGAGATTTGATATTCCAAGTGCTACTTAGAGTAGCAGTGTGAAAGCTTATTTTGTAGCAAATTTCATGTACCTCATCACTTACTTGAGTCCATGAGGATTTTGGCAGAATATATAATTAAATATCCTTTGCCTGCAATGTGATTTTTGACAGCAAATGTATTCTAAGAACTCTTAGATGTTTTATATTTATGTATTGTAAGCTGTTTTCTTTAATATGTGGTGGTCAAGTTTTTTTCTAGAATAAAACATCTTTCTTTTTCCCCTGCCTTTACATGAAGACAATGCAGGGGATGGCAACTATTAATATATTTTGTATTGCTGCAAAGGACCGCAACATATGCATAATGCACATAATATTTAGGTTTTAATGATCCAAATGTAACGTAAGTTCCTGGTACCTATTTGAATACCAATACCTAGTGTTTATCTAACTCACTTAAAAAAAAACAAAAAAAAGAAAGTCTGCATTATAACTGGAAGTAATTTTGTGTCACTCACACAATTATTGCTCTGGTCTGCTCTTCATATAGGAGCCTTTTGAAACATTTGTGATCATTGTGGTGGTAGTTCTTTGTTTGATATTTATCTGAGGGTTCCTTGTGTACGTGCAACAGGTCAGTCTGCTGCTGCCTTTTACTGCACTGGGTCCCAACCTTATAACCAAGCTTTGCTTAAGAAAATCAGCAGTGTGGTATACGTCATTCCTCAAGTCCTGGTTTTTGGCCCAGTACCTACAAAACCCTTCACTTACAGCAAGCAGAGCATCACACGGCATGGCTCGTCCTGGGCTTGTGGTTCGCTCTGTGGTTACTCCCAGAAGTGCTGGCACTAAGCTTAGTTGGCTGGAAATTTTGGTGTTTCTGCCCTGTTTTCTCCAGAAGTCCTGTTCTCAGACTCTGAGGTGTAAGCCAGCCCAGCCTGGGAGGATGCAGCTGAGGCTGAGCACTGCTTATTTGCTCAGGCTCTACCTGAGCCTCAAGAGCAGTAGGTCAGTGTCCTGCCTGCTGGGAACAGCTGTTGTGTGGCCTTGGGATGGCCTCGGGGCTGCAATTGTGCAAAGGCAGGAGCTCTTACGGGGAGAAGCAGGAGAGGCTCTGGAAATGAGGATGCTGACAAAGGACAGCAATAGCATAGTGCTTTGCAGAGCAGGCACAAACAATGTAAAAGTCAAATGCAGGATGGAATTGAAGTTTGATTTCCTGTTAGCAAAGGACTGATTTAAAGTCTCCTTTGGAGGATAAAGGTAACAGATTTTTGCCATGAAATTGCTGTAAGTACTCAATGGTTTTCCTCCAGGAACTGTCTCTTTCCCTCTCTTGTGCATGAACACATTCAACACATTGCCTGACTTATTTTTGCAGTTGTTGTGGAGCTTTTCTGGGACAGTTTACAGGTCTGAGTTCAGTTCTCTCCTAATTTTCAATGTGGCATTGCAGCTACTGGGTTTGTGGTAGGGCAAGAGAGTTCTCCATCTTGCAGCTGGGCCTGGCTGTGCTCTAGGCACACATGTCAGCAGTGAGAAGAGCTGAATGCAGGAGGAGACAGGTCGCTACAAGATGGGCTGGAGTGAGTGACAACTCTGGGGCAGACAGGCAGGGAGAAAACGGATGCAGAAGGACTGAAGGTCTGCATTGCAGATGGACTGTGAGGAGGTTTTCGTTGGCCTCTCTGTGTTGCTGGTCTAATTTCACAGGAATCTATATAAATTTTATGTCCTGGAAAAGCTATGCTAGACTCAGCCTCTAGTTGCAGCTGCTTGTTTCATGTAACTAATTAAAAAACTATACTATTTCCAGGATGGCAGTGTTAAATCCTTAGGTACCAACAGTCTTGGCAAAGCAGCTGTTTTTGAGCAGATGATTAAGACAAGCTTTGTGGTATCCCATTGCTAGATGGGATATGCTGCTACAAAGCTATGAGCTAACATCTGAAGCTTCAGAGCAGTGCAATGTTGTGCTTTATTTGTGTGGCTCATTACTCATGAGATAAAATATTTAGTGGCACTAACTTTTTGGCTCTGTGGAGTCTGCATCAATTGTTCCAAGGGTACTGAAAGGTTTTTTAGTGTGTGCAAGTTGGATCCCTCAGATCAGAGCTATAAAGAGCCAGCATCACCACGATCCTGTAGTGGGATGCACAACCTGGAACCAAGAATTGTAAATTTCCTGTGGGAAGAATCATGTGATCCTCAGCGAAATGAAGGTCAGTGAGAGATGCTAAGGGAGACTGGAGGTGTCTAGTTCCCAGCCTTTGATTTTGTCTTTGAGTTAGTTCTCTCTGGGAACACAAGTAGAGAAAATTGTGTCCTGTAGTACAGAACAGACTGATGGTCTCTTAAGCATTTACTTAGTTAAGTGTTATACCTAAGTTCAGCATTGTCTTTGACCAGAGTCAACCTCTCACTCTTCTGTGTGGTTATGCGGGTGTTCAGCAGAGCCTCCAGGTATTTCTCCTGCTTTCTCAGGTGAGGAGCAAACTTTCTCTCCCTGGCCCTTGATGATTCTCTTGGCAAATGGGGGAATGAGAGTTAAATTGTCTGAAGAGGAGAAACTCCTCTGCTTTTTGAGTGGGTGTAGTCACCGTGTCAACAGTGAACCATAGCAAAAGGACCACCTTGCTTTCAGAAGGATCAGGGGTAGTGACTGCAGCCTGGAGTTACACATCCTCCCATTGCACTTGGGGCTGATTCTTTGGGGACTGGGAGTGATGCTTCACCAAGGACTGCCTGTGGCTGCCTGAGACCTCAATATCACCTAGAGGTAAAACTCCAGGAATATACAAGAGTGAAAACTTGGGTTATGATACCATGCCTTTTATGTGACATGTCTACATTGGACTTGTATTGGGAGAGCTGAGGCTGTTTTTGCCTCCAGCAATACAGCTGGTTCATGTCCCCATTCTGAAAGATGCCAGGTGTTGTCAAAGGGGTGGGGTGAGGGATTGGGAACACTAACAGCTTTAGCCTTCTGCTTTTAATCTGATGATGCAAATCTGTCCAAACTATTTTAAAAAGTTGGTGGATTAATTCCCATTCTAGGTGTAGAGGTTGCCTCTGAGTAAAGCGCCTGGAGCTCTGCTGAAGGCAAGATGTGTAAGCCAAAAAAAGCTATCTTTCCCTTTTCTTCATACATCCCTGTCCAGAGAGAGAAAGAGTAAATTACTTTGAACTGCCACTGGATAATAGCTTTTTGGGAAAAACCTGATCCTCATTTATTGTTACAGAAGCAAGAAATTACTGCAATGAATCAAGTCTCCACCCCACCCTCCTAAGCAATTTATCTACAATTTTGCCTGCAAATTCGATGCAATTGGATGTAGCTGATGAGCCATCTCCACAATGAAGTTATACTCTGCACTCAGGCTGGCTTTGTTTGGAGGACTCCAAAATTTTGTAGGCTGAGTTTTCCCAGCACTGCAGTTGCCTCAGGCTGGCTGGCCTGCTGACTGCACCTCACAGTGAGAAAGGCAGGAGGCAAATTTCTAAAGTTGTGTGTTACTCTTCTCTTTCAGGTGTGAAAATTGATGGGTATAAATCTCAGTCCAACCTAGTGGGATTTGTGGCACTATCTAATTTTTCTTGCTATCCCTGTAGACTGAAATGATACCCCAGATTCTTGGACGCAAGGCTCTCAACATCTAAATATGCTGTGGATGCCTCAGGCTCATCTGTACTTAGGAATGATTTGTTAAAACAGTGGCTGCTCCATTAGGAATGGTTCGTTCTAGTTGTTTCTGACTGAAATGGTAAAAATATCCCATCACCACCTTATTGAGTTTATAGTACGTCCAAGAAAGAGGTGCAAGTCCAGAGACAGAATAGTCACAAGCTCTTGCCATACCCACCTTTAAAGCTGTCATCCAAAAATATCTTCAGGGGGCTGATAAGATGATAATATATTGAAAGCATAAGGCTGTGCTTCAGAGTGTCATTTGCTCACCAAGCACTGAGGTAGTCATCTTCCTGGAAGGTTATCCTGCAACTGTGCCTTAAAGGGACTTTAGTATTTTGTGCTTTTCACAGTAGCGTTTTCTTAAGCACTGATTTTTAAAGACCAACTGCCACTAGAGGGTGGTATTATTACAAAAAGAAAAAAATAATTTGGAATCTCTTTCCAGAATAAAATAATTTATACTCTCCTACACATTTATAAACATGGGATAGATTTTACTGCTCTAGTCAGATTTGTTTGAGTCTTGTTGGCTTTTTTCCCTGTAGAGTGATTTATGTAGTTCTGTTTCAGCTGTAAACAGCAATAGTAGGTATCTTGTTTCATATCTTACTGTATATATGAATACTAAAATGGTGTTGTTTCATCTTCTTTGTGAGAAACTTTTTTATTGAATTGCAAAAAAAAGCTGTAAAAGAGCTCTTATGATTTTTTTTCTCTTGAAAACTACCCATTGACTTAAAATTTAATTTCATTTTAGAAAAGATGGAGTGTTTTTTTTTCCTTCCTTTATTTTTTCTTCCTTAATGGTGGGAGAACTAAAAAATTATTGTTTACCAAGGCAGTGCAGTATGACCTGTTAAAGGCTATGTAGGGAGCATCAGGCTAGGGTTTAAGCCTAATGCAAAGTAATAGGATTTTGATAGTCTAATGTGGGCAGAGCTACTGTGATATATAACTATATATATACACATATGGTATAACAGTGTGTATGTATGGAGTATGGTATAACCATATATGTCTGATATATTGTTATACTGTACCGGCCAGAGTATGGTAATACCACACCAAACCCTAAGCACTGTAGGCTGAGGAGCAGGGGTGAGGCAGTGCAAGGGCTGACTGGCTCAGACAGACCCTGGGGCTGATGTTGTTGTGCTGCTTTGGGTCAGCATAGAATCACAGAGTGGTTTGGGTTGGAAGGGACATTAAAGATCATCTAATTCCAGCCCCCTGCCATGGGCAGAGACATCTTCCACATTTCACGAGCCCCACAGGATGGTGCTGGGTGTGCTTGGGCATGAGGGCTGGCGGCAGGTGCCTGTGCCACTCCACTATTTCCTTTTGGCATGGAGATGGGGAGTTTTGGCAGGGCTGCAGCCCACATCAACCCCAGGAGAACCTGCAGGAGGCAGAGGAGAAGTGTGAGAAATGGAGGGAAAGTGGAGGGGACACAAAGGTCAAAGGAGGACCAGCCAAAAGGGAACTTGTCTTCTCCCATCTGTCCTCCAAGAGCAGAACAAGCTAATTTCGTAGCATTTTCATCATGATTTATACACACAGGATATACCTGCAGCATTTGGTGGGGCCATGGGCTTGCTGTGCTACAGAGTCAGGTGGGGATGGTGCCCCAAGACCCCAATAAACTGCTCCAAAGCTGTTGCATCCTTTTGTGATGGCAGCCAAGCTTGTGCTTCACCCTCTGCCCTCAGGCTGGGTAAAAACCCAGTAATAATTCCATTTATTTTTCATTCTTCCATGTTGGAAGCTAGCTGGATGAAAGCCATTATCTAGCTGGAAACTTTTGGGCTTTGACATTATCTGAAAAGCATTAGTGTGTGTTTTCCTGCTGCTGTTTTACATCACTGCACATGTTCACTACACTGCCAGGGAAGCAGCATCCTGGCCTGAGCTGGAGTATTAAAATGATGATCGCATGGGTTTTGGTGGTGCACAGTAAATGCATTCTTGCACCATGACGATGTTGAAATCATGGCTCTTCAGGGGACAGGACGGTGCCTTTGAACTGATATTGTGACTGCGTGCATAGGATGCAAATGCAGCATGTAAAGCCACCCCGTGGTGTGTTGAATTAATAGAACAGATTTTCAGTGACTCATTGGGAAGATGAAATTTTCTACTTGCATTTAATCTTAGCCTGATAAATCACTCAGGGATTAAAAAAACCAAAACCAACAGTAAAATGCATTAAATTAGTGCTCTGATGATGAGACAGACTTGGGATCAGAGCTGGGAGTGATGGGAACCTTGGCTGACAGTGTGAGGCTGCAGGAACATGGAAGAAGGTTGGATTAAAGTGCAAAGATATGTTGGTGTGGGAGCAGTCGTGGAGCAGAGCCTGGTGCCCTGGTGGCTTCTCCTCATTTGCTCGTTGGCCACTGTGTGTATGGTTAAAAACTAATGATGTTCAGTCAGTTACTATAGCAATGGTGTGGCATGAGTTGTCATGGTGATGGAGCAGAATTTTTCGTCACATTCATGCAGGAGGGTGATGGATGCCTTTTTGGGGGTCTCTGAACTTGACCATTCACCTCACAGCTTTTTCCTTGGTAGAAACACTTCCACCTGCTGCAGTCAGTGAGGATGTCCTCCCAGTACCGTTACCTGGTTTTCCATGTCCTGATGCTAAATCTTTCTTTCACATTTATAAAGTTAAGAACACTCCGATAAGCCATAAATTGCTAAGCCTAACCTAATTATGTGCACTATTATTATATAAAGTGTGTTAATAAAACATACCTCTGCTACTGAGGATGTTTCTAGACACTTAATATTGTGTGTGCTCTTCATCTCTGTTTCTGCCTGTAATACAACTCATTAGGACATTAGGTGTCCATTTGAAAAAAATAATTTTAAGCTGATTTGAAGTAAATTTGCTTCAACTACTCTCATTTAGCGCTGAATAATCACAGAATCACAGAATATGTGGAGTTGGAAGGGACCCACAAGGATTATCAACTCCAAACCTTAGCCCTCAGCCGCTCCTCATACAGCTTCCCCTCATGGCCCTTCCCCATCTTCATTGCCCTCCTTTGGACTCGGTCTAATGGCTTAATACCTTTCTTATATTGTGGGTCCCAAAACTGCCCACAATATCCAAGGTGAGGCCGCCCCAGTGCAGAGCAGAGCGGGACAATCCCCTCCCTCAACCGGCTGTCAGTGCTTTGCCTGATGCCCCCCAGGACATGGTTGGCCCTCCTGGCTGCCAGGGTACTGCTGACTCACATTCAACTTGCCATCGAACAGGACCCCCAGGTCTCTCTCCATGGCACTGCTTTCCAGCATCTCATTCTCCCCCATCATCAATTCCTCCTTATCAGGGCTTTTTAATATAGGTGATCAACACGACCAGTGCACTGTAAGTGAATGATATTGCTTCCAATGGTTCTTTCTGTAGAAGAGCCGGTGTAATGCCTGTTTTACTCTTATAGAAACCAAGAGCATACCTCTCAGCTATGGTTCTTCAGTTGTGAAAGAAAGTAACCTGCTAGACTTCAGAGCACACTGGGCAATTTGGTTTTGTAAGGGTAAAATGTATTCAGCTTGACTCAAGATGATGCGGTTTTAAAAGAACATAATCTTCTGCTCATCAGCTGCTTTTAAAAATCCCTAAACCCTTCACTACATGTAAGTTTCTGTGCTAAACCATATACCTCAAAATGAAGCCTGATAAATGGCAGTAGTGGTGTTTCACAACAGGGCTTACATGCTGCTTTCATAAACACTCATTTCCAGGCACCGAAAGTCCAAGAAAGGGAAAATCTGAATTTGGGGTGTACAACTTAATAGCACAGAAGTGTCTTCAATTTTATTTTTTATCCTGTGCTTTTTAGCAGGTAAGTTTTGGGTGTGCCAACAAAACTGTATTAATTGCCCAGGAGCATAGGAGCAATATTGGCTCAGAAACATCTTGGGATTTGGACCTGCATAGTGCTGAGTATGAATCTGGGTTATGCTTGAGGCTGCGTCACTTTGGATTTAGGGAAGTAATCACAGTGATATGTTTTAAGTCCTTTTTGTTTTAAAAAGCTCTGTTTGCTGCATGCTTCAGCATATGACTAATGTGAGGAGCCCTTGTAGGCTACGTGCCCTGGAGTGCTTGTTCTAGTTCCTCTAAGCGAATCCCAGCTCTTACAGCAGCACTCTTGACATCTTCAAAAGCTAGGGTGTGGGTTTTTTTTTACTTTTCCCCTTGTTTGGAGCTTTACAATTACTCCAATAAATGATGTCAAACTCATTAACCTAAGAAACTAAGTTTTCAGAAATTCACTAAGCTATGTGGTTTTCATGTACTAATTAAAAATAAAAAGAGGGGGAAAAAAAGTGAGGTCTCTGGGTGAGTAAACTCTCAGCTGCAGGTTGCTGAGCTACCATTGTATGCTGGTTCTGGTTTTCCAAACTCTCCTGAAAATATCTACAGGTCCCTATTAGAAATTAGGCACAGAGCCATGTGGACCTGAGTTCAAACCTGGTGCAGCCCTCCTCGACTGGTTTCTTAACACAGGCTTCTCAGAGCCATTAGTTTTAAAAGAGCTGTGTAAAATATTGGGAAAACATTGTTTCATCTTATTAAAGATCTGGCGGGTGTGACATCTTTGTTGTATCCTCCGGTTGTTCTACCATTTGCTGCTTTTCATACAAAATACTCTGAGCTTCTGCTCACTTGAATCTTTCAAGTGTTGGACTTAAATCCAGAGTGTCCTTGGGTTGTCCCATTAACCCAAAAAAATAATTGCAAAGTGGGAAGCCTGTGCAGTGCCCATCTTATTCTTCAGGTGTTGCATCAGCCCTGGAAGCCATTCAAAACCTCCTCAGATTGTCCCTGCTCTACTAGGATCTGCTCAGTCTGCTTTTGTTTGGGTTAATAAAAGTCTGCAGAAATGGGGCAATTACAAATAAATGAAGTATGAAAGGCTTCATAAGATCTTTATTTGGATATTTATTCAGGCATAAACTATGATGTGAATGCAGCTGGGACCCAGATTAGGTGATGCCAGTGAATACAGATTTGTAAACTGTGCTATTGTTCTGCAGCTATATTATTGTGTGTGATTTTTGGAAAGTGACCTCAAGAAATATCATACACAGTGATTTTTTTTCCTACCTTATCAGTCTTTCTGAAGATAAAAGAAACTGGCTTTTGAAATCACTAATAACTCTGGCATTACCATGCTAGAGATTAGGAGACTTATGCCCAGACTTGTTGAGTGCTCCCTCCCCTCTCCCTCCCAAATGAAAGACACAGTTTCTGTCACTGTATCATGAGAGAGGTGGATTTATCTGTGTTCAGCTGCTGAAAAACTTTGAAGGTTGATGAGATGAAGGATACTCTTTGAAATCACACTAGTGATTTCTTACAGCAGAGGCTGCTCACAAGATTAGAGGTCATGCAAGTATGCTAGTGAGCATGCTAGTGGGAACTTTTCAATGATGTTAAAATAACTCCACTAGATACAGTCAAACCTCTCATCTTTGGGGAAAGTGTTTGCTTACAGGGACAGCATTGGTTCAGAAACTTGTTCTCTTGCTAGAAGGAAAGGTCATGAAATTGCTGCAAATATTTTAATAGGAAGCTCTGATGAGGGAATGTTTGTCCTAGAGATTTTTCCAAGATGTTCAACAATTACAGTTAGTAGAAGAGTGGAGACAATTTTAAAACAGCAGTGAAACCCACCTGATATGTACATTGCTGTTTTTTTACATGTCAAGGAGTGTTAATGAGATGTTGTAGCACGCTAAAAAGAGCTACCAAAAGAAATCGGCCTAGTGTGGCCCAATCTTTTTCCTTCTGTGAACAAAGTCAGTCAACAGATGACAGGCTCTTGATGCTCCACCATGAATGGACTGCAGAACACTGCTTGTTAAAATGCAAAGTCCCAGAGGGAGAAGAAGCTGGCATCCATGTGAAAGTAACTGGGCTGTTTGGATGGTGGAAAACACATAGGCTGCATCCAAGGTGATTTCAACATGTGACATTGTCCCCTTCAGCCTTTCTAAATATGTAAACATATGTATATTTGTAAAACACTTGAGGAACATTATCCCTGTTTGATGGGTGTGTTGGGTGAGGAAAGATGTTAGGGAACTTTGCCAAAGACTTGGGAGTAGGAAAAGCCTGTTTTCATGATTTGGGATAGGGGTGTGAAGCCTCTTTGTGTGTGTGTGTTCATGTGTGTGTATAACTGAGATTCCAAAGAGAAACCAAGAGATACTGATCTTGTCCTTGCAGGGACCCAAAAGTAATTGCTTGCACAATAAATGGGAGAAGTGAAAAATGATGTTGTAGCAGTTTAATCAAGTGGCTACTAAAAAAAATAAATATGGGGATTATTTATCTATAAAACACTCTTAAGATCTCACTAAGGGACACTTGATGTTAACAGATACATTTAAAAGAAAGTAGTGTCAAAAAAAATAATGTTTCTGAAAAGTCAGTGGCTGCAGGACACTTGCAAACCATAAATGTGTAACAGCTGGTATTTAAAAGGCTGCAAGTTTCCATCCCTTGCTATGGTGCTCACAAGTGAAGGAAACAGGTAGGAAGGAGTTTTAGGTAGGTAAGAGCTGAGACTCTCGAGTTTGGGGAAAGACTTGCTACTAATCAGAGTGTTAGGAAAGCCTCAATTTTTATGACTTATAAATATATGTGTATTCCTCCTTGGGGTCCTGCTGAGCCATGGGCAGCATGTGCTGCTGGAGGGAGCGAGAGCAGTTGGGTTCTGGTGTCCTCAGATTGCTGAGCTGAACTCTCTAAATAAAACACAAGGCTGCTGAATTTTTTATCTGTCTTTCTCAGATAGAAGTTCTTAGTCTGACAGCTTTTCCTTTGCATTCTTAAGTATTACTATTTTAATAGCAATATTTGCTCCCCAGTGCCCTGACTTGAAGTTTGGGTTTCTCTGTGTGCCACGGGGGCTTTCTCTGCACAAGGGAGCTGAGACATGTCAAAGCTGTTTGGCAAAACTAAACTGTGATTTTCCTGGAAGTTGTTGTCCCATCAGAAAATATTGCTCTGTGAAACTCAGGATATTTCCTGAAGACATACTTCTCAGCAATATTTTATTCAGAAAGAGCAAAGCAAACAAACAAACAAAAAGTATTTACTTAGATTAATGCATATTTGGTTTATGTAAGATGTTACAATAAATGCATTTATCCTATAAGGATGAAAAATGCAGCAAAGCATTTCAATAAAATGTTCATTTTGGAACAACTGACAGAGATTCTTTTGTTCATTTTTATTATGGAAAAATATATTTAAGCTTGCAGAAGTTGCTGTGAAAGGATAAATCCTATTACAAGCCAGCTTTCTTTTCTCTCTCTGTGGTGCTTCGCTTTGTTTTATGTCTTGCATTAATGAGGTGTTCGGCTGTGCAAGAAAAAATGTTTTCTCAGTTTGTGGTTGACTTTTTGACTGCTTAAACTTATTTGCTGCATGGTATCTTTATACCCCAGCCTTCTGCAATTTATAACTTAGGTAGACAATACTTCATAAAGATGCAAAGTATAGTTAATATCCGACATACAAAATGAAAGATGCAACTGACTTTAACTCTTGAGTCTCTTAAAAGACTGTGGGACTCGCTGGCTTGGTGGTTAAGTCTGGAAGAGAACATGTCACTTGTAAAATAGATTTAAACAGAAGCTACTCAGGGGCTGTTGGGCAGTTTGGTTTAGGCCTTTTGGAGGGTTTTTCTTTTAAAAAATTCAAACAGTGTATTTTGTAGCACAAGCCAATAGAATAAATCCTATGTTTCCTTATAGGTTTACTTGGTGGTGGCTGGGCTCTTGCTCGAGGACCATGGGCCAAATGCCAGTGCTCCCATCATGAAATGTGTATTCAACTCTCTTTAAAATGTAAACCCCATGGAAAACGCACACAAATTATGAGAAACTGTTATGAACTGAACAATGAATTTTTAATATTCGGTTACCCTGAGGTACAAGCTAGAGCTTAAAATAAATTGCTTTATATTTCATACTCTGAGTAGTGCACGTAATGATACACAAAGGGAAATAAAGTTTCCGAAAAACTCTCTGCTTTGGGTTCAACAGGACAGTTTTACAATCATCCTGGAGGTAAAATTGTATCAGATTTATGTGTGGGAAGAAAATTCCATGGTGCCTTTCATTGCCTGTCCATGTCTGGTGTGTCACCTCCTGCTTGATCCAGACTCCTTGCACAGCCTCGGTGGCCAGTTGCAGCATGGGCTGCCACTCCTGCCTTTGACAACAAGGTAGCAGACAAAAACACTTGTGTTGGGTAGGAAGCTTGATAGGAATCCAAGCATCATTTTTCACCTGAATTACAGTGACCTTTTTTTCCCTCCCTGATCTTTTAAGTGTTGAAAAGAGAGAACTGAGAAAATGGTGCTTGAAGTGTCCTGTAATTTCCCGCAGGCTCTGCTGCTTCCTTTCCACTTACACCCCATCCTGACAGAGAGGATGCCCTGCAGCAAAATACCCCCTAGCACTTGGGTGCATGAGAGTCAGTTGGTTCTTTGCATCTTGGGTTGAATGTTTTGTTCCATAATTTTGCCAGTCTAACACAGAGTTGTCTTCTGACCAGTTTAAGAGCCTCCTGCCCTCAGGTCCTTTCCCTGCCTACCCTCTGCCTCCAGTGGAGTGGGACACCTGCCCTTGTGAGCGCAGTGTCTGGGGCAGAGCCACCCAGCACCTCCTCACCAGGGCTTGTGGCTGCACAGCCAGACGTTCTGAGCAACGCTGCAGAGAGATCAGGACTGAACTACAAATGACAGGGGAGAGAAGAGCAGAGATCTCATATCAGTGCTGTCTTGACAGAAGTTACGAGCAAACCTCACTATCCCTGACTTCTACGCAGGGTACTTAGCAAGCAACACTGAAAAATACTCCTGCACATAGGCATAACCCCAAAGTGATTTGTATTTCCTTTTGCAGAACTGCACCACCTAATTCTGGGACTGTTTCTGCAACACACAAATGCGCTTTTCCTGCTTAATGTGTTCTATTTGATGCAGGGATCCTCACTTTCCTCAGATGAGATATGACTGTACCTAGTGCTTTGAAAAAGCAGGTGCCTTGGATGCATTGGAATAACTGAGCCACCACAGGCCCTGGAGATGCTTGTGTTGGCTTAAGCAAAGAGGGCAGAGAGCCTCAGGGATGATGTCTGACCCTCAGTAGCTTTGTAGGGCTGGCACAGGTGGCACATTTGCCTCCAGTCCTCCTCCAAGTGAGCAAGGTGTGGACTGTGTCCTACAGTGTTTGAATGCTGCTTTACTTTGATCATGACACGGGGGATTCAGAGTATAGTAGGGGAGATGTTTGTATTTTAACACTCTCATGCATAGTCTCATTCAGGTTAACAGAGGGCAAAATGTCCCACTGATGTTGTGATGACTAGGGGTGAGCCCTGGAGGTCGCAGAGCAGGAACCAGGGTTGTGCTGCCACCCAGCACGGGCACCCTGGAACAGGGCTCCTTCTTTGGCTGATGTCTGGGGCAGTCAGCAGCTGCTGGGATATCTCTAAGGCCTGAGCAGAACTTTCTGTTTTTTCACCGAGAAACAGAAATACTGGGGGCAAGTTACATTATATGCATGAATTGCCTTCCCACCGATTTTATTTAACTAAGAATGAAAAGCACATTCAGCATAGCTGAATTATTCTATGACTAACATTGCTAATAGATTTCTGGAAAAATTGAGTTTACCTAAGGGTAATAATAAATATACCTGATACTGGAGATAGAACTGTAGTGCATACAAAAATTGCATTGAAATACTGGAGCCTGCTGGTATGCCTCTAAAGTATGAAGAAGTAAACCCAATGAAACAGAAAACACCCAAACTGATGGCATATAAACAGAAAATCAAGTTATTTCTATAGAGGTCAAACCAGAGACCCAATGTTACAATGCAGGTACAGAAGAAACTCAAATTTCTACATAAAAGCTTGTAAATCAGCTGCTGCTTCACTGAGCATGCACATTTTCATGTGCACAACTCATGGATGTACACAGATACAAATGGCATTTAAGCACACAGTACATAAGAAATTATATTATTCCTAAACTTCCAGTGTTCTACAAAGTTAATTTTTAATAGTGGGAGTATTTAGAAGGACTGACAGCACCAAGACACACCTTGCCTGGGGTCTGGCTGGAGAAAGCTGGGCAGGACCTGCTGTGCTGCCAGCCTGGTGGTGCAGTAGGGTGGTTCTTGTAGGTGTGTGAAAATGAGGGTCCCCCAAGAGGGCACGTGGTGTACGCCCTGTGCTGCCCGTCACTGTGCGGGGAGGGAGAGCTTCCCCCTCCAAAACAGACCACAATGCTGTGTTTTCTTAACCAGCAATAAAACACAGAGCAGGAATTTTGCAATGTACCTGCCTCAGTGCTTTCAAGAAATGTGTGCATACATACATATTTATTTGGCTTTAATTTGTGATTTTGGAAGGGGAACAAAGAATTCAGAATTAACTACATGTTTTGGCAGCCCCAGATTAGCCATGTTTCTATCCCCAATTGTAACCTTGTATGTGAACCAATTTTATTCGGAATAACTTTGACTTAGCCATAAAATAAGCCTTGTGATGTGTATGACAAATTAAAAAATGGTCTGAAAGTAATTTTTGACACATTCTTGTTGCAGCAATCAGGAAAAAACCCCACACTTAAAGAGCTGAGAAAACTGTCCAAGTGAAATTTAGCTTAAACTTGTGATTATTGATGGATAACTCTGTCATATTCACCTCTGTGCTGGCTACCCTGGGTGAGGGTGTGCTACTGTAAGGTCTGTCTCTGAAAACATTGTAGGCGGGGGAAAAAAACCCAATTAAAACATGTGTTGCAGTGAATTGCTTTAAGGTACTCAGCAGTTCTAGGTCAAAGCTGTGAAGGGTTTTAGGCATTTTTCACCTTTAGCACATTTAAATTCTTTATTCATGACTCTGGTAACAACCTTCACTTTAATGCCATTTAATTACAATCAAGAAGTCACTGCCAAAAGCCTGACCATTACAGTGAGTGTCTCATTCCCCTTCAGAGCAGTGTTGGGCTCAGTGATTTGTCTCTCCTGAAGTGTAATTCATTCAAATAAATGTAAATCACTGTTCTATGTTGTTTGGTCAGTGTTTATAGATGTCAGTGTATGCTATTGAAAAGGCACATGGCAGATATTAGGGGAGGAATCAATGTGTTGCATGGAAATAAGAACAGGCAGGGTTTGGTTTTGGTTCATCCACCCTGCTGCACTGAGTGCAGCTACTATTGATTTCAATCCCACAACTGTTTGACCTTTTTTGTATAGCACAACTTGTCTGTATTTTAAAACTGAATTTGTTTTGCCTTGTACTTCACATTCTTATTCCATTACTATGGTAAAAATACCCCAAACAATGCATAACTCCATAACAAAGTTTGTTAATTAAAAAAAGGGAAACCCACAACCCCCAGCCCTGGACCAGACAGCTGCTCTCAAGTGTCTGCAGGGACCAGTGTGGCCTGACCCTGCTGGAAGATGGCAGTGACACAACTGTGGATCACAGAGTCAGAGAACTGTGTAGTTTGGAAAAGGCCTTTCAGATCACCGAGCCCAACCATTAACCCAGCACTGCCACACCCACCACTAAACCGTGTCCCCAAACGCCACATCTACACGGCTTTTAAGTATCTCCAGGGATGGTGACTCAACCACCACCCTGAGCAGCCTGTTCCAGTGCTTGACAACCTTTTTGGTGAAGGAACTTTTCCTAATATCCAATCTAAACCTCCCCTGGCACAACTTGAGGCCATTTCTTCTTGTCCTGTCACTTGTCACATGGGAGAAGAGACCAACCTGTGCAGCCATGGGGCAGAGGCCCCGCTGACTGCAGAGTTACAGTAAAAACTGTATTCCTGCATTTTTAATTTGCTTATATGTGTTGAGGAAGGTTAGAAAAAAACTCACTGACCTATTCGATTCAGCCAAACCCAGTTTATGTTATTTAATGCTATTTAATCCCTCAGTTGGCATCAAATTCTCTGTGCTGCCGGCCAGCCCTCCCTGTATCTGCCACGTGAGTGAAAAGGTGAGCGAATACAGAGCTCAGCTCTCCCTTCAGCCTGGCTTAGTGCCATGCACAAGCTTTGTGCTCCCACCTGGTGGGCACAGCGCATCAGGTGGGCTGCTCTGAGACCTGCCGCTTTCTGCTCTCCTTCCCACTGGTTTTAGCCTTGTTGGTCAGTGGGATGGCTGGATGAGAGGAACTAAAACACTGTGCTGGGGCTACAGCCCTGCTGGGGCAGCGGGGAGGTGGGTATCCATCCAGGGCTAAGGCTGAGGCTGCTGCAATGGCACAGGGGCAGAGACAGTGAGTGGCACCCCAAGCCATGAGGGTACCGCTGCTGTGGCTGCCTGGCAGGAAAACTTGCCCACGCTGGGTCTGCTGGCACCGTAGTGAACCTGGTGCTGCCAGCTGTGTGATCTGCAAATGCCTTTGGGTAAAACACAAAGACAGGGACTATCTGCACTTACAGTGGCGTGTCTGAACTAGTGGTTGGTATGTTAGTTTTTTTAAACAGTAATTGAGCTGTTTTAGCTAACTGGGTTTTATGATGCTAAATTGTTGAACTGTTTGGGCTTTCATATATTATAGAGGGGATTTTTTCCCTGCAAGAGCCAAGTTAATGGAAAAAGCAATATTCGTACCTACAAGAATGGTACTTTCATCAAGTACCATCTCTAGTTAATACTTTTCTGGTTTCAGTTGCTCCCTGTGTATCAGTTCTGTCCAGACCAACCTCAAAGCTCCTCCCATGGGGCAGGAGTAATTGCCCAGAGCCACAGTGGATCCTTCTGGTCAGGATAAGTCCATGTGAGCCACAAAGTAACAAACTGTGTGTCTCTGCCAAAGCAAACTTTAAACTGGGAGGATGCCCCGTGGTTTCTTTATGCTGGTTGAGGAGGTGTTTGTGCAAGCTGGGGCAGTGCCATGTCCTGGAGCTGCATGTGGCTTGAAGCAACGATTTGCAGCAGTGGCCTGAGAACTAAACATCCCATTGCCACTGCTGCTCATTTTCTGTTCAGCTAATACACTTTTCTCAGCAAAACAGCTCATCACCCCTTTGCTTTTTGAGCACCAGCAGTCAGCCGTTCCCCTAGCACCTGCCAAACCCTTTGGCTGTTTTGAGAGCTGGGTTTCTTTCCACTACAAAACCTGGAAGGAAGTTACCAAGTCAGCACAGTGCAAGACCAAACGTCATGTTATGAAACAGGAGACCCCTCTTCTTGTGTTCACTTATTTTAAAACAGATTAAAAGCTGCCACATAAGGCCCTCTCCTCACCAGTTTATGATCTGTGGAAATTTGGTTATGCTTTCTCTGGGCTGTGCAGGACCTTGAGTGAGGAATGACCTTTGCTGTCCCTTCCTGCATGCCTTAGTCTGCTTTTGTGCAGTAGGGGACAAGAAGAAATACCTGAAGTAGGTCACTGGACACTGTGACACAAAGGCTGCCACCACGGGCTGATCAATGAGGAGTCGCATTATGGCAGCTTTCTCAGAAGGAAGAATGAAAGCCCTGCCCTGGCTGGGGTGGCTGCTGTGCCCCTTCCCCCATACCACCCCCACTGCCCGACACTGAATTGTAGAATGGTTTGGGTTGGAAGGGACCCTCAGTATAACCCATCTCCAACCCCCCTGCCATGGGCAGGGACACATTCCTTTAGACTAAGTTGCTCTAAGCTCCATCCAGCCTGGTCTTGGACACTTTTAGGGATGGGGCATCTGTTCCCTTTTCCTTCAGGAAGATGGTGGCCCTCAACAACAACTAAGGATGATGTTCTTCTTTTTTAAGCAAGAGCTGGAAATGCATTTCCAAATAGCTCTTCTCCCTCTAAACACATATAAGTCGGGGAGCATGGTGAGCCCGTCTGGGCAGCTTTAGTCCAATCCCAGGAATTGTCCTTGACAGCAATCTGATCCAGGCACTCCCCCCTGACCTCAGTGTGGCACCTCTTCCGCTGCTGTAAGAAATGTCCCCAGGTAGAATTTTTAAAATATATTCACTGTTTTTAAAATATGTAAGCTGGAGTGGTTTTTGCACTCCATTTGTCCTGCAGAGAGCAGGCGGGGGAGTGGGATTGGCCGCTCCTGATGTTCGTCCAGGCAGAACTGTGTGAGGTTGGTGGCTCTTTGTGTGGAGTCTTCAGGTACAGAGGACCTTAAAGCAATGGTGTAGGAGCAAATCAGAGCAAGTTGAGTAGGAGCCTGTCTGGGAACAAGCACTTCTTCAGCCATGAGAGTGATGGGACTTGATGCAGTGGGGGGTGTGTGGGTGGCTGGGGGTTGCTCTTGTCCCCTTATATAGGAGGTAAAGATAGACTGGCAATCCACGTTGGAAGATATGGCAGTTTACCCAGCAAAACTACACAGACAGAACTATTTTCTTTATTATAAAGATACACTATGAGGAACAAACTTGAATGTATACTGAAGCTTGTAATGGTACATGCCAAAAATGTACAGTACTATACATAAAAGTGCATTGTCACAACAGATTAACAGTACATTTCTCTTCCAGAACCGTGAATTTTCCATGTTTTTATTTGTTCTTCAAGAGTGGAAGGAATGCAATGGGAATGCAGCCATACACGATCAGGAAAGGATGCAATGGAAATGCAACAGTACAAGAGCAAAGCTAAAGCTCCTCTAAAATTTAAAGGCACTTTCACATGTACATACTACAGATGTACATTGACACAAGTAGGTAACAGTCAACGAGCAGGAAGCTACCAGTACTGCAATTCATCAAACTTGACAGTAAAGGACAATACTGATTGGATTAGGTGTGCAGGAGTTACCCTTTAGTACGCCTGTAGTTGTAGCAGTCTTTCCTGTTACATATCCACTTACTATACTTTAAAGTATCTATAATAACCATCAAACTACACATTTAACTGGGTGAATGCACTAAGTGGATGCACTCACTAAATGCACTGTTTCTAATATTTTCTTTTCCTAAACAATTTCTAATATAAGCATTATGGAGTCCAGTATAGTTATTTAAACATACAAAATTCCCTATGCAATTTAAAGACACAGGTATCCATCTCAATTGTGCCAGGTGGGTTAATTTAAAAATGCTAGACTAAAACTGCATGTAAATGAAAGTTGAAATTCCAGTTTTGTTCCACTGAGTCTAGTAAACTGGGAAACTACTTGAAAATATCTCTGGTCCCAACCTAGTGAGCAGACCCTACAGATTAGAGCTGGTCTGCAGCCAGGGCTTACCTGGCTTAGGTTCTGGCCCTGGCGTTAGGACTAGGCAGTACAGTCGAGAAGGATGGAGGTTTGCTGACCGATGCTGCACAGCCCACTCTGGTGGCTTAAGACGTTGCTTCTAAACTAGATGTGTGTGAGTCTCTAGCTGGATTGGAAAGGGTTTGCAAATACCAGCAGTAGTTTGAGACTCAGAGGCGGTTCATGGGGTACTTTTCACACCTGGGGCTTTGCATTGCATCACCTGTCTAGAGGGTGTAAATCAGAGCAGGAATAAGGTGCTCCTAAATAACAACAGGAAATTAGTCCTGTCACCTCAGCAATTATGTCTGCTAAATTTTGTGACTACTGTTCTCCCCTCAAACTCAATTGTTTATGTATAGTGAGTGGTACAACTTCAAGCTTTCCAATAGTGAGATCTTACAGAATATGTGGACAGACAGATCTTAATTACATCCAGTTGTACTCTTGTAGGTGGACCCAAGTGATTTTTTTCCCCCATTTTCTTCATTGAAACTTATTTTATGGATTGGATATTGGAAAATATATTCACAGAAATAATATTATGGCTTACTGTTGTAATGTGCAAAACAGCTGTATGTTTAGTTCACGCTCAACAAAGTTTTAACAACAGAGCGCTAAGCCGAGTTGACAGTTGTCACTCACACAGACATAGGAAAGGTACTGATTTCTGTCATTTAAGAAAAAGGGGCAGGGAGGGGAGAGAGGTTATGGAAACCTTTAGTCAGCTTGAATCTAGGTGGTAGTAACTGAGCTGCCTGTGCTGTGAGAGGCCCCTGCACCACTGGCAGGAGGCAGTCCCTCTGCAGGGTTCCTGTCTTGCTGCCATCAGCACAGCCGAGCACTTGCCCTGTGCCAGGCAGTCAGCACAGCTGGGCCAGCTCAAAACTCTGCCTGCTCAGACTCAAATCATGTCTTTAATCAGACACTCACCAAGAAAGTCAATGAGGTACTTTTCTGAATTGCTGTGTAGCTGATCCTTTAAATCGCCTATCAGCCTGCCTAATCCATCAACAGTGGCTCACTTGACTATGAACTTCAAATGAATTTAGCTTTTATGAAAAATGTGGTATCAGGAATGAAGGTCTGCCTTCATGGGAAAAGGTATACTATTACAGAGGGCAGCAAAAGGAGTTTCTAGATACTATCCTGGAGATGTGCTTCAGCTGTGTCCTGGAATGCTGCGTTGTATCAGTGAGAGCAATGTGATATTCGGCTCCATCCAGCGCTTGCCTCTAGTGAGACTGCCAACAAGAAAGCTAAAACTTGGTGCCAATTACGAGTTGTGAGGGTTTGGTGATATATTTTTTTTGGTGTGTCTTAAATAAGAAATGTGGCCTGAGATGACTTAGACATTCCCTAGCAACACTTAATCCTCATGTGCTAGATTTCGGTTTTTACTAACCTGCTTGAGATTTGGTGACCCAGAAGTGAGAGTCCCCACCTCCACTGAACTTCCCCTGCCCCTTAGTTTTGTGCATGATCTGTTGTTATATAGCTACAGTAAGACTGTGAAGTATGGTACAACATGGCAAGCTGTTTGTGACCTGTGTTTATTTTATTACAAATGGTGCAGCATCAGGTTTTCAAGTAAATCTATGTTTGTTTTTTAAAACTATGCACAATTGTCCAGTTTTTCTTTTAATTGAAACCATACAAAATACAAATGCCCATGTTAATGTAGCTACTTTCATACAATACATTCAAAAACACCAAAAAACAAAGCCTCTCCAGTTACAAACATGAACAAATGATGTTATGGAGCCCTGACTACTATTGTTAATCCATTTCTTTCCCTAGCATACTCCAGCTGGGCACTGTGGGTGGCTGAGCTGTCTACATTGTGCAAGATTTGTCGGCTGGACCCTGGGAAGGAGGGGAAGGTCCTATGCTAGGATTTGTTTTTGGAAGAACAATAGGTTTTGGCCTAAGAGCAGGAGGTTTCAGCTGCACTCCCATTCTAGGGGCCACCATGGGCTTGAAAGTACTCATGGTGTCACTGGAAGAACTAGTGCTACGGCGGATCTGAGGCTCGGAGCTCCTTAAAACCACACTGTGGAGGGGGCTGAGAGACTCCGTGGAGGTGGCAGGGATGGGGGTGTTTTTCATTTGTTCCAAGGTGTCCAACACAACATCAGGGGCGTGTTTTGCTGAGCTCTGCCGCTCCAGCTCACGGAGCTCGTTCAGTGCTGTGTTCATCGTCTCCTCAATGTCCTGGGTCAGAGCACAGAGAGAGTAGCACGTCATTCAAATTGCTACTGAATGCAAAGCACCAGAGGAGCAAGGGGAGGGGGCAGAAAACGCAGGAATTAATTTGCCAGCCATCCTCTAACAATTACTATAGTGTTAAAACCAATTTCCACCGGACTTCTTTGAAAGACAGTTACAATTGACAACATGGCAGCTTTGTCTGGACATTATAAATATTTAACCTGTTTACATGAGAGAATAAAGAAAATGTATTAAAATCTGCAAGCCATTTTATTAATGTCAGGACAATGGATGTTTGCTTAGCAGTGTTTTAGTGGTGAAGATTACTGTCATCACTTGGATACCAACAACTGTAAAGATTTTAGTCCATTTGCTAACTCTTGGCTAACTGCTCCTCTCATCTAATGCCTCAGGTGTTCAGGATCTGTATTCTCTCACATGGATTATAAAACTTGCTTTTCTATGGAAATAAAGCTTGTGTGCCTATCAGCTCATGTCTTCTTTAGTTTCACTGAGTTAAACCTTAAACAGAAAAAACTGCAAGATATTGTTCAGTATGCACACCTGAGAAAAACTGGTTTTCATCAAGATTTCTGGCATGAATGCTAAAAGAATACACCGAGACACTAGTGTACTAGTTTTCAGTGGTACTGAGATACAACTAAGGTTAAAATATCTGGTGTTCCCTGCCTGCTCACAGTGACTGTCACACAATTTAATCAAAGTTTGCGTTCTCTCACTGCCAAACAATCATTAGTCTAGGCATAAAAAAAAGACAGCTTAAGTCAAACAGCACTGTAATCCCAGGAAAGTAAATAAATAACTTAGAAGAAAATAAAACAGTAACAACCTTTACACCTTCTAACCCTAATACATCGTTCAGCTTTCTGACCTAAGCATGACAGTCCCTTCTGTTCCTTGCTGGAAGCAGAGTTTGAAAACAAGCATTACCGGTACATTAAATTTTAAAACTTAAGTGTCAGCGTTATTGTAAAATGTGTTTGCAGTCATATTGTACCCTCAGGGTGCTCCTACCTAGACGAAATGTGAGTTCTGAAGACAGAGGTATCCTATTTGCTCAAGAGCTGTTACCAGCTTAGTACAACAGACCAGGTTGATGATTGGGGTGCTCCCTATTCCATCCTTCTCACGTCTCCACTACCAGGAATGAGACCAGTGAGTGTTCACACAGGGATAAGATGGCCCATGATTTATGCAGGTGCAATGTCTTGCACATTATGTTCTACTACACCCATCAAATCAACATACAGTATGAACCACGTACAAACTATATGAAAACTACTAAAATCCACAGGACTCTGGACTGAAAATCTTTGATTTGAATAGCAATGGTCACTACTAGCCATCAGAGCACTTTTTTTTACCACCATACTGAGAAATAATTGAACCCTAATTACATGCAAGTCAGAATAGCCCAGCCTTTAACACAGCACAACAATCTGCCTAGCTGTTGTAATCATACACTGCCCTAGTGTTCTGTGTGGCAGAGGCAATTTCATTACAGTATAATGGGAAACAATTTCTTTTTATTGCTTCTGCAATCTTTACTCCCCCTTGTGCTTCTTCTATTCAGAATCGCTTAACGCATCTTTTTTCATGCACACTCCATTTTGAAAACTAAGTAGGATATTCCCCTTTCTACCCAGAGCATGTGCTGCTATTCAACGAGATTTCTTCCTCAGAAAATCAGACAGTGACACAAACAAAAAGGACACAAACCTGAGCTATTGACTCTGGGTCCAGTGGTTTATGGTCATTGAAACCTGTGTACTGACCAGATGATGTAGACCTTCTAATTGGAGGGCTATCAATCTTCTTTAGAGAATCATGCCTGCTTATGTTGGTGAGACTGCCATGTCCAGGCCTACGCCGCCTTTCAGGGCTGTCAGCATTGAGGTTGCGATTCTGAAGGAGGGCTCTGGAACTGCAGTGGGTTGCCAGGTTGGGTGAACCCAGCTCCATGGCTGAGTTGGACAGAGGGTGAGGTGGGTGAACTGGGCAGTGGCCGTCACTGCTCCTGCCAGGGCGTCTGAGAGGAGGTGGAGGTTCTGATCTCTTTCTTTGCCTGTGCCAATGAAGAAGTGGTTATAGGACAAGTTGTAGTGACCCACCATAGGCATGTGAAGGAGCAATTACTATGTCACCTGAGCTGTAAGCAATACTACTGAAACATGTTATGCTGAAGCTTACCTTCCTAAATACACATCAGAGTGACGGTCAGTAGGAGAGTTCATGTCCTTTGATGATGACTTATCCTCGGTTATGGGTCCACTGCTGGCCTCACTGTCTGCTTTTTGGCTCAGTGTGTCTGAGAAAGTATCATCCCTGAACAGAACACACACAGTGAGATGAGAAGTCAGCGAGTGACATGTGACAGAGCACCTTGGTACTCCCAGATTTTAATTCCCTTAGCAAAGCCAGGCATGTTATAATGCACTGCAGCCCTTGCATATCTCCCAAAATTGCTTATAATCCTTGTTTACTGAGCTTCTTACACTTTGGGTATAGTCCTTCTGTAAAGAACTTTGTCATCCTTGGCAAAGCACATGCTTAATACGGTACAAGAGTTCAGGGCTGCATTACTCCAGCTCTTGCTACTCTGAAGTTAAAAGTCAGCAACTGCTACAAAGAGATACTAAAATAAAAATAGGTGTAGCAGCATCTGTCTCTTAATACACTGGGAACATATCCATAAAAGTAGCTTAGCCTAGTAGTAGCTTTTGATTGAGCTGTCAGTTGAGGGCAATAAAGACAGAGGTATCCTGCACAGAAAGCAAATGTTTAATCTGTCTGAGCCTTCTAGTCACTGACCCATGTGGAAAACACCACTAAGTGCTTCCCATTTTACACCCCACCAGGAACCTAGTCACACCAGGCATTGCTTACATATCCTGCACCACTATGTACTGGTGAGGGACAAGACCATCAATTCCATTGTGCCTTCCTTCCCACCAGTCTTCAGATGCTCGGTGATAGAGCAGAAGGGAAGCTCCTTTCTTGAAGGAGAGTTCTCGTGCAGATCTTCCCACATAGTCGAACTTGGCGATAGCTTCTATGGGCTCACACTCTGTGTAGGGAGGGAAGAAGAACAGAGACCAGATTCCACACTGGCTTATGTGCTCATTTTCATTTCATAAATCCCATTTTTTGCATTTTCTCAGGGCTCATTCTGAGCAATGCTGACAGAGATCAGCTGAACTAAGGCAGATTTCAGGCAGTAGTTATAACATGTCCCTTACAAAGAAACATAACCTGTATCCCAAGTGTGAAACATCTGGGTTGTTTCACAAACTGCAGAAAACATACCAGCATACTCAAATGTTATAACTGCTGCCGGGAGAGGGACCTCTGCCTCTTGCTGTAAGGGCTCTACATTGCCGGGGAATAGGATGGAGACCAGGCAATGAAGACCTCCGAAACTAAAATGAACAAACTCAGATGAATAATCAAAGGCCCGAGGAATCAGCATGATAAAGGAAAAGGAAATGGGAGTGCCTTTAACATCTGCAGTGGCAAAGGAAGGAAGACAAGATTACCCTGTGAATGAATAGGAATACTTTGCCCAACTGGGCTATGGGATTTCTTCTATATGACAAGCATGTAGATCTAGTGAAACCCTAGTGTTTTACACAGCGCAAAGCCTAGTGCTTTAATCCGTTTCCTTAGCGCCCATCCCGAGAGCGAGACAGGCGGCTCCAGGCTACCTAAGGATGACCCCTCCATGGGGGCAGTCCCTGTGTGGCCTCAAGTTGCTTAAAGCAGCTCCGCCTGCTCCAAAATCCCAAGCTGGCCTGGTTTCTGCAGGGGAGGCTGGTGCTTTCTGAAGTCAATCATTGGCTACAGCAGTCCTGGCTAATCTTCTGTCAGTATGCTGGTAAATTCAGCCCTACACTGGTCATGGACTCTGCCTTGTAACCTGTGCCTGGGATGGAAACCTACTGATGGCAGCAAAGGGCCCGTGTGGGTATGGTCAGAGCTGTGCGCGGACATCGAGAAACAGCTGTGATTGTAACAACCTTTAGTTTCTTCTGCACAAACCCAAAAGCACCTGAGCTCAAACAGATTAAAATTTGTCATCACAGTCTCAAAACATAAAGAATCAACCTGCAAAATACAGTTCTAAAAATCACATACTTTGATGGCTCCAGTAACTCAAGAGTCCCTGAAATGACTAATTTCTCTACATAATTAGAGCAATATTTAGATGGAAATTAACATCTGGGCTAATGACTAGCATAGCAACTTTCTGTCTGGTGCAAATTAAAATTGCTGAGGTTTAAATTCCCCAAAGAACCAGGCTGATAATGAAAGCCACTGTCCCTTTATGACAACATTTTGCACACGAATGTCTTTTTAAGATTAACTTCATCCTGCACATGCAAACGTAATGATAGCACCTTTATTGAGGTTATAGTTTGCAGCTCAATTTTTTAATAACTTGTCCAGCCTGCAGAAGGCTGTCTTGTGTCTGTGTCTGCAGTCATGATAAGAGCTCCTGTCAGTGACAAACTGCAGGGTGTTTAGAAGTTACCAGTTCAGAAACTTTCCAGAGATGGAACAGAGTGACTTGGGGAATTCCCTGCTAAAAATGCAAAAGTAATGTATGGGGGCAGAAATTAATTCACTTACATAAATACAAATAGGAACCTAGCACTAACAGCATAGATTCCTGAAAATACATCCCTACTGGATGCCTGCGGAGAACCAGCCCTAAGCTTGTTTTGTCTCAAACATTTTGAGTACTGCTACAGAAGAGGTGTGGCAGGAGGAGAGGGTCCCGTGTAGGTGGGGCAGCACTGTGCTGAGCCAACTCCCTGCTCCACCCTGACGCTTGTGCTCAGCACCCCCACCCAATTCACCTCCTGGAGAAGGGCTGGCTGTGCACACATGAACAAAATGCACAAAAAGTCTAATTTACATAACAGACTGCACCAGGTGAACTACGAAAGGGAGCAGATCGGGCCCCCTTGCTCTCTCTTTTGCCTCTTTTTTATCTGTATCTCTCCTCTCTTTTTCTTTTCTTGCAATCCCAGCTCTGGATCATCCATGCAGCCGCACCGACACACGATCTAAGGGCTGGTGATATTTTTTGTTTCCTTCCCTTGCTTTGCCTGGGCAAAGCATGGCTATATCACACTCTACCCCACACTCCAAAGTTTGTTGTGGGAGGGGGCAGCTTGTGGAGGTGTTTGTGGCTTGTAAGCCAACACCTCTGAATATTGGTTTGTTGTGGCTTGTGAGCCAGCACCTTTGGTTGTGTGCTGTGGGAGCTGAGAGCTTATTGAAGTGTACAGCACAAAATTAAGGGCCTATTTGCCTCCATTCTCATGGAAGTCTATTGTAAGAAATTTAAGGGCATGTTAGCCAATACCTTTTGAGCCTAAATATTGGGCTCGTTGCCGAAGTTATGGAGACTGTACAATAAAATGTAAGAGTCTCCTGACACTTGTCTGGTGTCTTTGTTCAGCCTGAGAATTTATAATGAACATCATGGTTCCTATCAATGAGTTTGACAATGGCTCACTGCCAGGCATTCTCCTGTGGGTGGGTGGGGGCTGAAAGGTTTTTGGTTTTATGCTTTTAAGCAAAGAAAGTATACTGACATAGAAAGAAACATTCTGGAAAACTGAGAAACCTTTACTGGTGGTGTGACATTCTAATATTCTGCCTTGTTGTTGTTTCTACATATTTTGTCTACAGTCTGTCTTAACAGAGAGGGCAGATGTGACAAAGCCACTACAGGCACAGAAAGACACTATTGCAAAATGAAAAGAAATAAAATCAAACACGCCTGTTTATCTTGCATCATCTTTGAAAGGGTAATATGAAATCAAATGTCAGTAATTAACACTGATAAAAGAACACAGGTTTTACACATATCATGTGTATTGGTTATGGAATTTGTTATAACAAGGCATTACTGGAATCAGGTAAGATTAAAAAAGAGCAGACATTTGTATGAACAAACTGTTCTCGGCCTGCAGCCAAGTTATGGGTTATGGTAGAGTGGGTCAAGAATTCAAAAACAAAGCCTCCCAGGTTTCACAGAGCCAGTCACTCACTAACAGGTAATACTTTAAAATGTAAAACAAACAAACAAACAAACAAACTTTACAGTAAGTAATAAAATCCCAAATTTCCTGCACATATTTTCCCTTGACGTTCTCTGAAGTTGGCTGGTAATGGTCACGAGTACTGAATTGATTGATAAACCCCTACGCTGATTAGCTATGGAATTTCCCATTTCTCTGCTGATTTCAAGACTATTCAGTATCCCACATTTGAGTACACAGGTCTTTTTATTTACAAATTAAAGGACTAAACTAGAAAATTCCATCTCCCTCATGGAACTGGGCTAACCTAAGTGTGGTGTACAATGGGAATCTGTTTAGTGTATTCTTCCACCGCCTGCAAGACTCACATACTTTCTCAGAGGTCTGAAGGAAGTTGTCCCACTGGAACCAGCTGTAGGAATTGGTAATGTACTCACAATAGATGTGTGTTTTGAGATGTGTATGTCAGACTGCCTGGGTAGCAAGTCCCACCTCCTTAGGGAGGAGTGCCCAGTAGATTTCACACAGATTTCTTAACAGGACAAAAAATAAATTCAGACAGATTTTACTATTTTAAAAGGGGCATTTTCTTTCTTTGGTTGAATGTTGCTTTTGCACAGAAATAACTTTCCTATAGCAAACAGTACCGAGACTGTACTTAAATAGTATTTCACCTTGTTACAGGTCAAGCCTTAATAGTGAAAACCAAAGTACCATAACAGTTACTCCTAGAAATAAATGCATTTTGTAAAGTTAAGCCATTTAATATCAAGGTTACTGCATGACAGACGCATTTCCAAAAAGCTAAGGTGATGAATGCTAGATTTGGGATCTCAAATTCTGTGTGATAGTGAATGTCTAACAGCAAAATTGACAGCTTGGAGGGAAGTGTAATTGCAGTGCTCTGCCCATACCTCGGAGCATTCATCAGCAATAGCAAGAAGTGTTGGATGACATTCCGGATCTCACCAGCTATCATCTCTAGTGAATCAGGAAATGAAAAATTAGGACAAACTGAAGAACTGTGGGAAAAACTTCCACTGCTAGGAAGAGCAGAAAGGGCAGAAGCAACATAAGTGTTAATTTTAAATTTGGGATTGGAGTGCAGCTGTAGTACTAATCTCCCTAGAGGGGTGATAGCACTGAAGTGGCACTGCCCTGCCCTCTACACCTCAGGGCACAGGGGGCTAAGGAAAGGAGGGGAGACCATTTCCTGACTTTCTTTTTTCGGGGGCGGGCGGGGGGGGTTGCTCTGTGCTTCCTCAGTATTCCTAGGTGTACCCTGTGTGTCAGGGATAAAGTATGTCCTTAAACTCCCTAGGAAGATGCTATCTCCTGATGTCTTTACCCTCTTCTGCATCCCATCAGAGAATAGAGCAATTGCAAAGTTGTGTCCTCAGGACAGCAGTTCTCTGATTTGGAACAGCAAAAGCAAAGAAATGTTGCAAGGTGTTGACAAAGCAGAATTGGGCAAAGTGTTGATCACAGGATGCACTACTGAAAATGACTGTGTGTTCGGGACACAACAACAACTTGAGAGTCTGACATGTCCCTGTAAATCCTTGTTTCCAGCAAAACCACCACCTAAATTTTTCCTCTACGTATATGAGGTATCTGTGAAGAGTATGTTATTAATTGCATGTATGTTTTCCTAGGAGAACTCCATCTGTTTAACTTCCTCAGGAAATGCTTACTTCCTTTGAAAACAAATCTAGTCAGCCTTTTCCAAGTGACTCCAACAAGAATAAAAAATCTCCAGCAATTTGAAGGTAAAGGAAATATGCTAAAAATTGTTTCAGCAAAACATGAACAATGTCCTTTGCATCTTTACCTCAGAGGCATTTTTAGGTGAAGGTTCATCTCCACCAAAATTACAGATAATTTTTTTTTTTGTGTCTCAGCTTGAGCAAAAATGTACTGAACTTCACAAATTAATTTCACTTCCAGATTTAGGAGAAAGAAAAAAATGGAAGTGTTTTCCTTATGAGGATACTTTCTGCACATTTAAAAAAGACTGAAAGCAGTACAGTAAAATACATCTTTTTCTCCTTCCCTCTTCCTTTTTGAGTGGTCAGCTGAAATACATGAACATCAGTAACTGTAGGGAACAAAAAGGTAATTTATATGCTTAAAATAGAGCAGCTATGAAGTATTTATATGCTCAGTCATAAGTTCCAGCTCTCTTTTCCCCAATTTACCATATTTTATCTATGCAGAGAGAATTTAATTTTCAATTTTTAAAAAGTCTTGCTGTTTTCTAAACTGTAATTAAATATTTCTAGCACTACGGACACAGCTCCTACAGATTATTCTAGTAGGCACAGAGAGAGTCACTTGTAGATTAACTTTGGAAAAACAATAAGTAAAATAAATCCTTTCGCTTTTGATCATAGCTCTTGGATTATGTTTCAATAACCCTGTAATTCCTATGGGGTTAGCTGCTTGTGTATGTATACAACATTTTACCATAAACTAATCAGATTTTCAGCATTGAAAAAAAAATCCTTCATATTCATCAAATCTGCTTCTTCTGTGTCCTAACAGAGGGAAGCATGTAAGTCCCACGTGTCTGATCAATACAGCAACAATGCTGCACCTCCTTTTTTCTCTCTCCACATAGAGCTGGCAGTGATGCATCCAGCTTATAATCGATGAATCAATCACATTAAACCCCCAAAATACTCCAGACCTTTTAGTAGAAGCTTTTGAGTTTTTTTAATCCACATCATACCCATCAGTGACCCTCATGAAGTTCAATATCCAAATTGAAAAACTCTCTCCTATTTTCGTATCTGATGTCAGCAATATCTTTTAAAAGGAATTGTCCAAAGCACAAACATGTGAATGTATGTGCAAAGAGATGGTGAGTGCATTTAATTTAAAGTTTGCAACCTACAGTAGAAAAGTATGCTACTACAATGGAAAGCCATATCTATGGAAAAAAAACGGGTTAGAGCTTGCAGGCTGGGAATGGAAGACCAGCACTGTTTTGCATGCAATCCAGGCTTGCTAATCTATCTTTGCAGCAGTGTTTCCCTAGCTTACAAATATTTTTGTGCTAACAATTATTTCTCTGTAAACACAAATGTCCGCTTCCTTTCAGCACTGAATTAATTAAAAAGGTGTAATTAGGCAACAAGAATTTAACTGCTGGCTGATCTGGTGAACAAAAACCCATGTCTTGAGCAGTTAAATATTTTAACAGAACTTTGTGATGCCATCAGCCTTTCTCTTCAGGGTTTGTTTCCACCAGTGACACAGTCATAACACAAGTAATGACAGGAATGTAAAACTGGTATTATAACCACATAGGGGTGGGGCCCACGATGCTGGAGGCACAGGTGATGCACCATGTGATGTCACAGTCCTGCTCCTCTGGATCCTGCTGATGTTTTCATCTTTCCTAGGCATGGCTTTGAAGTAAGTGCTTTTGACTGCTGCTGAAAAGCTGCACTTGTTCTCTCTGCCTGTCCGCACCTTCATCTCAGTTTGGTCACGGGACCCTGAAGCTGGCCTCCATATATTGATCTGTTGTGTCACCTGCCTTTCACTACTTCACTTGTTCTCTAAATGAAAGACAGCCAGACTTCCCCAGCTTCCACTCTTGCTTCGTACCTCCAGTGGAAGAAGCTCTTATAAATTAAAGCTATACTGTCTTGGAAAAGTAAAGTGCAATTATGAGTCTGTGCACACTGTTTAGCAGAGATGTGTTGTAGCAGACAGTGGGTTTAGTCCTACAGAGCTGATCAAGAGGAACCCATGCACAGGCTGTCTCATAGAGCTGTCGGTATTCCTGGCTGCAGGCACAGCATGGTTATACACCCCAAGCAGAAGATTAGCATGGACTTCTCTCCTGTCCCCAGCTTTTCCCGCTTCTGTGATGCCTGCCCATCCAACTGTCCCTCCTCTCCAAACAGCTGCATTGACAGACTCTGCCTGCCCCTCCTCACCTCGGCAAAGGGGAAGAGACAGACAATCTGTCACTGACAGCTTGTATACGTGACAAAGCAGATGGGTACAGCTAGAGTGGAACTATAGTTTACATTGTTCTGTGTGCAATGGAACCAGCATAGCCAGGTTTCCGGTTCCCCTTCCCTATGGCAACTGTCCAGCTTCTAAACAGTAATCCTTACAACATTTTTTAAAAAAGAGAAAAAAATTCCTTCTCAACTGTAGCTCTTTCTCTCCCCTTTCCTCCCCTCTGTCTTTTCCTCTTCCTCCTTCCACACATCCTCTGAGATGGACAAGGAGAAGCTTTTGTTTCTGCTGCTGCCAAGTGCACGTGTGCTGGTTGCTCTGTCTGGGTTGCCTGCTGGCCCGACATGCAGAGAGCTCACACTGCTGCTTTTTTCTACAGGGAGTGTTATTCTGAATCCTTCACCTCTAATAGGCTACTAATTCTCACAAAAATGGTAGTTTGTTAACAATTTTGAGATTTCTTTCTATCTGTTCAATTTGCTTGACAGTGGGCAGACGTTACTGTGAGGGACATCTGAAGGATGGTCCAGCTCTCACAGTCAAATACACCTTTATGACACGTAGCTAAAAAGAATTAATATAATAGAGATGCATCAATTTTTTCATGGATATCTATTGTACCCAGAACTATCAGAGTATATGTGACTGATATTTACAGAAAATTACTAGTGTTCAGAAGTTTCACTGTGGGGGGTACACAGATGTTTTTTAGTTGTTATAAATCCTTTAGATAGAGCAGCTTTTAAATTCCTACACAAATAGAGTCCAAATGGTAAATATCCCTTAACTGAAATATTTAAAGGCACACTTTTGAGAAGTTTAGTTTTTGTACACAAAAGAGTCACCAAAAATGTAACATCATGTCAGAAAATAATATGTGCTGTCTGAAATAGTTTCTCTCTTGCTCTTCCTGTGACTGGTCAAGTCAGGAGAGAGCAAGGAAACAGCTGGTCAAACGCAGATGATTCAAGAGTGCAAAAGCACACAAACAGAGATTAAAGATTGACTACAGAACACAAGGACTGAAACTTCCTTCTTTCAAATGAGACACAATTAAGAAAGGAAGACAGTCTCCTGCATAGAACACTTGTAAAACTTAGTCCCATCAAAAGCACGGTAACATAACAGACATACCATCTTCGCTGGTGTGGGGCTCTGTACTGGCATCCTGGTCCACTTCCTCTAATGTACCATGTTCACTGTATGGGCTGTCACTGAAGGCAAACAAAAGGTCAAGTGGAGAGCTAAACCACACACATCAAAAACATGCCACCCCCATGAGATTATTTAAAATTATTCTTACAGCGTTACCAAGTTATGTGTAACATAATTATCCCAGTGTGCTATGAATACACAATTACTGAAGAAGCCTCCACACCTTTCCTTGAAACAAGATCTTCAGTTACTACGAACTCCTCAGAACATTTGAACCCTTTATTTATAAAAAGTGTGTGTGCTGTCAAGGGAGTGTCCTGGCTTTGAGTAGGATAGAGTTAATTTTCTGCCTAGTAGCTGGTATGGTGCTGTGTTTTGCATTTAGGATGAGAATAATGTTAGCAACACACTGATGTTTTAGTTGTTGCTGAGCAGTGTTTATACTAAGCCAAAGACTTTCCAGCTTCTCACCCCACCCCATCAGTGAATGGGCTGGGGGGCACAAGAAGCTGTGAGGAGACACAGACCTCAAAATGACCAAAGGGATATTCCGGACCATGTAGTGTCATGCTCAGTATATAAACCTGGGACAAAGCTGGTCAGGGGCCACTGCTCTTGGACTGGCTGGGTATCAGTCAGTGGATGGTGAACAACTGCATTGTGCATCACTTGTTATGTATATTCTAATTTTTATAGTCATTTGCACTTTCTTTTCTGTCCTAGTAAACTGTCTTCATTTCAACCCATACATTTTACCTTTTTTCCCCCCAATTCTCTCCCCCATCCCACTGTGGGAGGAGTGAGTGGCTGTGTGATGTTTAGCTACCTGCCCAGTTAAACCACAACAGAGAAAAGGAGCAGGCATCATAAGCTGAAGTTTGAGAAGGTGGTTCACAGCCAGAGTAACAATCTCTGTGCAGCACACCTGAGATTCTGGCTGTGTCTGGCTGAACACACAGGCACCTTCCTCCACAAAATGTTGTAGGGAACCTCATCATAAATGCCTTTGCTTCACTTTTTTATAGTTAACACTTTACTATGTGAACCTAAATGCTCTTCTCATTTATCCTCATACTTTTCTTGTCTGCAAAAGTAATTCTGTATCACAGGAGTTATCCGGACAACCAGACTAATGATTTTTTTAAGATGATAGGAGGATAAAATTCTGCCTTACCAGTAGTCATCTCCAGCCATGCATTTTTCATACACTGGTCCATCAAGTTCTTTCACATCTGGAAAAATAGCCTCATGATGGATGATGATAGTTTTGATTATCTCATTCACATGTGCCTGACAAGACACTTGGTCTTGTATGTCTGGAACAGGCATCAGGGTTGGCCCAAAACAAATGGCCAGGTTGTATGGATCCATCATGTTTTCATCACTGTACTGTGAAAGGCTGTTATAACAGAAAAATCAAGAAAAAATTGACTTTTCCACTGTGACTAACCTTATTCTGAAAACTGTAGGAAACTATTTTCCATCACAACTTAAGAGATTTCCTGTTCTCATTGACAATCCCACATAAAGCAACAAAATAAAATAAAAAAAAGATTTCTTCCATAGATCATGTACATTATATGTATGTATATGTTCCCACACTACCATGTTTAGTGTATACTGACTTAATGAGCTAACATAAAATGCATCAACTGCTGCTGCTTCTATCTCATCAGTTCTTATCCTTGAAGCTCCAAGTGAACTGGATGCAAAGTGGGTATATTTCTCATCGGGCCCTTCAGTTGGCTACGTAACTCAGGCAGACTGAATTGGCTTCCAGAGGCAACTGGTTTCCTGGATCTTGCAAAGACTCTCGTGACTTCTGGTTTCTGTTTTTACCATTCAGCCTAAAATTCCTAAGCACCTTGCATTCTGCTCACAAACCTCCACAATAATTTTGTTCTGGAAGTGTCCAAACAAAAGGCTTTGATTTTTGCAAGCTCTCCTTCCTTCCAAAAAATACATTACTACTTTTCAATTTTGAACGAAGAGTTGCTACATATTCCCTTTTTTAAAAGCACTGGCATTTCTAATGCAAATTCTGGCTTTTGAGTGGTTCTGTGCAGGGCCAGTCAAACAGAACCTGAAGGATGTCCTGTACTATGTTGTTCTGTTCTCTGAAGCAGCATAGGAATTCCAATGTTTGTTTGTGTTCAAATATGGCATCATATTCCCTCTAGAAAGGGTATTTTTGAGAGTGTTTTCCACACACAAAGAATACAAATGCATGAGGAAACCCTTTTAAATGACTCCCCTCATAATTACCTTGGAAAATGAATCATGTTCTCCCCTTTCTTATGCCATGATTTATTATCCTGTCTTGTATGTTAATTGGAGACATCTTGTTCTACTGATATATAAGGCGGTTCAGCCCTTACATGTGTGCAGAATTGTGTAAAAAAGAACTTAACTATCGTTACAAAATGTGAGGTTCTGCTGGTGGCTGCCAATATGCAGTGATCCTCAGGGCTCAGTACTGGGGCTGACACTACTTAACATCTTCAGGAATGACCTAGATGAGGGGATGGAGTGCACACTCAGCCAGCTTATAGATGATGCCATGCTGGGGAGGGAGCAGTAAATATGTTAAAGGTCAGGGTTAACATTTAGAAGGACATTAACAGGATGGAGGGATGGACAAATGGAAATTTCATCAAGTTCAATAAGGATGAATGCAAAGCCCCACCTGTTGGATGGAGTAATTTCACATATTATTACAGTCTGGAGCTGATGGTTGGTTAGCAGCTCCCAAGGAAAAGCACTGGGAAAGACCATCTTGGGACAAGAAGGTGGATGTGATTCAGCAATGCATCCTCCTGCAAAGAAGGCTAGTTGCATTTTTGGCTGTATTAGGAAGAGAAAAGCCAGCAGGCCAAGGGAACTGATTACTGCTCTTCCACCTGGTGCTCGTGAAGCTGCTTATGAGGTTCTGTGTCTGGTTTGGAGAGACTGACAAACTGGTACAAGGCCAGGAAAGGACTACTGAGATGGCTAGGGAGCTGGAGCATATGGATTATAAACTAAAGTGAAGTGGCTTTGTTCAGCCTTTGGAAGAGATGGCTGCAATCTCCTACTACATGTAAGCTTACAAACAAGAGACAGACACAGATGCAAAGGGATGAAGGGCATCAGACACAGCAAGGGATATTTCAACTGAAATCAGGAAAAAATGTCTTTACTAAGAGCGACCAAGTACTCAGACTGACTGCCTAGAGAGGCTGTGGAGTCGCTGCCCATTGAGGTTCTTGACTGGACAAAGCCTTGGGCAATGTGATGTAACTTTAGAAGCTTTGAGCAGGAAGGTACACCAAGTGAGGTCTGCCATGAGATCTGATGCCTTCATGTAGCCAAGCAGGAATAACTGCATATGTAAAAAGCAGAATGAGATTTGCAGAAAGGCAAATCATGTGAACATTTTTCCTCTGGATGCACGAGGAGCAATTTGGAAGCAGTAAGGTATTTAGCCTGCTTTCCAAATTGCATTCCTGTGGAGAACGCAGATGTAGCAAACATGACAATGCAGCAAGTACAACCCCTACACAGCTCTGGTCAATCTGTATGTCTAAGCAGAGAAGAAGCTGTGATATAATCCCTTAAGACATTTACGTGGTGTCATTTTTGGGGGATGAATTCTGTTGCAAATGAATAGTTATTTTCATGAAACTTTAGATATCTGGCACTCTCTTAAATATTGCTTGAAAGTGGTTCAGAAATTGCTAGAAGAAAGGAAACGGGAACAGCTGTGAATACAGAGATGAACAAATAACTCAGCTGCAAAGACCCTGTTTCTATAGGAACAGACAGGCTGGAAGAAATGGGGAAGGTCACAAAGACAGAATGAATCAGCAAATGGCAAAATTAGGAAAAAAAAGAGGAAAAAGGTGATATGAATACAGATCTAACGGGAAACAGGCAATACGGCAGCAAGAAGAGAAATGCTAGAATCAGGGCAAAGTGCACATAAGCACATTTTTCTGACACTGAGGGTCAGCAAAACCAGAGAGGGCAATGCAAGAGTGGAGGGAGAAACACGGTGTAATTGCCCAACCTGTCATTTGTTTTCTCTTACAGAATGAAGTTTCTTTGGGATGATGAAGACATGAACAACACTTTGCCTTTCTCACACAACTCTCCTTCCAGCCTGTGTTTTGCACTGTGAGAATCAAGCTACTTTATACTGAAGCATACACAGGGGATGTATATTCTCTCTATGTGTACCCCCTGTTAGCAGAAAACAGAAACAGCCACACGAAATCTCACCCTGGCAGTGCCTAGCATCAAACAGCTTATAGTGACTGTGTTGCTTGAATATACTGGGGTGTTTTTTTTCCCATCAGTAGATGAAAATCAGCTTGAGATAAGGAAATAAAATTGTATTTTTAAATTGCATAAACTATTTTTAAAGTAGTTACAGTTTGTATATTTTTCTTATCAGCTTATTTTGTTGTCAGCTTTAATGCCGTAGTCTGCACTTCCCATTTCAGACAACACTTTAATCTGTCTTAGTATAACCTCGTTCAGTTTTGGAATTTTAATTTGAATGAAAACCAGTGTTTTGTTCTATTTTCATTGCCAATTAAAAGAATTTTGTGTTAAATGGATCTTAAATGTAGTTCCTACATAGAGTATGAGTAAATCCAAAGAACTTTAACAGCAGCAAAGGGGAGCAGATAAAAATACAATACCTTGGGTAATTATCAAGCACTTACTGATTGAGGAAGGCGAAGAGGTATCTCATCACTATAAGGACCGACCTGGGCAAAGTAAGGAGGAGTTTGCGGATGTGAAGAGCCCTCTCATAGAGATTGTCTATTCCTGCAAACAGAAGAAAATGCTTTATGTTCCCTTGCATATGATTGTCTAAAATGGTTAATTATTCAATTTACTTTGACTATCATCACATGCCTCTAGTCAGTATTGTCTAATATTGGCCTATTAGAAAAACAAGATCTAGAAGCTCTTTCCCCTCTCATTAAAACTGCATAGTTTAAAAGTAATGTTTTTATAAGAAGGTACAGTTCTGCCTAAGTCAAACCCTGGACACTTGGTGAGCTTGACAGCTCAAAAAACCACAAAATCAGTACATAAATAACCTGAGGGAGACAAGGAGAAATGTTGGACATTTGTTTCAAATACAGAATGCATTCCCTTTATTTGAATGTTTACATCATGTATATAATATTTCAATCACTGAGCTTCCCTATTAAGTTTTCTTAATCAAATGTCCAACTCTCTTACTGGCAAAGTGGGCAAAAGGCCTTCCGTTTTCTGGTGTGTAGGCAAGGAACACAAACATCGCGTTTTTCCCCAAATGATTTTATAATAGTCCACCAAAATTCTTCTGAAGTGGGAAAAGCAAGGTCAGCTAATAAAAGCATCAGTTCTTAATGTCTTGTACCATGGATGCACTATCTTCTGTGTTGGTCTGAAGGATTATGTGTCTGCAAGTGGGGCAATGATGAGATAAAAACTTGAACTGTTTTTTAAAATCAGTAATATCTCAATTCTTAACTCAATGTGTTTTCTGTGTAAATGACACTGTTGGAAACAACCCAAAATTTCAATCAAGATTTTTATGTCAACCAAGAAAGAGTGATGGAATTAATGACATCTAGGGGAAATCGTAGCTGACTACATGGGAAATCCTGTCCAGTGACACTGAAATGGACATTCAAAAATTTGGAAAGCAGAAACAGGAGCTGATTCCAATAATTGAAAAGCCAATTGTATGACCAAGTGTTGTATTTTGGAGTACACAATTAAAATAATCACTTATGTAAAAATCCAAGTGTAAACAGAGTTACTGGTGTGTGTTACTCATGAGCTCTTTGGTATAGCTATTTTACCAATCAGCATTTATTTGCAGATGCAAAATGTGTGTTGACTGATGTGTCTTAGAAGAAAAACTGGTGTCCAGTAACTAGTATTTTGGCATCAAGAACTAAGCATAAGCAGAGCATGCTGGCAGCAAGACTCCTGTTTCCCACGCAGAAGTGCTGTAGTTCCTTAGGAAATGTCAGTGTAGTGGATGGGTGTGACATCTGCTCCCACATCAGCATTTACAGAAGGTTCTACTGGCTCAGCACCACTAGTGTGCTGGGAGCAGAAGACTCTGGGATGGGGTGAAACTGGGCTCCATGAGAGTTTCTACAGAAGAACAGTCCACCACTGCTTGCATGAAGTCAAAACCTGTTCCCCAGCAGAGCCCCTGAAGGCTGGAACAGTGTCTCTGGTGAGCTGCTGCAGAGCTGGTAGGGAAAAGGACTGCTTACAAGCTGTATAATTTATAACCTAATGAGTCACTCTGAACCCAAATGCTAGATGAAAATCAGTTCAAGCCATTACACTTTCTCAAGTGGAGCATGGGACTTGGAATTTATTTTTATGTTTCTGTTAAACATGGACTGCATGATTCAAGTGGAATTATTTCTGGTTACTGGTTAAGAAACTGGAGTCCATGTCAGGGATGTACTAAGACCAGGAGTTGCCTGCAGAGTGAGGATCCACAGAGCAACTACAATTCTCTTTTCCTGTTCCAGTGCAGACCACATCTTGGAGATGTCAATGCTGTACACCCTCATGTCTGCAATGTACTGCCACACTGCTGTTCTGCACATCCCACAGACACCAGTTTTAGTTCAAGGCCTTTCTCCATCTGCCTCATCCAAGCCACTCCCAGTGGAAGAAGCCTGCCTGTATCTTCAGTTCCTGTTCTTTCAACAAAAACAGGTGGTGTTACAACTAAAGTGCCTCGTGGGTCTCCAGTTCAGCTGACTTTCCTCCTGGGAAGCCCGTCTGAACCTCTCTACACAGAATTAGAGGTCTGGGTGGTTTTGTGCATATGTGCACAGGTGGATTTTCTACGGAGTGAGGCTGAGGGAGGAAGGTCCAAAGGATCTTTGGTTACACCTTTCAACACCACCTACTCAGCAGCACTGTGTGCTGCAGGTGGGAAACTGGAGAGAAGTTGAGATACAACACCAGGACTTGTCTTCTGCATTACAGCCTTTCCTGTTTAATGCCTTGTGCTGCAGACCTGCCTCTTCCAGTCAGTTCTGGAGACCGGCCCTGGACAAGGTTTAGTCATTGCTGAATTCAACTCAGACCTGAGAAATGCACTGGCTGGAACCCCAGGTGAGTCCAGTGGCTCTTTCTAGCAGTGTGCTGCCTGTATGGATGCAACAGCTCTGTATAAATGAGTGAGCTAAACCAGACTGGGGCAGCAGATAGCTACCACTCAGTAGTTACCATACTCTCCAATGTGCCTGTGGCCTGTGCCAGCTGTAACTCTTCCATGCAGTTCCTTCATATGGTTGACAGGATGCATGAGCCAGGAACTGGCCACAGGAGGCAGCACAGACATGGCAGAATAGGTACAGAGAGTTTGGCTCCAGAGCCATGTGTTGAGCTATCCCAGCTATCCTGCTAGGAGCATGATCAGTATTAAGCATGTCATCTCTATACTGAAGCAGTTATAAGCTCTCCATGCTTGAATGAGGTGTGTGTATTTCCAATACCCTTCTGGTAACCCAGACCCAGTTTCCATGAAAGCCTCTTTATTGAAAATCCAAACTACTGCCAAGTGGCAAATTCATGTGCTTTCCACATTATTTTGAAAGGCTTTTATTTCCCACTACTGATTTGGCTTAAAGGAGCTAGGTAATGATGTTATATATTTGCATGCTGTTTTTAAATGAGGAGTGAATTTCATGGTTGCTTGCATGTATGCAGTACATGAGTGTTTGGGTACATAGGAAAGATGGAATGAATACAGAGCAATCTTTCTGCATCCAGGCAGAAAGAATTTGCAGCTCTGCTGCCTCCCATGAAGAGGAAAGAGAAAGCATTGCTTTGCGTCCACTGGCTTGGCTAAAGAGAGCCTGGGGGTAGAAGGGCCATCCAACACACAAGTTGGTTGCTGCAAGAAAACCACTGGCGATCCCAACAGTGTAGAAAGCTGGCCATGTCTCCCCTCTCACAGAACTTCTGTTGGAGACCCTCTTTTCGTTACTGATTTTCAAGAACTGTAATTAGCCTTACCTGATTGCCCAGTGAGGTATTACCCATTTTTCAGCTAAGAAAACAGAAGTGCTGATATTACATGACTTGTCCTAGTAAGGCAATTAGCTGCCAAGCTGGAAGAGAAATCAGGGGATTTGAAAACTGGTTCATTACTCTAATGATGAGACTCACATTCCCAAACACAAGCAAGAGGACAAGCCTCTGGCAAGGCCAAGCACACCGAGAACTAATGTGTTTTTTCTGACTATGGAGAGAGGCAGAGAAGAGAGATCTCTGAAGGACACAGGAATATCAACCACAAATCAAGACTAATGTCAGCTAAACATCACACAGTGAAATGGTTATTATTTTCTAGTTCCCAGAGCAGAGCAAAACTTTTGGAGCTCTGGACTGACACACCCACCCTTCAGACCTCTCTCAGCCACAGCGGTCAAACCCACAAGCAGGAGAGTTTCCTGCCAGCAAGACAAGAAGCTTTTGGTGTGGGAACGCTGTGCTTCCCTCAAAGCAGAGCTGCAGTGCAGCCCTGAGCAGAGGAGACATCTGTGGGGTGAAACGAGAGGGAGAAGAAACCAAGTTCTGGGGTTTCATGATTATAGCACTTTGTGGAAGAGGTGGGCACCTGTGCCCAGAACTTCTAACATATTTTCATCAGACAACAGTGGAACAAACTACCCTAATAATATAAGGAACCTTGTTTTCTGTGTATTCATAGAATTATCTAGGCATCTAAGCATCAGAGGTGTTCAGGATCCAAGGAACATCCACCAGACACTTCAAAAAATGAAAAACAGAGAGGCTAGAGGACTCTTCATAGGTAATTTAAGTCTACAATCTCAGCCTCTGAATTCACTTTAATCACCTCTGAGAGGTAGTTGTCCAACTTGTTCATAAAATCCTCCAAAGAGGCAGAATACAAGCTCCACAAGAAAATCTGCTGAGGTGCAATCCTGTATTGCTCTTGGAAAAGATTTTATTTATTGATCTCCCATGGACCTCCTCTGCAAACACTCCATGTCCTTGAACTGGATGAATGAATCCAGATGAGATTAATGTCATTGCATAAATGAAAGAATTACTTATCAGCTAGCTGCCTCTTTGTCAGACACGCACTAAGGACCAGTTCTCAACAGCATGAGAAACATAAATCCAAGGCACTCAAGCCTTCAAAGGTGTGATGTTCAAGATCACTGGAACCTCTTCTGGAGAGGTGGCGTCACCTTTGCTTACTGCACAGACACACAGAAACAATGAATGTCAACTTTTCTCCTCCATGAGAAATAACAGATTTTAACCACCTGGTCAGTCATGCTGAGGTTTTTGCAAGGGAGACTCTAAAGTGAAACAGATCAGAACTGAGCAATCTGCCTGAGAAGAGCAAAGAAAACCCGAGAGAGGAGAAAACACAATTACTAACAGAAGCCCCCAAACACAGATAAACCAAAACTAAATTAGAAATGAAGACAAGGGTACATTCCTTCTAAATAACATTAAGAAAATGTAAATTAAAGTTTAATTAAGCAATAATACTGAAGAAGTGAAGTATGTAAGACAACAAATTTTCAAATATATAGATCAGCGATGGAGAACAAAAGACTTGCAAGAGAGCAATTGCTGGCGGTTTCGAAGTATTTGGGTTCAACTGCACAGCTACATGCTACTCTGGTTTAGTTAAAAATGCTAAAGAAGCACTGTATTTTTCCTGGTCTTTATCCTACACGTGGCGTCTCCTGCACTGCAGGTGAGACATAGTTATCCAAATGAAAAGGTTCAGCTTGGAGCAGAGCTCAGAAAAATGAGTTCTGGATTGTGTATGTTTCACTACTCTCTGCTAATAGCCAACCTCCATGTCCCAATCTCTGTAGGAACAACAGGATTGCAAACATTTGGCAAAGGGAAGATATTACTGATCAGAATATTTAGAAGGAGAAACCTGGTGTCAGCAACTAATGAACTGTGCTACAACTAACACCCAGTGCTGTGCAATGTAAGCATATTTCACAGGCAAAGGTAGCACAAAGGAGGGAGAAGAAAGCAAACAATGGTAATGTAAGATGTCTCACTCCTTTAGGACCACTTCTTTGAAGGATAAAATCCAATGTAGTGTCTCTGTGTGGGGGTTACTCGCTACTTCCCCTTGGTGCAGTGCCTACTAGTAACAGCGTGAATGCCTAATGCATATTTTACACACCCCGTGAATGTCAAATGGGACTGAGTTACACTTGCAGATGTAATTTTTATGGTCAATTTGCAGTCCTCAAGTTATCTACATGAATATGTATTAGTGCTGAAGTTAACAATTTGTGCCTCTTTTCACTTTGGTAGATGAGTCCAATGCAGCTCAAAGATATGTATATATTAACTCAGCAATGCCACTGACAGCTCTTTCAGATCTATTTAAGAAGGCATTACAGGAGGACAAACTCAGCGGTCTCCACTGTTACTTAGGGAAGGAAACACTTGCCATTTTGTTGTAACTTTTTCAGGAAGAGTTGGCAATTCAGAATAGCTTTTTACTTTTTAAGTAATGGGCAATAGTCTGGAAAAGCACTAAAATAATTTTCCTTCATAGCATTTATGCCTTTAAGTAAATGGGCACTGTTGGAAGCAAGGCACTCAAATAAAAATCAGAAGGAAGAAAGATGCAAGTTTTCATCCATCCTGCCGCCTTCATATATGAAATTTAAGGGGAGAGAGATGAAACCATGAAGAATTATAATGCTCTGAGCAGGAGCTAAGCAGTCTGAATAGCTGAGGTTGTCTGCTGCTGCAGGGCACAGCTATGTATGCAAAAGAGAGCTGTAAGTCGTGTGTAAGAGCTCACACCAGGAGAGGAACTGCAGTCCCCCAGCAGTGAAGGTGAATTACTGCCAGCCCTAAGCACAGTTCGCACCCTCTGCCTCCATGTAACTCCTGCTACAAATATACTTTGCTTGTCTTTGGCTCAACCTGTTTCTACAAAGGGGCAGAAAAGAAGTGCAGTGCAACTCTCCTCCTTCCCACTCCAACCCTGGATGGCCCTCTAGATTACAGAATGCTGCTGGGACCAATAGTAGCCACTCCTTATGTTGAAAGTACAGAATTATGGCCCATAATCAGATGGATTCTTTACATTGTTTTACCTTTCATGCTTGGTCTAGCTCAAAGCATATAATTTGGCCCAAATTTTATCTAAATCAGATCATAAGCCCAAACAGAGTAACATTGTTCTCATGAGTCTAATTAATACAAATTGCCATGAAAGTCACAGTAATTTTGCACTGCTTCCACTGTATTTACAAAATGGAAAGCATTAACTCACAATGCTCTATTTCATTTGGAAATATATGCATAAATGCAAAGGAATTCCTCAGTGGCTGCACTGAGGAAAGGCTTGTTCTGCAGCTGTACCCTCAATTATGCTTGACATCCATAACTAAGTACTTCAGTTTCAAGGGGTTTTTCACTGGCAACATTACATTTCCATATAAAATGTGTGACATTCTACTCTTTTACAGTTTTATGTGAACATTAACTTTACAAAACTGCTTTTTCCCTCCCCCCTTTTGTAACCATTTCTGCCAATTATTAGGAAACCACACTGACATGCATCTTCAAAAACTACCTGAAAACAAAATGTTTATTCCTTTCCTCACTGTTTTTCAGACAGTGAATGCAATATGAATTAAGAGTATTTAAACCCTGCTAATTAAATGTCAAAGTTTTCTGGACTTTATGTATGAATTATGATCTAAAGAAGTTACTGCAACCTATGTTCTCACAGAGGAAAAGGAGTCTGGCCCCACTCCTATTAACAGGAAAACTAAGATACATAATATGTGAGGCCACATAAGCACAGAAAAGAGAAACCAATGCAACTATGACTGGTTCAAAGTCTGAAATGGAAGAAAAATCCTGCCTAAACTGTCTTCCTTTCTGCAAGATATCCAGAGCATTAAGGTTAAAAATACAGCAATGTAAATGGTCTTTTAGACTGACAGTTTCTGGTAGTATGTGCCATGTAGGTATTATGTAAACTAAACCATAAGAGGTAGTATATATTGAAATGCTTGCCATTTTTTTCTTTTTCCAAAAAAAGCATCTCATTCCCTGGAAGTGATGAACCACCCAACAAAGTGCATAGAATAGGTACACAGCTGTAAAAACACTCCATCTCAGGCTTCTCAGACAATCAGAAGATGCAGACATACAGTCCCCTGCCCCCAGCATATGGTTCTGGGGCTGACTGTGGGTGCAAGGCACAAGGGCCATTTCTTTCTTTCCTTACACTATCATTCAAACTCCCCCCACTGTGAAAACACAAAGTAAACTCACTCCAGTATGCTCGAAGAGAAAACCCCCATTGTCCTACCCTGATCCACACTTACCTCTCCTCCCTGTGCTGAAGGCAGAGACATGCCATTTCGGAGTGCCCCTAAAGATAACCTTATGAAAACCAAAACAAACAACAAAATCATCCTCCCTATGCTTCCTCCAAAACCTGTCAGAAAACAGACCTTGGACACTTAAAATACATTATCGGTAAGAAAATCCTCTGTTTTCTTCTATAACAGCAATAGCAAAAATCAAACCTAACAGAACTACTCTGTCACTACACCTCCTTTTAAGGAACTGTCATAGAGATGATAATCCAGATTTATGACACCCTCTGAGAACGTTCAGTCTAAACCAGGATCAGAGGGCAACACCTCTTTCTCAATAAACATTTTAAAATGTTTCTGTGAAAAGCAGTGACTTTGTTCCAGGCTATTGGTTGTTACTGATTTCAGCTCTGCTGGATGATACTATTATTTAAATAAAAGGTTGTCAACTCTTTCACGTGAAAATAATTCATTGCCTACTTGGAACATTCAATAGTTGGACATTCTCTACAGAAACCAAGACCTAACACTAGTGTTCATGGCCAACTTCCCTGCAGTTCTTATCAACAAAATAAACACCTTTTGGGATAACCAAACTGGAACCCTCTCAGGCAATGATTCTCTTGAGGTTGGTAAATTTCTCCTGCCTGTGCAGGTGCCCTGTACATCCATCTGCTCAATTCATTGAACGTCTACCCCCCTTTTCCAAATATCCTGTCCTCTTTTCAGAACCTTCAACGGTGAATGGAAACTCTTTGAAATCATCCAGGTTCCTCTTCTTGGAACACATTTAAAAGGCTATTTGGGGCAAGTATCTTTGCATCTCCTGAGCATTCACTTGCATAATCTCTGTAAACCAAACAATCATTCTTGGTATTCTGCAATTTATTTTGCATTTGAATTTAAAGCTCTTCAACACAGCAGATTGCAATACTATCTCCATATAAGAACCACCGTTCATATTTTTCTTAATGCTTAGTCAAAATAATGAAGACATGAAGAGATCTAATGGTTAGAATCTGACAGCAGAAACTTTGAAAAAGAAATCTGGTACAAATGTTTAACAATGAAAGTGATTAATCATTTGAACATCTTATCCAAGAACACGGTAGATTTTCTGTAAACTGAAGCCATTAAATCAAATATTTTCAGAAGATGTGCTTTAATTCATCCAGAAGTTATGGAAATCGGCACAGGTTAAAGTTCTATCATCCCTGTCACGCAGAAAATCACTCAGTCAAAATGATCCTTTTTTAGACTTCAATTTCTATGACTCAGAGACATTTTCTGGGCTGTAGCACCACGGTTAGCTAAAGCTGAACTCAGGCAGAACCAAGATTATGCTTCCTAAAGAGACAGTGTCTCCCTCAGCATCAGGGATCAGACTGCTAAATGCAGTTTTGAGGTCCTTTAGGACTCCTCAGTACCACCAAGTCTGTAAATACCAACAGCTGCAGAAAACCCTGAAAAGAAAAAAAAGAAACACAAAATATCACACCTAGACCTGGTCACTGTGATCCATGTATTTGTAATCTCCAGGAGGAATTACTGCAGTCCTCCCTGTGTGGGAAGCAAACTACATGTGTTGTGTTCCCCAAGTAGGGAGCCAAAAACCACACCTGATTGTCAGCCCAGGACACTGCACACATCAACTGGCGGTCCTGCCTGCTGGGCTGACACCTCTGCCAAAACAACAGTTTGGAAAGAGCCTGACCTTATTAATATTCCAAAGGACTGGCTCTCATTACCAGTGAAACTGACTCTCCATTTGGTTGAAGCAGGCAAGTTATAAGGCAAAGGTAGAAAGAACGAACTCTTCCTCAAAGCTAGCACCTCTGATCACTTCCAGTGTACCCACAGGGAACAGCAAGCCTGGTGGTTGGCTTGGCCTTACCCCTCCTCAATACTTGCAGGGATCTGTGAACTGGAAGAGGTTTTGTGCATGTCAGAGCAATTCACTCATCCACTGAGAACTTCCTAAATTACTACAGCCTCTCTGTCTGGCTAAGAACAGCAGCAGTGCATAGACTCATGCAACACTCCTCCAAGGCATCCCCACACAACTTGGGTGTGGGAAGGCAGACCAGGCTCTCCCACAGACAACACTCAGCTGCTCCCCTCCATCCCTGCAATGAAGGGTTTTCCTGGTTGGATCAAGGGTTTTAAGCTGAGCACAATAAAGGTCCAGAATCCCACAGTGCTGAGCAATTAGTTACCTATTTACCAGTGCTGACTCCAAGCTGTGGGGCAGGGAAACTTCTGTGTAAGGTAAACACCCTTTGCACAGTCACAGCTGCATTCCCTTCTGTCTGCCCCAGTGCACAAAGGAAAATAATAATGCATTTAAATTTAACTACCACTTGTATACCAAAAGATACTCTTCCTGCCCTACTAGACAAAGAGTTGTACTGTACATTAATCCCAGTGGAAAAAGGGAACAACCACAGCTGCGAGCATGACTAATAACTGACCCAGACTGCTACAGATGGCAAACAAATTGTCTCAGGAAAACGTGTGAAATTGGCTCTTTTTTCAGGTTACTACTGTGTATCTGAAAGTAAAATTCTATTGAGAAACAAACAGAAATTTCTACTTACTGATACAAGAAATAAGATCATTAAATCTTTCCTTAGGAAAGACAGGATTTTCCAGCCCTCGGAAATAGAGCTTCAGTACTCCAGCAACTGAGTTAATGTCATGGTTACTTTGGTCATCTGCCAAAGGATTTTCACCTTAAAAAATAAATAAAGTGTATGAAACACACATGCAGGAGCATTCTTGCATAAAACATTTTTGTAAGTGAGTGACATTTTGGGGGATTTTTGTTTTTAGTGTGTGGGAGGTGGCAATGAAAGCATTCAAGTGAGATAATAAACACTGATTTGGAAATCCCATGCTATGATTAAACTAAAAATGGCAGCCTAAATAAAGCTTCCTTAAAATTGCATAACCGAGTGATCTCTTAGGTCCTGAACTTCCAGCTAGGTATTTATGGACATGTTGTGATTTACAGTTAGTAAAATAAAAAAGACAAATATTCTTAATTGAATAGGCTTTCTCAGGCTTTTCTTTAGGACCTTACATAAAGGATATGGAGTTAGCTCACTCTTTGAATTGGAAATGTGTCTTCATTCTGAAAAATTAAAACATTCAGGAATATGTGCATCTATTTTGTTGAAACCCTAACTGGAGCCTCAGCCATGATTGAACTATTTCACTTGTGCAATTTTGAAGAATTAACCTTTATTTTGAAACACTTTAAAATGTATGTATCTTCCAGGATAACAATACCTAAAAGAAGTAGTTAAGAATAAGGCAGACTTAAAAGCTGCAGAATGGAAGGATGTGGCTTCATTTAGCTAGTCAAAACAGCTGCTTTATGTATCTTGTCAAAGACAAAATCAGGTTTAACAAGATATGTAACAAATCCTGGGGAGAAAAATATGTGCATATTTTTTCATGCTTTTAGTCATAAGACTTATTGTTTCAAGGGTTTTCTCACTAGCAGGTGATCTGCAAAAGTGGGTTTTTTTACCTGGAAATTAAAAAACCAGCTTTTAAGATTCAGGAAAAAAGAATGTAAGATTTAAAAAAATTGCAACAAGTATTGCTTTAACACAGTTAGGGGACTGCTGGATCCTGGTTCCCCTAGCAGAGCAATCCCAGGCTGGGTGTTGCAAGCCACTGTGTTTAAAAAGTTGGTTTTACTTTCTGGTATCTTTCATGTAATTCGTCCTCTGGGACTGGAGTTTCCTTTGGGAGTGAAAACAGTAGTTGAAAATGGAATGACCCTTTCACAGCCCCTGTCTCATTGATCGTGATACTACTTTGGCAGAGGGACCAGAAAGTTGAGCACTTGTATTCCAAAAGATCAAGTAACAGGGCTCTCAAATTGCATTAAGTAGTCTCTTGAATTAAATTAAACCCATTATCTTTATTTTCTGAAGATCTTTAAAATAAAATACAAACTATTATTTGCAGCTTAGCATTAAGAAAAGACTGATGTTTATAGCTGACTGAAGAGTCATATGCCTTGTCTAAACAAAATGAAAGAAACCCCCAAGCTCCTGGGACATAATGGGGGAAAAACATATATATGTCATCATTGTACTTCATGTTTAAGCATACAACAGTGCAAAGTTTTAGGTGCAGTATGCAAAGTACATACAAACTGCTTAAATAGCCAAGAAAATAATTAGAATTAAAAAGATTATTAAATGTCAGATATTAAGGTGCTCAAGTAAATTAAAATGCAATTACCTCTCTCAAATGAATTTTTAATATCATTGACTTCCACCTGGGAACCAGACACTCTAAAAATTCCCTGATGCTGAAGACCTGCAGCAAAGATGGGAGACAGTGGTGAAAAATTAATCTATTTTTAAAAATTTCTATTTCAAAATCAAAGCTGTGGTGCTAAAAGCATAATGTAAAAGACATACAAAAGAGTCAAGGCAGTGATGAAATCACATAGTTTTTTTCAGAGCTTACCGTATAAATTTATAAATCTGATACAGCTTTCCACAATAAGAGGAATGACTTGCCCTGAATCCTGCAAAAACAAGAGCAGAAACAGTGAATTGCAGATCATAAAGAGGAAGCCTCCCTACTATTGCTTGTATGTGAATATGCACTTTCTTGGTCAATCCAGATGAACATACAGTGATGGCAAAAAAACACCTAAGAAAAAATATCACTTCTAAGAGAATTCTCTTCCCATTTAGGAAGGGAGGGAAAAGAACAGGGGAAGAGGAAGGATTATGGTTCTTAAAATCATTCAATTGGGAAATTCAGCCTTCATTCTCTACCTCTGCCACAGTATCTGGCTAACACTGTATGCAACATCAAAGCTCATGCATGCATTTTTGATTGTCGAAGCAAAATGAGTTAAAGCAGTGAATTTGCCTTTTAAAAAGCTTATTATTAAGAATAATAATTCATGATGAAGATGATCCCTCTGCATCAATTTGACTTATCTTTCTTTTCCTAGAGGAGAAAATTCTACATGGACAGGACTTAATTCCTCAAGGTGCTTTGGTTTTGTTGTTTTGAATGGTTTTGTTTTGCCTTTTTGTAAAAAAAGTTTATTGCTAACAAAAGGCTTTTCTGAACTTGCTGGGTAGCAGAAATGCCCTTGGAGAAGAGCCACCAAATGACACTCATGGGGTACCAAAATGTCTCCAACCTGACCTGAGAGCATTCCTGTGCCCTGCTGATTTGCAAGTCTTAACACAGGGCAGATGATGGCCTGGCACGTTGTTTCTGGCTGCTCAACATCGCTGGTAAGCACTGGGTGATGAATTGCAGCTATTTAGGGCTGAGCATGTGGTTCAGCTGCCTCTTCTGTAGGCACAAAGTTATTGGGAAAGGGAGGTCGCACCTGCCATTGGCAGAGTTCAGGAATCATCGCTCCTCATCTCAGCAATGATACAGCAGCAGGTTCGTAGCTACAGTTTCAATTACACAAAGGTGTTTTAATAAAACATAAAAAAACCTCTGTGATGGGAGGCGGAGAAGATGACTATACACTAATTTTCAGTGAGCTACTTGTCTTTTTCTTTCAAACTGCCTTTTCCCAAAAGAACTGTTCTGTTTTGGCATTTAAAAAAATGGATGTTTTAACCCAAGCATGTTAGTGACTACAAGTCATCAAATATCTATTAAAGACACAAATCATATGATTAAAAATTATTTGGAAAAGTTGGTGCTTATGGTCAAAGAATTACTGCTTCATAAATAATCTTAGGATTCCTTGTCTTGGAAGCTATAATTTTTCTTTCCAAATAAATTTCAAGTACCTAAGTGCTCAGAGAATTGACTAATTTATCTGAAAGTTTAGTATAAAATCAGTCTATATTATAAAATCATGAATTCAAAAGCACCCTGCACCTCAGGATACACATTTCCTCTTACAAACTAGTCCTTCATTTTCATGCTAAATTACACTAATGGGATGTTTATGAGTTCAGCTCAAGTAGAATAAAAGCCAACTACTGCAAAAGTTTGAAAAGTAGCACACAATGAAGCAATGAAACATTGCACTTCTAAGGTAACTTAACCCCCTGATCTTCATGTACTCCACGCTGTTTTAGTGGGTCTTACAAAAGATTGTGCCACTAATTATGCTATTTAAATTGTGGCTTGTTTGTCTTTTAAGTTAAAACCTAGCAAAATCTGGCTAGCCAAGATCCACTAATGTCTGGATGAGCATTTTCTTTTTGACTTGTGCTCAGTAACTGCTAAATAAAAAACCCCATGGAACAGGTCAGTTACTAAACCCAGCAATACCGTCATCTTCACCAACACTGAGCAGCCTGGCTTTCCAAAAAAGCAGAGTATTAGAAAACATGCACAACATGCACCCATATCTCTTGTTAGTATCCTGGTTCATGCAAAGAATGTAGGTACCTAGGTACCCTAGGAAAAGATAGTGTTTGCAGTAAGAAATTACAAAAAAACCCCAACCAACAAATTACTTTCATATCTGGTTTTGGAGAATCTGTTCAGAACCACAAATAACTTTATACTTAAGTAATTTCCTGAAATAATGTAAACTAGCAGCTTTGTCTTTTGGATCTGATGAAAGGAAAAGAATTTGAAGTAACAATCTGTGTTGGTGAATGTCAAGAACAGTGACCATACTGCTGCTGCGAATTTAATCTGATGTGTGTAGTCAGTGAATGTGTGTTTAGGACTAATTACAATTTCTTATGATGCAAAACTCTAACTCAGAGCAATTTGGTGAGATATTGTATTTCACTAGCTGTAATCTTTTTGTGCCTGTCAAAGTGACTCATCCCTATGGAGAACGACATGGTCTTTGGGCAGACATGCTGTCCTAGGGTAGCTCTCACACTAGCAAATCTGTCATAATGCTACCAGCTTTCTTGAGCTCTTTCCTTTCGAAAGACTAATTATGTAGGACTTCCCTCTTGCAAGTAAGCCCTGTCACCCACACTGCCATGCAATAACCCCTTTCTCTGTGAGAGAATGATGGGGTACCATTTCTCCTGATTTGCCCTGTGCTTCTCTAATCCAGGGACTTTTGTTGTGAGAATTTCTGCTTCTTTGCTTACTTTCATCCTTGAGCAAGAAGCTGTTCATGATGCTCATCTCTTTCATCATGTGATGATTCCTGCAAGTCTTTGCACTTCACAGCACCTCCTGCATAACAATAATAATAGTTTTCCCTACAGTTGTACTGAAAATGGCTGAAAGCTTGATTCAAAGACAGCTAAACTTGTGTGGTGCCACTGAGCACAGAATTTGTTCTGCAAAATGTTTGCCACCAGCAATATTACACAAGAAGAAAAAAAAAATCCTTGTAACATTCAAACCCAATTCACAGAGCTTGCAGTTAGGAATTTTATTCACTGCATTTAGAAATGTATTTTTACAATTTTTTCAAAGACTTCTTTCCCTTAGCTATGTCAGTTACTGTCCAGAGGCACTAATTGTGATGGGTAGGTGCTTGAAAATGAATAAGGAAATATCCATCATTTAAGATTACCATCCCTCCAGAGCTGTGCTCTGGTTTAGTTTTTGCCTGCTGTACTCACACATTCATTTCTTAATGCAAACTTCTCCCTCCAGGTCTTTGAAAGAACTAATTTAGAGCCAGGCATGAATGCAACCCAAGAGCGAGGCAGAGCTGGTTCTCTTGTCACCAGAACTATACCTGATGTCTCGTGTGAGAGTTCCTTCGGCCTCGGCTAGAAGCATTATTAGAAATAAAAGTATGAGAAAGAAGAAGATAGTAAATACAGCAAAGATACAAGATCCAGAATAGCGGTGATCACAATTTCACACAATATAATAAATTCCTAAAGTCATAGGAAATCAAAAGCTGGATAACAAACCCAGGGTACTACTGCTTCTCACTTCTCCACAGACTTTCAATACTGAATGTAGTGAAAATGGCAAGCAGGAAATTGTGCTAAGCTGTGGGATGCACCCCTACATCCTACCTTCTACATAATGCTAGGTTTCCTAATAAACAGACTGCCAATACTATTCCTGCTTGATTAACAAAACTGTAGGGAGGCTAACATGAGAAACTAATGCCCCTCTTTCCCTTTGACTTCAGGAAGTATTATATTGATCAACCGGGAAAGAAAAGAGCCCCAGGACAGACTTAAACATAATGATCTGCCTCAGCTTTTGTGAGGTGGTGACCATTATAGCAAGAAGTGTTGAGATCAGCCACTGGGGTGGCTGGTGCCAGTACCTTGATGAACGACTCCAAATCACCATTAAACAACTTAGCACTATACTGTGATCGGGGTCTGGGTTTCCTGTGTTTCTGGGGCTTAGGGGGCAGATTTGGAGGCCTAAGGGAAGGGAATATGATTACTGGGCAAGATGGAATTAAGTCACACAATAAAATGAAATGTCTGTAAGCTCATGGCAAAACAACGGAACATTGTAAAGGGAGAAATAAACATGGTACTTATAAAATAAAGACTTTCCATCAAATTTAAGTCTAACAGAGATTAAAAACTTATTACTTATGGATAAATAATGACAATCTTTATGAATCTCTGTTTTGCAGTTTTTACCATATACATTTATTCCAAACACTGCACAACTGAAATGGCCTGTTTTTGTTGCAGTCATGCAGGAAATGTGCAGCAACCACTGGAATTCATCCTGTCAGCCGTGACAGAATACAGGCCACGTGAAGCACCTCTTATCAAGCTGAGAAGTTGCTTCATGCTGGAGAAGCTTCAAATGCAAATTAAAGCTGCTCAGAACTCTCTTAAGATGCTTCAAAACCAAACTGCCTGCATTTTCAACTAGAGCCTTCCACACCCAATCATCAACAACTGTACACACGAAAAGAAACACCTTACTAATCAGCTAAAGGAATAAAAAGAATATCAACTTGAAATAAATAAATAAAAGCAGCATAACACCAAAAAATAAAGAGAGAACACACAAAACCTTGTTCTGCAAAATGTTTACCTAGTGTGTTACACATGTAACGACTACAACTGAAAGAGATTACAGGAAATAAATATTGTTCTCTAGGTCACAAACTATTTTGTGACTGTCATACCAACAACTATGTGCCAACAGCTTCCTCAGTTCCCATGCACCAGCAGTCCAATGTTTCTACAGGTTTTTTAGGAATTAGAGAAAAATCAAAACCAGTGAGGAACAGTAAGGCACAGAGCATTCAGTAGTGGAATTTAGTCTGTTTGAGTACTACCTGCTATTTTAAACTCATCTTTAAAGATATCCTCTTCCCTTCTACAACTTAACTTTGACCTTGAACAACATCTCTGTTTTCATGTCTCACAGTCTGGAAACTTAAATGAACCTTGGGGCAATAGGCAGGTTCCAGCCAGAGCTCAGGAGACGGTGCTGAGGAATGGATTGGCAGCCCCAACTCCTCAGAATTTATTTCTCCAAGTGACCAGCTGTGTGAAGATATGACGTAAGATGGCTTCAAGCTGCTCTCCCAGTTAACTAAGGTAAAATCATGGTCTAAATCCACCATCCTCTTGCACAGTAGGGAATTTAGGATGATGTGAGCCTGATGAGTTGCCTGCTTTGGAGTCAAAAAAGGAAGTTTTTCTCATTAGACATAAACTTCTTGATTACCATGCATTCCTAGAATGGTAACATCTGGGGGCAGAGTTAAACGTACAGCTGTCAGAATTAATGCCGGCAATTGGGAAGAATGCTCTGATCTGTCACCGGTTTTCAACTGACATCATGTACACAAAGTAGGAGAGCAAGTCCAGCTTCACAGAGCTAGAAACGACCATGGAGTCACGGGTGAAAATCTTGTGTAAAGCCTGTAGAGATGTCCCCAGGAACATGGGGACGAGGCAAGATGGTTCTTATCCAAGAAGCAAACAGGAGAAAGGGAAGGCACTGAGCAAGGATGTGTTGCATGGAAAGGGCAGGGGAGAGTGAGACCAAGAAAGCTGTGCTGGATGCTCCTGCTGTCACCAGGACACACTGCCTGCAGAAGCGATACATACAAGTGGCAGCTGCAAATCCAAGCAGTTGCCATGGTCCCCACAGTCTCATACCCCGGGGGCTACAGCACTCATCTGGGTTTCTATCAGGAGGCAGCTTCAAAGGTGTGGCATTACACAACTTGAAAAGTATGTGCAGCACAAAGCAGGGAGATCTAACACTTCTGTGAATATAAAGACACAGTTAATTATCAAACACATTGGTGCTGGGGGAGGCAGGTATTCTTGTCCAGAGCTAGGTTATCCAAGACACAACCAGTTGCTTAAACTGATCTTTCTACCAGGTTCTTCTGAACTGTGTATCCTGATCAAGTGAATTACAAACTATGAGAGGCACGGTATCTCTGACAACTGAAAAATATTTTTTTTCTAGCATCAAAGTGCCCCCTGCAACTTCCAAATTTGATATGTGATTCACAAATATTTTTAAGGATCTCCCAGCTTGTCCCACCCTTGACACTGGTCTAAGCAGCTCACAAGAATGAGCAAGATGAACAGTGTGGTCCTTTACCATCAGCATGCTGAAAAAGGAATGCTGAACGTTAAAACACACAAGGTCTGTACGTAATTTATGTAACAACAGCAACAATGTTGTAAACCTTGCAAAGTTAGTCAAAAATTTGTAATTTCTAAGATTTTACCTAATTTTTAACTCTAAACCAAGTCAGAAGAAAGGATCTTACCTTGTTGTCATGTATTCAGCCCTGTGACCTAGAAAAGTTCAATAAACAGGAAACAATCATTTGTATGTTTGAGGAGGAAATTTTTGTATCTAAATTACAGTTAATGAATTATTTTTAACCCTAACTTTTATGTTACCAGCAAAAGATATACAATTATACAACAAGCAGGGCAGTGCAGTTATCTATCTTCACAGTTCCATTTAAAAGACAAACACAATCCATTTTATGGAACAACTTTTAAGACACCTGCCCACAGATTAAAGAGTCACTTGATACTGTAAATAATTTCAAGTAAAATTCCAAACAATGTCTATTGTTTGTGCTCATGTGTTTTAGTGGCTAAATCAGTATGGCAATAGAGCTGTGTCAAGATTAGGTAACATCTCCCCCTGTGCCTTGTGCCTAAACCTGGTCAGTGCTGAAAATACAGGGCCCTAGACACCAGTAGCTGTTGAAAGACTCTCTTCTCTCTTTTGTCTGTGCATTGCAGGAAAAAAGTACAATGCTACCACTGAGAAACATCACAGAAAACAGCAGGGCATTGTAAAGAAGCAAACACTGTATTCCAGAAAGTTTCCTGCGTAACCTTTGAGATCAACAGAGCAGTAAGTCAGGCATGTGCATCCTGTCAACCATCGTAACGAAAATCAAAATAATGCAACAGGACAAAGGTATGGTATAGTAAGTTCCAGTGAGCCCAGTTTTGCCAAAGGGAGATTGTGCCCTATTAATTTATTAGAAATATTTGAACATGTAGGTAAAAAACTGGATAAAGGAGAATCAGTTCATTTAATTTACTTAGACTTCCAAAGGTCCCTGATAACTTTCTTCACAAGAGGTGACTAAAGCAACTAAAACAAACTATGGATCAAGTGGCAAAATATTCTCACTGAACAAAAACTAGCAAAGAAAAGGGAAGCCGAGTGAACTTAAATGGTCTCTTTTCATCATGGCAAAACATGTAACAGTCATTTACTTAAGCCTTCCCATTAGGACCATTTATGCAATTCATAAGGCATTTATTTATTTCTTAGGAGGCAGAACATGGCACAGATGACTAAAATGTTTTTGTATCAAGTCCTGACAAAACTGTGAAGCCCTTCAAAGGGCATAACAAATACACAGTGGCAAATGAAATTCCCTATTAACAGGTTCAAGTAAGCTATTAGCGAAGAATTAAACACCTATGCATTGAACAGAATTACAGACATGAGTCTGAAAATCACGCTGCTCATCACTTGGGCTAGGTCTAAGTACACTGCTCAATTTGAAAGTGACACCAAAAAGGCTTAGCACACTCCAGTAGGAATGAAAAACAGTGACATGAAAAGCATAATATTATGTGCCAATGTCCAGATGCCCTCAAAGTCTGCATGGCACTAAAAACCCTAACCTGAAAATATATTTTGCAGTATCTGACAAGTGTGGATCCTCTGAGGGTGACATAAAGAACAAGCTCTGGGAAAAATCTCTGACATTAAGACATGTAAATCTTGTTGCCATCTATTTTAGATGGGTGAAAAAGAGAGATGAAAGAAAAGTATGAAAAATAACCTATGACAGAAAAAGAGTAAGACAGGGACTATTCCCTACTCAGGTTACCACAGAAAATCCATTGAGACTAAGATTCCCAGTAACAAATGATAAAAAATGGAAGATGTTACAAATCCTGAGTCTGGGGGGATTTTAAACACATCTTTGATATTTAACAGTTTAGGGAAAAAAGTATCTGGGCCACAGGGGCAATTTCTTTTACAACTCCTTGTTTTATTTCTTGTATTTCCCTTTGCTTTGTTAATTTGTTCTTTCAATAAATGAGCCTTGGGTTAGGATTAATATGAGTACCAGTAGGCTTCCTATGTTTAGTATCAATTTCATTTCCGCATTTCTCATTCACTTTCCAAATCTGTAGATGCAGACTCAGCAGAGAGCACTCCATCCTTTGTGCAGATCATGAATATATATCTGCTGTGTCCATAAACAGCAGCAGACTGTAGTAGGCAGGTGATGAACTGGAACAGAAGCCAAACACTGTCAATGTTGTGGACACCAGATGGGAATCTGGATTTATTCAGCCCACATCCTTACAGTGTGTAGGTTTGAATAAAAGCAAGAAAGGGTGCCAAAGGAAAACAAAGTTCAGACAATCCTCTCCTTCTCCCCACATTCTCCCTGTGTTATTTAACACAGCACATTGTGTTATTTGTCCGCAGTCTTGCTGACATGAAAGCTCCCAGAAAAGGCAGTTTGAGGGGAGCAGTTCACATCCTACAAATTCATTTCTATACTAGCTACACAATAACATTCATAATTCCACTGCAATTTGATTCTTTCAATCATCTCCATTCATGGAATTTTCAGAATCCAAGTTCCCCATCTCAGGCATGTGCATTTTAATGCAGGGACATGCCTCAATTGAAGAGAGTAATTTGAATTTAACCTGTAAAAATGATGGCTTTTGCTCTAAACATCAGCTTTCAATGTAAATGTGTATGTTTGGAGTATGTGCTATGTTGTGATGATGGGACAACAAATATGTGCCAAAACACTGTGGGCAACACAGATTAACTTACTTGGGGGCTACAGCTGGTGGGTAGAAGGGAACTCTTCAAACGAAACAGTGCAGGCATGCCTGAGCATGGCAGAATGGCCCAGAGCCTAATGGCAATTTATCACTTAGGTCATCCTGCTGAGAAGTTTTTCTTTAGGTTTCCTTTCAAACAATTCTTTTCTTATTTTTTTCCAGCATGTATTAGGCAACAGAATCTGTTGCCTTTTATCTTCCTCCCTTTCACCTTCTTTATCCAAATACATTTCCTGTGAACTTTCAGAGGAAAAATTTCCCCTTTTTTGACTAATGTTGGCTGCACATTGTTTTGTATGAATAAACTGCTCAATGCACACATTCAAAATAAAAATCCTATTAAATGAAAGCTTCCATGAGAAAGAAGATAACATAATTAGCTGTCTAAAAACAGCTACCATGTTCTGCAGTCCAGCCTTGCAAGAAAATTATGCTTATTTCTGACCCCCAACCTCAGTCACTTCCCCTAGACAGGGGGTTTTTTTGGGCCATAGCCACTGAACTGCAAATAGCTCTTTAGGCACCTCCACAGCTGATTTGTGGATCTATGCTTTTGTATTAAAAGTAAGAAGAGACCTGACTACCAACACATACTTGGCAGTAAAAAGAAAATAAATTGACACATCTTTTGGAATCACGCTTTAGAAAACAGGTCTCCTTTTTTTCAGTCTGAACTTTAAATTACAGTCTTTAACCTTCAGGACAGGATTCTTACTCATTGTGGTGTAATCTCAGTTCCTCTCAAGTCTGTAAAGCTCTGTGTCAGTAGCCCTCAGACCTTTTACTGAAATACCCTTTTCCCTTTGGTCCATGAGGAAGTGCCTTTTGGGAGGGCTGGTAAGAGGTAGGCTGGAGCTGTGCATAGTGCCTGATTCATTACTGCCCTAATTCAGCTTTACTTTATTTGGTAGTGGATGTTTGCTGACTTGGTTTAGATTTTAAGATGTACTTTTAAAAACTGTAGAGAGTGCTTGGGACAATGGATAATTCTCTGCTATCATAATTTGCAATACAATAATTTTATCTGCAATAGTGATAATCAACAGGTATAGAGATATTCATTAAGTTTTCACTCATTTCCATTTACAATATGCAAATACTTCGTAGAAAACCAACATGAAGTCTATAAGAATCTCCCTTCTGACATGAATGAGATCAGAATTTCATCTTATACCTATCATAAATGCTCCACTGAGTTCTTGGGCTGCAAGAAGGCCATTCATGTCCATGTCTTAGAAATGGTGCATTAATGAGTCCATTGTAAGAGAGGCATCTTGGATAATTCTATATGCTTAAAAATATCACCGTCCTCCAACTCTTATAAAAACCTCAACTCAACAGAAATTGTTAAGACGTAACATAGAAAAAGTACATTTTTCACAGCTCCTAAATCAGTCTGCACTGACTGCTCTCCTTTCAGACACATGATCTCTCATTCAACAGTTCCGTTCCAGATATAGTCACTTGTCTAAACATCTGTGCAGTGGAAATAAGTATCTGTTGAAGAAATAAAACTGATTTACTGTGTGTACTCTTACCACTGCACCAAAACTATGACTACTAAAAATGTTTGATGGACAATTAAGCTGTAAGTTTTGTAATGTTTTTCCTGTGTACCTTTGGCATTTTGGAAGGTTCATTGTATAGTCTGGAATCACTTTTCATTTTACTGTGTGATATTTACCTTCTCCAAGTGTCCTCTGCAACAAGTCATGTTTTGCTTGAAGTTTTGTGATGAGATTACTACCTTCCAGATATTCTCTGAATTTCTGTAGAGATGCAGATGAATCTATTACTATGTATGACACATAAATTCCAGGAGCTTCCACATAATGTTTACTTCAGGTGTTTGGTCTGTATCACATGAATGAGGAAGCAACCAACATACCATGAAATAGAATTGCTCTGTTTCCTGCTGGTTAGCTCTTCTTTTTGCAATGCTAGGCTTACTCAGGTATGTCTCAGAGACTGTTGACTTCACAGACTCAGTAGAGCGACTGTGCTGGAAACACTCAGACACATCATAATCTTCAATGGTGACCATATCTTGTATTGTCTGCAGGGTAGCCTCTGTTGTTTTCTTAACCTGGTATTAAAAAGCACGAATTTCCAAATGCAAGATAAATATATATAGGAACAGCTTAGAAAAGAAATTCCCTGGCTCATTCCCCTCAACAAACTGATGTGTAAATGTGAAAAGTTCTACAACAGATATCTATGTAACAGAAGAATGACATGATTAGGTTTCCTACCTAGTTCTCTGCTTTACCATGGTCCAACCCACAAACATAAGGTACTCTTGTGCTAGCTTTGTACTGCACTCAAACATTTGCTTCTGGAAATCAGAATTCAAATGTGACATGATTTGATTATGATCCCTAATCTGGGAGGCAACAGAAATGATACACAACTCTGGAGGGTCAGCTCTCCTAAATGTGGTGAATGTGTTACATTAAATGTGTATATCCAGGGATCTGGCTGCCAGTACAACATGTTCTTCCAAGGAAAAAGAGTAATCTGTGACCTGGTTCTGTGAAGTGCTTGCTATCATGAGGAGGACAGCAATGTTTAGACTGCAGCAGAGGAATACATAGCTATAAGAGAGTGCTGGAGAAAGAACAATTTACACCTGCCTCACAGCATTTCCTAGGACCTGTGGAGCACCCCTATGCCCTTGCACTTCACTTTCTCCTTCCTTTTGTCTTTTGAAATAATCTTTCTCCTTCCTTTTGTCTTTGTTACCTTGTGATATGCTCTAAATGCAAGTGTTTTTTTTTTAAAGAGTACTGAACATGTCTCATGGACATTCATACCTTTTTATAGACATTCAACATATATTCTAGAATGAGAAAAACTGGCATCCTGAAAATTTATCAGTAAAGTACGTGAAGAAATGAATGTTTTAATTTAGGAACAGATTCTCATTTAAACTGAAGGACTTCAACATTGCCCTAACTGTGATAAAAGTGCAATTTATTTCCACTGGGAGTCCTTTCTTTGCTGCCAGAGCGGGGGAAAGAGAACAGCATAGTTTTTCTGTATTTTACAAAAAAAAAAAAAAAAGGCATCTTATTTTGCTAGGTGAGCAGTTCCCATCACAGGCATTCATTACTCATGTTTATAAATAGCTATAGCTGAGAGCATAAGAGATCTTGACTCAGCTACCACAAAAGACAGTTCAAATTCCTTTGTGCTACAGAAGTAGCAATTTGACGACTAGACAGAGGGTGGGCCCAGAAGACAGTAACTGTTCTCAATGGCTTTCTGCCACAAGAATTTAAAAAGATGTGCTCTAAAAGTTTACACTGAAAGATCTGCAAAACACAGAACTCAGTAATGTGACTGTATGGACAAGTTAAAAATTAAGTTTCCAAACCTCTATAAAGCAGCTGAGGATCTACCTTAGCATATTTGCCAGCATTTGACTTTTAAAATTAAAACTGCTTATACAGATTGGAGCCATTTACAGGGTCATTTACATGCTTTTGACCAGGTAGCAAACACCGCACCTTCCTGAAAATGATGTTCAATCCTTAGCCCTTGTAGACACAGGTCTTACCTCCTCATTTTCGATTTTGAGTGTAGCCAGTCGTGACTGTAGTTGCTGATACCTAAGCATAAGCTCTGCTTGCACAGGCTGCTGGGCAGTGACCTGGCAAACCTAACAAAGAATCAAAAAGAGCAGTAAGATGCAAGTAATTAAAAAAACAGTCAATAGTCTTTGGTTGCTCTCCTTAAAATTAGGTGAATTCCTAGCAAAGCTATTAAAACTTAATAAAACAGACAATAATATGTGTCCATCTAAATTTGAAGTCTTCGTGTGTTAAAAGGTGTGGAACTACACACTGCATCTTATGACTACAGAGTACAGCCTTGTACAGCTGCTTTGTGTTGCTTCTCTGTCACACAGAAATACAAACCCTGGAGTTACCTTTAGAAAGAGATGCACACAGGTGATTCTGCATTCTGCTCTGCTACTGGCCTTTGGTGTAGCAGAACAGGGCACAGCTGGGATGCCCTGCATGCTTGAAAATTCCAGATGATAAAATGGGGGAAGAAGAAGGGGAAAAGGCTGCATTTTAGCATGAATAATATGGAACAGCTCTGCAGCTGCTCTCAAATAGCACTCACAAACTCTGTTACAAGTGAGGCAGGTAGTAAAGACATAAAGTCACTACTTACACTGGTGCTGGACTGAGCACAGGCTGGCCAGCAAATTTGCAGCAATGTCATTATGAGTAATACAGAATATAATAACATAGTGGTTTTGACATGAGAACTTTGAAGAAACAGAGAGTGCTGCCAGTTTTGCAAAATGTTAGTGTTGATCCCCTGGCTTTCAAGTAGCAATAACAGCTTTTACCAAGCTCTTTGCAAAAGGGGATAAATTCTGTATCCTGGTATACAGAAACTTTCACCGTGGGGATACTTGTCAGTGCACAGACCTCATCACCCATATGAGACTGGAACTCAAATTTCATCGGTGGACAAAAAGCAGTGGGGTACATTTCCATGAATCTCTGCTTGTCACTTCGTGGCTCCAAGCTGTCAACTGCATTTTCAATGATGTCTAATCCCTCATGCCTGGAAGTTTCAAGATTATACTCTGCAGAAAGGTATGTTCTTAGGGCTCTGTTCAGACTAGCATGGTACCCAAGATCGCAACACTAAAAAAACAATAAAAGAACAATGAAACAAAATTAAAAGGACGAACACCATTCTAATATCCCAATCCTGAAATTATAACTAAAATTTTATGTCCTGAAAGTTTTGTCTTTGAAGTATCTACCAAAATATATTCTAAATTAAAATACGCTACAGGGGGTCAAACAGTAAGTATTTAGTATTCTCATTCTGTTGCAAAGATTTAAGGACAGTTTTAGAAAAGAGATCAAGTGTAAATGTATGACAGTTTGCTTATCAGATATAGATGTGCATGCACTGTATTCACATAGAAGAGGTCTGGAACTCTACAAGCAAGTGGACTTTTCAGTATTACTATCACTTGTAAGCTTCGAATCACATATTTAAACCTACCCTGACATAACTCTGTCATATAGGCTAATGCCAGCACCAAACTGAACATGAAATAATTCCTGCTTATCATGTCTGTGCCCAAACAAAAAACTCCAGCAATGCCTTGAGGATAAGCAATTCATCTAAAATGCTTTTTGATGCAACAAGAATGGTTTGACATCCTTTCCCCCGATAGTGAAAATGTATTTAATGCAAACACTGTATTTCCCATGCTTATACAGAGCCGGCAATGTACACTGTTCTATAACATGTTACTAAATGCAGGAAGTCATAATTTATGTAATTTTTTTTTTCCTACAAAATGGAATGTATTTGAAACCTAACCGGTAAAACAAAAAGTTGCGTTTGTTCTTGAATTTTAAGCATCCTCATTTTGCATTATTCATGTTTGGTTAATATTTTAGAGAACAGCTGAATATATTTTAAAAATGTCACATCAGTATCATATCAACTGATTGTTTCCATATTTTTCTTCCCAACATCACACAGTAAATATCCTCAGTTTCTGATCAGTGAGCCTCCAGGTAAGCGGAGATGCGTTGCAAACCTCTCTGTCGCCTCAATAGTGGCAATGTCAGTCTGTTAACAGCTGCATACAAAGCAATGCTCTATGTTGGGACAGGTGAGATTTGTCCCAGTCAGAGGCCAATGCCCGGCCAGGTCAGTCAGAGAGCACCCTGCTTTAGGGCATCCCTCAGCCCCCGGCCACCCATCCTCGGTGCCCACCTGTAGCTAGCCTGAAATCACCTGTCCCTGCTTGCAAATTAATGAATGGAGTTGGGTAAAGAAGCAATTTGAATTGCTTGAATATTGAAAAATACAGTCCACTGTAGACTATATGCATATATGCACTGTTTATGTTAAAGTACCTCCCTCACAGCTATTACAAACCCTTAGAACTCATGGGATCACGTTCCCTCTCTTTTCTCTTACTTATTTGACAAAGGAGAGAAAAACATTGCAAGGGAGACAGACAAACTGATGTACACGCTGCATGGGAAAGAGCTTTCAACCTATTTACCGTACCAAAACGCGTGTGTAGAAGGGAAAGAAACCCTTCACACCTTGCCTTGGGTGCCATAAGGACTAGTGTCAAACTGCTCTCTGAAATCTAACAACAGAAAGCTGTTTTATTCACAACAAAGCTTCCAGAAAGGCTAAGCTTTCCCTAGCAAACACTCAAGGTAGTGACTGCAGATGGGACAGTGGCTCTCCAGAAAAACAACTGCTGAAAATGAACAAAAGATGTTGTGTTCAATCAAACGCAAATATGTTAATCTCTCTCTTTTGCATTTATAGACTGGAAATTTTTCTTATACTTACTAGAACAGCCACACAACTTTTACACTAAAGTGCATCCATATTTCAAAGACCTCCAGCCTAAAAAGTACTGTTTCTGAAAGGAAAAGTCTCTTGGTGTTTTTTCTCTTGTTCTATGTCAAATCAGATATCATATTTAATTCACTATTTTGGATGCAAAAGACAGACTAAAAGTGCTGATAAGAAAGTGAATTGGGACAGCTGTTTTATTTCATATGCATTAGTTTCAGAGAGACCTCACGGAAGATTAAACTGAAGGGAAATTAGAAATAGAGGGCAATGCCAGGTTTAGCATTGCCAACTATCCATGTGTTACAAAACTACAGCCTGAATTTTGGCTCTAGTGGATTAATCTGAGTATTACTAGAAAGCTTATTGATTTACAATTAGAGCTGTGTGGGTTTCAGATGCAGATTTTTTCCAGCTGGAACATACTGCAGCCTTTATGCTGTGACATAACTGCATTGTTTAACCCTTAACCTACTCAGTCACTATCACCACGATCATGTCTGGTAAGTTATGACAGCTGAACAGGGTAACAAATACAGCCTCAGACAAGAAGTGGGATTCTTCAAGTGAAGCACAGTATCCTGCCAGACTAAGGCATTTTCTTGCAATGCCAATGCCAGCAGAGCAAACAAGAATTAAATGCAGAACCTGAGCTAGTGCCTTATGGCCAGTGGCTCTTTGAATGGAATTAAAAGTGCCTGAATTTGGAATTTTGCTTCAATGATTTATGTAAAAATATAATTTGTATGAGTAAAGTTATTTTTAAAAGCAAAACTAAACACTCAGACATCACAACTCTTCCTTCTGCCAGACCATAGTCCACTTTCTCCGAAATTTGGAGACAATCATTTTAACTGGGAAATAGCTCTGTCACAGTAATAACTCACAGCTATGCAGAAAGACATGTACTGTTTTAATCTGCTAGTACTTGTGAAGGTTTAGAAAGAGAGTTGTCTATCATGGAGACAGCACTTTACATATTTGTTCATTTACTGAGGCTAAAACTTTAAGGTACTGCCACTGAACAGCCACCCTCACCATATCCCCTCTGACTATCCTTGGAAACATTAATCATCAGCCTTTCTGGTGTTGCAAAAAAGTACATATGTATACAGACAAACACATATGCATGGAAATTTACAGGAGTTTCAGAAAAAAACGGTAGATTTGTAGAAAGACTTGTAAAGTTCAAGTGAGCAACCACACTGTTAGGCAAAAGAAATACTAGTCCTAGACACTCACTAATTAGCACACCAAGGGTACAGCCTGGATGGCTCACGAGATCTGCTCTCTCTCTCTGGGCTAGAGATGAGATGTCAGTTGGGGCAGTAAGATATGAAGATGAAAAATAAGAGAATGAAGTCATAGACTATGAGTATGATTGTACTTCTGGATTCATAAAGACTTTTGGTTGGGCAAAGTGGAGGGAGATCAGTGATACATTTGGGATATGAATGAAAAACTAATTTTGGAATTTGCATTTTATTCTTATTTGGAATTAAATTGGAAGCATTCTCCAGAGAATTTACTGCCTTTATTGTACCCCAGAGTATATTTAGGCTTGAACAAAACAAACCGTGGTGCTTAGCACAGAGATTCAACCAAACCAAGCTGCTCTTCATTTAATTTCATTTCAGGAATAGTAATAAAATTCTAATGCCAATGGAGAGAGGAATTCATAAAAAATGCCTTAACCTCTGAATAAGTCACTTTCTAAGCATCCTGTTACTCAGACATCCACATTCAAATCAAAGGGATCTGGCTGTACATATCATATTTATGAGGACTTATGTAATAAAGATTGTGAGCTGCACACACTCTACCCTAGTTTTAAACTTGGTTCTATGAATGATTAATAAAGAACCTTTACAGAATAAATTAAGTTCACAATAGCTAAATGTTCCCTAACTTCTTCACTATCCAAAGCATGCAGACTGCAATTAGAGATTCAAAAACTCCATTTTAAGAAAGACCAACACATGAATATTTTATTTATTGCAGCAGCTGAACTACACTCAAATTGTTTTGATCACTATTTCCTAGCATCTATCTCCAAATCATACGAGTGCATGGTAAGTCTGAAAAAAGGTCCCTACCTTCCTCTTAAACCCAGATAAATTTAAATAACTGAATCACATGGAAATCTCCAAGTAAATGAGTAAAAGTATGTGCCATATGAACAAATGCTGGTACTAACAGTCAGATTAGCAGCAGTGTGCCCTCTGTTGCATCTCTGAAACTCAAAATCTGAAACAAAAATTCTACATACTAGATAAAGCATATTTATTTTAGCTAAAAAGTAATCTTTACTGCTTTTTACAAGATACAAATAAAAGAAACAACTCATTCTGTCCTCCACTTGAACTATATACCAATCTAGTCAGCAGAGAAGAAATATTCAACAGAAAATCCAAATTCCTCTAGTACAACATGCAGAGGACAGAAATACACTGTGCATATCAAACTCTGTTTATCTCTCTACTTCTTCGCAAATGCTGGTCTCATCCCTCAACTCAGTAAATGCATTAAATCATCCAGTTAAGACTCCAGCAATATTTTTATATTGCTTTTATCACAAGAGCTTAAGATGAGCAACGCATCATCATTTTACGCCAGAAACCCTGAGCTCTGTTGATGAAATGAAGGAGTGGAACAGTTCAGACCAAGTTCAGATGAGGAACTGTAATTTAGGATTTTTTCATATGAGCCTCATAAACGAAAAATGAGGTGGAATACAAATGAAAAAATGGTATTTTTTTGGTAAAAAAGAGTAATTCCACAAGCCTCCCCAATGCTGTTACAAAAAATTAATTGAACAAGTTACTGCATTCCTTCATATATTTACCCTATTTTTAGTCAGCGTATTTTTCAATAACATAGGAAAACATTCAGTTTAATTTATGGGCAACACCAATGGCTTGGAAAGATCTAAATTCTTTCCATGTTAAATAGAACTAAGACACAGAGGAGAGGTAATCCTTTTCTGTACAGGCAATGAGAGTTCAGGGAAGCACAGAAAACCAGGCAGGCAAATGGGGTCAAAATAGAGAGGGCAAAACATGAAATTGCAACCATTGCTCTGAAAACTCCAAGTTGTACCACGACATTAACAAATTGACAGAATGAGATAGTCTGGACTGTTGCAACATTAGGCCATTGGGAAGTATGTCTGACATTCCAATGATATAACTGCAAAATCTTGCCAAGATCTTGCATTTACAAAGTTTCCTTTGTCAAGTGGCAAACATGCTGTCTAAATACCAACGCTTTCACAGCATAGTCTGATTAAATACAAATGTCTGAAAGACACTTCATTTAAATAAGCTCACAACTGGATTAAATTTGCTCTGAAGCAAATTCTGGTTGCACATGTTTACAGTCTACTCTTACAAAACAGTGATGCAAAGGGCAGCTAGACTTTCTGTTTAAATTCCTTAGGGAAGAGTCATTTCTAAAGCCATTTTGCCACAAGAACGTTTTTGTGTACATTGGTCCATGGCTTGAAAAAGCTACATAAAGTAGGTATCACTTTCCTGCATTTCTAAATATTGTAGAATGTATATTTTTATTAAAAGCTAACAGTTAGGAAGCTCTCGTCTTCATGCTTGTGTAAATACCTTTACACACACTTACTCCACAGAGTGCTGTCTTTGTATGTGTATGCACGGAGAGCTACAATTCTCCTCCCCTCACAGTTCTTTGTAAGGCTCCAGGCCTGTCGTTCCTCCCCTCAGCTTTCACTGCTACAGAAACCTCTGTGGACATTGATGAAATGGTTAAGAATCAGATGAATTTTTCAACCTAATAAACTTCTGACCAAGTACACTGGAGACATTCACTGATAAATGTGAGCTCCGAAAGGGAGGCAGGAGACAAGACAAAATGAGCATCTTTCCATCTTCTGAAGGGTTGGGGGTGCTGGGAACAAAAGGAAAGGGACCTTTCCTTCCTTCCTTCCAGCAGATAAGAAATCATAAAGTTCACATGTATCAGACATGCCCTAACTAGAGGCCAAAAATCCATCATCTTTTAAGCAGTAGCAGAAAAATCATCCATTCGGTAGGGTCAGCTTCTCATTTGGGTGGTACCCCAGCAGGTACACTGCTTGTCCTTAGTTTTCTGCCCTGATGATCAGATTCTGGTAAATGTTTTCATTGCCTGGGCAGGCTAGAAGGGTGGAGCAGGTTGTGCAAAGTGCATGGATGCAGATTAGACACGGACAGGACACAGCAGAATAAACCAGAAGAGATAAAACATGCAGTAGCGAGTAGGAAAGGAATAAAAGAGATGTTGAGATAGAGACAGAAAAAAATACTGAAAACACAGAAAATATTCATTGTCATCTTTTATAGGAGAACAAGAACGAAATGAAGCAAAACCAGGAGAAAATTTGAAAGGGAAAAGGAAAAAGTTCTAACAAAATCAGGCACGATTTTATAAAATACAGAAAAATCAGAAATGACAAAGAAAACTGACAGTATTTAGATGGGATATAATAAAACACATGCATGTAGCTATTTCAGTCTATTCATCTTAAGAAGACATTTCTCCCTTTCTTTATGAAGCTTTGCTTCTCCAGTCAGTAGAAATGAGAAACCTTGTCAAATCCTGTATTAATTTATGCTACATCAGAAACCAGAGCTGTAGGTGAATGTTGTTTACTGTTGTAAATAACACATGTTATTGTTGCAGTAGAAAGCATATTCAAATATCTAGGATTTCATATGGGCCACAGGGGCATATCCACTAACCTAGCTAACCCTGCACTGCTAGTGAGTGAATACTCTTGAGCTTGTGCATCTTGCAAAAATGTCCATAACACAGGTTTGGGAGACCAAATGCTGGCCCAAGTCAACATCAATGTATAACATCATTCTTCTAGGATGTTCCCACAGGATTAACTTACTGAAATTCAGTAACAACTCTACTGACAGTATAGACTACAGGACTGATACAATGACTAAATAAATGAAACTAACAATTTGAAAATATGGAAGAAATGAGTTTTTTGATTTAAACACCATTAGATGCCCACTTAAGAGGCTTATCTTGCTAAAATATCTACAGCCTAGAAATTCTTTAATGTACAAAATAGAAATGTCTATTTTTTTTGTGTTGTTCCTGACATACTTTCTATTGACACACAGGGAGAAAACCCAATGTTCTAACTTTAAAGGAATGGGTTCAGCATCTTATTGGCACTTTACTTTGTGAAATAAAAAGTTAAAGGGAAAATCTGCTCATTATGTCATACAATGTTATAAATAACAACTGTACTATAGGCAACCCATATGGGTAATATATTCCCTTTAAAAATAAAAAGTATTATTCCTGAACAGAATAAACATAAAACCAAATGTGACAATACTTACATCAATTAAATCCGAGAGGTCGTGAATATAATACTTGAAAACAGAAGCATTAGTTGCTTCAAGGGTGAGCAGGTATTCATTACGGGCCTTAATAGATTTCAGCTTGTTTTCAGAATATTTTGCTTGACGCTAGGAGAGATGTTGCATATTAATGTATTTTAATTACTTCATTCTGGAATGCAGGAAAAATTCAAGCAATATTCCTACTAACATGAAAGAATCTTAACTGCCAGCCTGTTACACATATAACAAATGAAATACAAAGTGAAAACTTAGTATTTTGTTTCAATGTGACAAGCCATACAGTAAGAATTACACTGGGAATAACGTATTCCCTCTCTGAACTGCAATTATGTCCAGTTATCTATAACCCACTGATAGTTTATTATGTGCACCTTATTTAATTTTATTTCCCAGCTGGACTTCTCTGTCTATTATCATGCTAAAGAATGTCAGAAACACACTGAATTTACTTCAAATGAAGCTAAATAAAAGGACTATTTACTTTTTCCTTCATTTTTTCAATCTTTTTCACAGAGCTCCGCCTCTGGTGCCTTTCTTCTAGTCGAATATGAAAAACAGGGTCTCCTGACCTCCCAATCTGTTTTTCTTCCTGCTTCTCTGCCTCCTTCAGTTTGCTTTCTGCACTGATGCTCTCTGCATGATACATGTGGTATGTTTTCATGACCTGCAAAAGACAAGAGTCAAAGGAGAAAACAAAAATATAAAGGTATCTACAGAAAAATTACAGGGTTTTGAGCAAAATGTTGTCTTATAAACATGGACCTTGGGTAAATTTCTTTTTCAACAGAGACTGAGGACTTCTTTCTTTCCTGATTTATTTAACAGTATCCCAACAGGATTTTTTCTTTCACTGCTGATAGAAAAGCCAAAAATAATTCTTATTAAACTTTAGGATTCTTGTCTTTGAATGAAGATCTGCAAAAAAAGAACAACAAAACTAAAGAACAACAAAACTAAATCTGTATCAGTGCCTTATCTATCTCATATATTACTATCTTCAGGGGTAAGTTAACAGCTTGGCTGTGGACACTGAATGTTTGAAAGCCGAAGGATCCTTTCAGCACTGAAGGAAGGAGAAGAAATTCAAGGAAACAGGAAGCTTTGGTCTGGGAGCACACCCATAGCGAGCTGGATGGCACATCCATAGCTGGTTCTATGGCCTGGAAAGAAGTGGATGCCAACTGCACAGCCAGCAGATTAGGCACGACATAAAGCCAGATGAAAGCTGAAGAAGAAGCTGCCTGATAACGTGAAGATGTTTTCATCATAGCCCCACAGTTAATACCATTATCTTCCCTCTACACACAGGCTGGCTCTGCAGATGAGAGAGCCTGGGCTGCCAGCATGCAAATACATGTTTGCACAGACCACAAGCAGGGACAGGGACTGGTTTAGCTCAGTCCTCCCTTTCTTCACGCAAGAAAAAGCCTCATCCTGAGTGCTGTGTAGGGGGCAGCAAGCAACCACAAACCCCCCACTTCTGCGAGGGTGGCTGTCTCTGCCCACTTCCAGCAAAGAAAGCTTCTTTCCACCTTTCCCAGCCCTTTTTTCTTGCAGTTGTTTGTTTGTGTTTTGTTTTTTTTGTCTTGTCTTAAGTTTCAAGCACTGAACAAAGCAGGGAAGGCATCCTCAGGCAGCCAGCAGTCTCCATTCTTCTCTGAAGGGTGCCACAGCTCTCCAGCAGATGTTATCTTTGGGTGGAGGCCATGCAAACTATTCACATGTCCTCCAAAGGACACAGCCAGGGAGGAATCAAAGGAGCTGTTTGCGTGACCCATGGAGGAGACAGACTGGTTTGGGAAGCTGCCTTGAAATATTCCCTTAGGAGAGGTGTACTTTTTGCAACTGAGTAGTTAGGCCAGCCTAAGGAGCATCCATACAGTGGCAACACAGGGAACTCAACAGCTAGACACTGCAAATTCACTGCAGCATGTCTTAGCATGAATGGACACAAACCAACTACATACCATGTCAGTGGGTGGCTGAACTGATGTGTGTTTGAAGTCTTGTGCAACAGAAAGACAACACACTTTTAGACAGCTGCAATATTGCATAACCCATGTATGTTATACACCATAACTGTGTATGCTGCTACCTAAGACTGATGCCATGCTGCTGATAAAAGTGAAATAGCATTGATATTAAAAATGAAACAGCCAACTCTTCACTAAATTCCTGTAGTAAGGTGAAATGGTTGGAGATGGGCATTAAAAAGTGGCCCTGTTTTTATATTTAGAAACATATGTTTACAGCTCTGTGGTGAAAAAAATCCAAACTGCCTGGAGCAGGACTCAGTGTTATTGCTGGTGCTCCTTCACAGCACAGCTGTGCTCTAAGGTCTGAGCAGAGTGCAGCACTCCCTGCCTGAACACTGCCTAAACCTGCTGGGAACAGCTGCTGCTCCAGCAGCTCGCAGGCTGCATCGATCAGGCTAAAACCCAAAGGCAGACAAAGCTGGTCTGGGAAGGCAAGACAAGCCCACAGAGCCGAGGTCTGCAAGGTTCCCAGCTTAACCAAACAGCATGGTCAGTCTCCTGTATCCTGCACTGTTCCAAAGGCACTCACTCCTAAAGCTGCCAATAATCAATGCCCAGGGAGTCTAACTCATACGGCCATAAGGAAACAAAGGAATTACTGCAAAGAGAAGAAATGCACTTCTTAAAGAAATGGTTTATAAAATAAAACAGAGAAGCACAAGAAAGTGATACGGTGCTTATTAAAAATGATTGGGAAAGTAAATGAAAAGCAAGGTTGTGCCCTTCTCTTTTGATCTTTCCATTAAATTTTTGTTTCTTTACATAAAGCACACATAAAGGTTTTTGCTTTTAATTTTTATCTTTTGTTCTAGAGCATTTTCAGTTGGTGCAACGAGGCTAACTTACGTACCTTGCCACCTAGAAAAGTTGTTTTCTTTTATACTCTGCCTGCAGAGGGAACAATAATATCTCAGAGTTTTTTAAATGCATCTCAGAGCACCTAAGTGGTGAAGCAAGGATTTGTTCTGCTTGCCAAAAGAGTAAGCACTGAAGTTTTAAAAACAATTTTTCCAAGTGCCTAGTGGACTAGGCATAAACATCCTTCTGCAGTGGCTGTGGCATTTCAGCTTGCCTCACTGTTGGAGGAAATACTCCTTGGGGGAGTACAAGTGTATCACTACCTGTTCTCACCAGTGTCTCCACGCTGACTTCTTTAACTTCACATCACTGAAAAGTATTTCTTCCTCTCACTGCTTGCTTACAGCACATGCTACCAAATCCATGTGTCTCTCTACACACTGACTGAAAGGCAAGTTTTGTGGGAGAACATGGAACTCATGCCTATTAAAATCCATGTTCTCACAACAAACTCTGCACAAGTTAGTACAAATGATTCACTAGATAACTAAAACTGAAAAAGAAGCCCTCTCTTTGGCAGCATTCACAGGGCTGGACAACAGTCAAAGTCTGTCCTACCCAAGCCACATTGGCTTAGAAATCAATACAGACTCTGTACAGAGCAGTGATCAGCCTATGCATTTGACTCCTGTCCAGTTTGTTATGTTGACAGCGCTGCTTATCTCATGCATTAGTGACATCCTTATTTTTCAAGCCTCTGGGGAAAGCTTTTTCATGATTTGTCAATGTTTTTTTAAGAGCTGGTATTGCAGCAGCTAAACTTAACTTGAGAAAGCATTAGAGAGACACATATGGAAAAACAAATGGCAACAAGCTAAGGAGTTGGCTTCCAAGTATTTCAGTGCATACTTCCTCAACAAATTAGTTTAGAATTTGCATGCTAAGTTGCATATATGATTCTTTCTCTTAACCATCTTTTCACCTTGGAGTTTTTAAGACTGTTAGATATTGTTAAACACAGTAAGAGGTTTGCCTAATTCTTGTAGACTTATTGTATGAAGAGTTCTGACGTCCATAGATCTCCAGTCTGTGAATATGTAAGAGATCCATAATCTTCTATTCAAACTACAAATAACCTGATGAAATAAGCAATAATGTTTCTCAAACTGTTGAACTGATACACTATCCTGTGAGAGTATCCATCACTGAACTGACTTTAATTAGTCTCCAAAGTGCTTATTGATCAGTCATCAAGTATGCACTGAAAAGAGAGAGCAAGACTGTAATTTTGCAGATGTTGAACCTTTATCACTTCTCCACTGTAGTGAACAAGCATTGTTAAATGCATACTAGTTACCTTTCTAAAATGAAACATCGAGGAAACATCCTATTAGTTTAGCAGGTTTATTACACAGACCCAGTGAGGTAAAATGTAGTATTTCTGTCAGATGACTGCATCAGACTTCAAGTCAGTGAAAAAGATTATGCTACCCTAACTATGTGCTCTCACACTTGTAGGTGACAGACTGTTCACTTAGTGGTATAAACATCTCATTTTGTGTGCTGAAGTTTCAGCATCAATCCTAAGAGCTCAGCAAGTAGGCTTAGGGCAGAAGATAGCACTTATCGCAGGGAAGGGCACATTAGAGTACCCCCCTTAGATAATTATTTTACTTAAACCAATGATTGCTTTCTGGGTAAATCCATCAACAACTCAGTAATTAGTGCTGCACTTCTCTGGGCTACAAGAGAGGAATGTTCTCCCATAGCAAGGTACTGGCTTTCCTTTTTTTTCTAGAAAACCTCTTCACCCAATGTAAGGCTGAATGCTACAAAATTAAAATATACCAAAATTATCATGTGCTCCCTTGTACTTTATTTTTATAATAAAACTGCATAACTAGGAGCCTTTCCATAGTATTTCTCAGGAAACAGGCATTTCCTGGAACAGTAGCTCATCCCTGGTGCAATTACCATGTTTGAGTTGTTTCAGAATTGTCTCTGCTAAGCTGTGAGTTCTTATCACAAGGTGGAGTCACAAGAGTTTCATTAAATCAGGTTAGTTAGTACTCTACACAAGAAATAAGTAAAATCTTATGCCAATTTTACCACATCAGTGGCCTCTGGCAGTTAAGCAGGCTCAGTATTTGCTGCTGTCAGCATCCTGTTCACTTCCAAGCAAAACACTGATGTGGTTTTAGGAAATGTCACTGATATATTACCGCCAATACACAATTACTGATTCCACCTTCTCAGATCTCTGATGTGCTACAGTAAACTGAACTTAACTTTTCTACAGAGAATCCAGATTCTGTGTTATTTCAGCAAAGAAAAAAGAAAATCTGGCAACCTTGAGAAATAAAACAGCCAAGATTTTTACTGAGTAAGATAAAGCAATGGAAAATATAAGTGGCACAGCAGTCCTGTCTCATTTAATATTGAATTTGCTTTGGACTGTCCCTACTTTTTCATTTTTCTGAGAGCTTTACATTTGCGTTGCTTGTGAAAAGTGTGATGCCAGTAGGATTAATTTGGAAAGCCAAGCTGGACACATGAAAAGGTATTTTTATGATGTGCATTACTTTTCTCCACCATTTGCCCTCAGCCTTATTACTGAACAGCTCTGTATTTTTGGCAAACTTGTGATCTCCCGGGCTCCTTTAGAGGACATTTATGAATATGTCCTGACCCCTAAATAAATCCAGAGGAGACCCCCTGTCCAATACAAGAAAAGAGTCTGCCTACCTTCTGTTTCCTCCCATTCCAAATCACTCAGGTGCTGTTTTCCAGTGCAAGGTAGTTTAGCTTCCCAGAGAAATGGAACAGGAGTTGACTGGGGAGCTTCTCTGTTGCAAAGCCAATCTATTGTAAAATCAATAATCTGTTGCCTCTTCAACTCAACACATAAGAAGATTCCTAACTCAGTCAGTTCACAAAAAGCACCAACTCAAACCTTCTACAGCTTTCAGTTTGACCAGCTTTTCTTCCTGTCATTGCCAGGAAGAACTCCAGTCTTTGACCCCACACAACTAACTGGGCTCCTCTTCCCCTGTCTGCCCTAACTCCAAAACACACCTTGCTGCATTTTCAATAGCTTCTATCCTTACGTAAAACACAGGACTATTTACTAGCCTATACTGCTGACAGTGTAGCAGGGAGAGGAGTAAGAGAGCAGTGCAGCTGCTGGGACGGGGAATGTTGCAGACCTGAAAATCCTGAGTGGCTGGTGTTACAGCCAGGGAGAAGTCATGCATAATTAAAAGTACTTGCCACTCACAGTTTACTGAACTTGCAAAGATACAGAATGAGGCCCAGCTATTCAGTTGTTTTTAGCATGATGTTTTTCAGTCATAATTTTAAAATCAGTGCATAAAATACTGAGAATTGAAAATACAGAGTCTTAAAACACATTTTCACTAGTCATAACACATTTAGAAAATACATAAATATGTAATGTAACATTTAAGAAAATCTTTACAGAAAAGAGATGAAAAACGAAAAGGTAAGGTTTCCCTTACAAAATTCTGATTATTACAGCAAAGTAAGCCTGCTTTGCTCACAGGTTCTAAGGATATCTTCTGAAGCTGTGGTTCACCTGCCTCTGTTCTTATTTTTTAAAAAAATCCTGTACATGATGTGTAGTTTCAATGAGGATGGCACAAGTCAAAGTCAACAAAAGCTAAGTTACTCCAGGGAGCAAATGAAGACCTATAGTACAAACCTCCTATTTTCCTGATAATTCCTACTAGCAGAAATGCAAAAAGAAACTAATTACATAAAGTGTAAGCAAGGAGAAGGATCTCTTTTTTTGACACTTCAGTGCAGTTCTGAACTTTTCTACATTAAATAAATAGCCAAAATGCTTACTAGTCTCTTTGTCAAAAGGTAGCAGGTCAAACTTTCACAAGTGAAAAAATATCTTTGAGCAGAAATTCTTTTTTAATTGAAAATCTTCACAATGCACTCTTAGTGGAAGGCAGCATGTCTCTTAAATTTCTCAGTGATTTCTTATTTTCTTCTCTTACAGCAGTTTCTTCTTTGCAAAATCTACAGCACTGCTTATTAACCACTTTGATTTAAAGCCTGACAGAGCCAATGGATGTAACAGCCTAACTAGAGCAGGTTTTAGATGTTAGCTTAAAAAGGATTTTCTGAGGCAAAAGTGCAATACTAGCTATTCAAAGACATGTCCTAAAGTCACCTGTTTTTTCCTGGCATTTTCTATGATACAGAAGATTAGGACACTTGATAAAAGATTTTCACCAGAAGAAAAGTCAGTTACTGCTGATACTTGGTAGTTTACATCTGAACTTATCCATTAAAAATATTTGGACCAAATCAGTGGCAATTCTTTAAACAGCCCATTTATTCCAGATCATTGTAGATAAACTGGTTTTGAGATATCTGATGCTTGAAAAGTCTGCCAGTAAGTTTGGTGAGGCCTCAGATCTGATTGGCATGCTAGAGATGGGAGGCATGTTAGAGGCAGGAAGTAGAACTTTTCATCATTTGGCTTTGAAACAAGTGTTTAATTCAGCCCTTGGTACCATAGCATTAGAGAAATCAAGGCATGTACTCTCTGAACATGTGTGCCTAATGAGCACAGTCTTTAACTAAGACACTCAAGGAGTGACAAATAGAACAGGCAATTTCTTACACTGACCATACACCTGTGCCTCAGAATAAGCATCTCAATACTTTAGCTTTTAGTGATTTTCAGTCTATCCTCTCATTCTTTTCAATGCACTTTTGTGAACAACTGTTTGTTTCTTAAGTCTGCAAAGAGGCCTTAATTTACAGACCTTTTTTGTAAGATAAGGAATGATGATAAGAAAAAGAAGATCATAAAACCCCCTTCATATACATTAAAAGCTCTGCTACTTCCCCCCCCTCACCCAAAGGCTTCAGAGGTATGTAAATTCCAATAAGGCTTCACATTTTAAGTTACATTCCATGAAGGCACCATGCCATTCAAAAAACCAGAACCAAGTAGTAAGGAGAGCTTTCACTACTAGTATGTTACTCACAGACTTGAAATTAATTTTGGTTTTTTTTGACACAAAGATTTATCTCACAATAGTAAGACTGAATTGTTTTTCTTTTAATTTTTCCCCTCTATAAATTATGGGGCAAACAAGAAGATGATGTCTCCTTTCTGTAAGCAACTGAGAAATGTACCTGCTGGAGATTAGAACTGTAGATACTTGCTTTGGTAAGGTCACTATGATCTTGTCCTATAAACAGTTAATATCATACAGAATTAAAAACCTGTGCATGAGGTTTCCATCTGTCTAGGTATTGTTCTATCTTTATGTACATGAGCACATATAATACAGAGATATGCTGATGAACATTTTAAACATGCAAGCAGTGAAACAGATGCCACTCTGCACCATATTGTCACTTTAGTATGCGTGGGTTGTATCTGGCTAAATGTGGACATGTACAGCTGACCAAGTCCTTCACAATCAATGAGAAGCTGGACAACAGAGCTAACAATATGGATCATTTAATCTCAGCAGATTCTTGCATCTGATTAAAGGGGTCTCATCTCCTCATATTAGTTCCAGTGACTGTAACTGGAACCCAGATAGCAAGCTAAGATATTTGTATCTACACTAGAGATGTCTGAAAATCAGGTGAAGTAAATTCCATCCCAAGAAACCATCTTGCAGCAGTAGCATGACTCAAACTGTGCACAAGTTCAGAATTTACTAACATTAAAAATATTCCCATTTAAAAAAATTCTTAAATTCTGAGAAAGGAATTAGCATTCACCGGAAGCTATAACATGGAAGTTAATACCTGAATAAATCAGCAGGAAGATGTAGCACTAGTGTGAAGAAAAACAGCGAAAATATCGAAGTCCAGTCCTGCAGATTTTCACTGGTGATTCAGAAAAGTATTTCAGCACATGCTTCACTATTTCCCTACCCTGGGAACACAGGCACTAATCCCGAGCCTCGCCAGACACTGGAGTTATGCAACTGTTTAATTGAAACAAGACTGTATCTGCAGGGCTTCTTCACCACTGAAGTCCCACTTGTGCAATGGCTCCTGCAGTGGCTGATCCCCTGCAGCTGTGTGAATTTGTCTGTGGCTATCACTGCTCTGCAGAAGCTGCATCCCAGCATACTTCACAGGTCTGAGCCAACAAAGTCTGCAGTATTGCACCCTACAAAATCAGTGGTGGTTTCAGACAAAAAAGCCCCAAAGAAAACTCCTCAGAGAAAAAACAAAGTGGTGGTTTAGGTAGGCTTTAGGAATCTGTGTCCATAACTACAATGCAGAAGAACTCAAGGCAGTAGGACAAGACTAATCTGGATCTCCTTTTTGCCACCGAAGTTGTTCTGGAGTTCAAATGTTCTTCAACCTATCTGCTGATGGGCGCACAATTTTCCCTAGGTCAGAAGGAAAACCGTCAAGATGCACAAAAGTATTGTTTGAGTTCTGCCTGTGGAGAGGTGATCACTGATAACCTCCTAAGCTTCCTTAAGGTCATAAATTGTTCCTTGATATAAATATTGTGTAATATTTTTATGGTCCTACCATTCTTGAGGATGGGGAAGGGAGCAGTCTAGAGATTGTTATGCAGGGTATTGAAGCACATATGTTTCAACTTCTTCCAAAAGAGTATTTCCTTCCTCAACCAGCAGGAATCAACGTGCTTTTATAAGAAGTGGGTATCATCGGTTTCCCTTCATTCTTTAGCTACGTTTGAAAAAAGAGCAATTGTTGCTTTTTTTTCTTTCTCAGAACATATCCCCTCAAAAATAGGTGGGGAAGCAGTTATTAGGTAGACAAACCTAATTTCACAGTAACAAGTTGTGCAGATGGGTTTCAAACAGAAAAAGAGGTTCAGACCTAAGTTCTCTCAGACTTTCATACGGGTTAACAGAAGCTTGCCAGAACGTTCACAGTGGTTTTTTTCTTGACCTCTCTAAACAGTACAGAAAGCCTACAGATTCCTCTGTTTTTCTTTTCATTATTTACTTATCCCAGTCAGGGATGGGGGAAGGCATGTAAGTAACATTTAGACAGCACAGCACTGGATCTGCAAACACCTACGATTTTTTACTGAGTGTAGTCCCTGAGTCAAACCAAGCAGATGCCAGAATGGACAAAAACATGGCAGAAAAGAAAGCAGCTTTGCTCTGATGAGCTCTGAGCAGAAACATCTCATTAATAATCAATAAAACTTACAATAAACTTAGCTTAGCCGAGCATAGGAGGGAAAAGGGTTGAAAGTAAAGAGTAATCCTGGAAGAATTAGCATATGTATTCTAAACAAGTGAGTAGTCTTTCCAAAAATAGTTTAGACTTGTGTAAAAGACAAAAATAAACACCTCCACTGGGGGGTAACTTACCTGATAAAAGGCCACTTAAAGCTTATAGAAGTAGTCTGATATGGAATTTGTATACGATAAGCTAAGTAAGTAACTGTACTTACTGTGTAAAGCTCATTAAGTACTTTCATTAAGTCTTCATGAAGCTGAAATGAAATCTCTTTGCTCTGTAATTAAAAAAAATTAATAAATTAGAAAAAGGCACGTAAAAACTGCAGCATACATTTGGTTCTTGATATTCGTACTCATTGTTCACCTGAGACAGTGAATGCAATGTTGCTCACAAAGAGCATTCTGACAGAATTACAGTGCACTAAAAGGAGTGATTCAGGGATGCAGAGGTAGACGGATAATATCTGTACAGAGGCTAAAAGAAAACCCAGAAGTAATTTGAGATATTTTTGCCATAAAGCATCAGGAAATTAGGTGCTAACAGAAAGGGTGAAGTTCAAGATTAATATTTTTAATGGAACAAACTGTGTACTGTTCTGTAACTGCTATGATATATACAAAACCTAAACCATGCAGAACGCAATATTCTAGAGGGACATCCTGCCCAATTTTACATGTAGGATAGTCTCTGTTTCTCAGTACATGCAACTATCTAAATATTTATACAATAAATAATTGTGGCTCCTCTTTGAAACAGATACCCAGCTGCACAATATTTCACAGAGTGGGTTGCTGAACCAGCTTTGTTTAGCTTTTCTGGACTGTGTCTTTATTTTCATTCTGACCCAGAAAAAAAGGAAATGCTTAGCCACAGTTATTATCAAAGCAAATATGTCAAAATAAAAGTTTTTAATTGGAGTCTCATTCAAATGTACTCCTTTGTTAATTGTCCACAGCAGTTCAATATGAGGAAAATTGTGGCAACTGTGTAAGAGTTGAAGGCATCTGTATCATAGCCTTTGGAAAACAGCTATAGAACAGAGCTACGGGACTTGGCAAACAGCCTGGCTACACTTCTGTGATGCTCAGCATTGTAACATCCATGATGGAAACATCAGATTTTTTCCTCTGTGAATAAATTGATTATTAGCCTGGCTTCCAAAAACTCCAACTTCATGACAGATAATGGCCTTAGCTATGAGAAATACTTTGTATTTGTATAGAAGCCAAAGGAAAATCCTCAGGGACAACTAATCTCCAAAGCTGCTAACATATACTTGGCCATCACTAGAACACCTGCAGGAATAATGGTTTCTGAAGGAGAATTTCCAGCACAACACCCACATACGAGGAGGAACCACGCCACACAACCCACCAATGGTGTCTTCCAGCAAGATGAAACAGACACATACGGTAGCGCAAACAGAAAATTTTGTGCGTTTTTTTCCCCCCCTCCTATTCCTACTGTCATACTCTGGGGCAGTATTTTAAGGCACCTGTCACAGCACTTAGCAGTATTCACTCCAATCCTTACATGCAAGATGATTTGTCACTGATAAGAAGCTAGGAATACAATCTAAAAACCACTACAATGAAATCCTTGTATTCCCAAGGGCACTCACTGTAGTAGCTAAGGCACAGTAATGCAGCTGCTCTGAAGCTGAGTTACACAGAATTATTATGAAACTTTCCTTATTGCTTGTACTTTTCAAAGTCTGGCATTTTTCATGAAGTATGCATTACTACTGATGTATCTGGAGCAAGAGGTTTACTACTTCCATTTCTTTGCATATATCAGATTATTTTCATCTAATATATTAAGGACAACACTTCATATAAGTAACAGCACACAGAGTGCTTGTGAAGAATTGGAAAACAACTGCAGATTTGCAAGCTGTGGTAGGGAAATGCAGTTAAAGCTTTAGCAAAAAAACCTGAATTGCTTTTCATTGTTTTACATTGGCATCCTGCCTCTAAAAGTCAGCAGTGCAGCTCTAACGCAGTTTACACACCTCCTCAAAGCTCCAAGTTGAGGCCACCTGTTTTTTATTGGATAACTGCTTCTATAGTGCTGAATATGAGCGTTCTGGTTTTTAAATTACTTTAGCAGAAAGAAGGGCAAAAGATACAAGTAAGACATTTGACAGTAAAATGAAAGCGTACACATGTGGGAGGAAACTCTAGATGAACTCCAGCTTCAAGCAATTTATCCCTTTCAACTGTTGGTCACAGCCATCTCCAGGCTGATGAGAAGTCAAGCCCTATAAACAGCAGCAGCGATTTTAAGGCAGGATGCCTTCACTTAGTAGTGCCAAAGTTTGAGAAGGTGAGACAGAAAACCCCAAACCAATTTTCTCTTTACGCCTTGCAGATTTGTTGCAAGCAAAGCACACAGCAGATCATTGAAGGATGGACCTTCTTTTTCTGCTCTTAATGCAGTGGCACCCTAATGCAAATGGACGCCAGATGAGTTGAGAATTTGATGAATGGTCACTATTTAGTAGGACTTATTTCTTCTCTTTGCTCCTTTAGAACTTTGTCCAGCACCAAAACACAAGTGGTCCAGCCCTTAGGATTTACTGGCCAGCGTGCACACATGATCTTTTCCAGGACAACACAGTGACAGTGGTAAATTTGAAAGTGAATGGAATAGATCACAGTGCAGAAAGAAAGAGATGCTTTTAGAAACGGACAATAGGCTTTAAAATGGGAAGGAAAAAAGAGAAGGAAGAAGGTGATCACCAAAAGGATTAAAAATTGGGAAGACACAGCCTTAGCAATGCCACACAATCAATCATAGAGGAGTCATCCTTTCATCAGTTCATCTGTGGACTCCAACCTGCAGAGAGTGCCTGTAGTGGTGGATAATATGTCAGCTGATAAATCTTTCTGATGAAAGATTTTGTAGAATTGTCAAAAAAAATCAGGAAATTTGGTTACCTTTAGCAGTATAAAGGGGATTTATTTTCAAGAACCAACACATTTTACATTAGCATTTAATATCAAGAAATACTGACTCGAGTGGCAAGCAATATGGCTTTTAGTGGGTAATATATAGTGTGTTAGAGCACCACATAAGAAGTGCATTTATTTTCAGTGGTTAATGGCTCTCTTATTTCTTCTTTATGCTACCTACTCCCTGCAGTAATTCAGCATATCTGAATGGTGTGCTCCTCTAGGAGCCTGTAGTCAGAGTGGCCAAACAAGAGAATGTAAGATGCAGCACACATTTTCCCGGAGCTGAGTTGATAGCTCTAATCAGGCTATTAACACCTGACAATCACAGAGGTGCTTCTTTATTCACTAAGTCCTAGCGAAATGTACTAGCACCTGTTAACCAGAAGAACAAAAAATAAAATAAAAATGTTAGAGCACATGCAAATTCCTGCTAAAAGTATTATACATGCTACTAATCTGGTTCAAGGCATTAGGAGACAGTGGTGTATTTTCTTCCCTGATCACAGCCATGCACAGACAAGTCAGTGTACCTAAATTCTGCTTTCAGTATGTGCTCAACTTTCAACACATCAGTGGTCCTACTGATGTTATCGAGATCTATATTTATGGAATAATGTCTGGGAAAATTAAAATTTTATTCTGCATTAATACATTTTCATTGAAGTCTGTTAGAATTTTTCCATCCATTTCAGTTAGAGCATAATTTGGCACTCAAACTTTACTCTTTTGTTTATTTTACTATAATTTAAGAGTCTGTTCAGTTCTTCCTGGAACTCTTTAGTGTCTGTATTTAGCATGCACAATGCTACTCTCAGTTACATCATTTAGGGAAAGTATTCTGTGACTATTGCTTTTAAATGAGTCTGCTACTGGTCCCTGGGGAAAGTGAAGTGCAAACCCTTCTTTTAAGGAGTTTTCATGAGCTGTGGTGACACTGACATAACCAACTCATCATAAAATTTTGTCCCAGATTTGCCAATCTGTAGCAACAAACAGCTTTGCCATTCTTTTAAACATTTAAATGTTAAAGAAAATTATGCAAAAAATCTCTCTATATGCCACAATCTTTATAACATCAAATAGATTTAGCAGGTAGTCATATTCCTTGTTAATAGCCAGATTATGGAACTAAAATATTTATTGTGCTTGGCTTCTCCAGCATCTTTTACTGTAAATATTGGAAGATACGTTCATCCTGGCTTATTTAGACTTCTGTCCAAAGAAAATACATGTTTATAAATTATAAATATACAAATCTGCTTAAACATTTTATGGGTATGTGTTTATACAATTGATTATTAATGCTGGAGTAACCAGAATCACTGCATGAAACGTTCTGCCTAATACTTTTCCCTTCTGTTTGACATTTTTCCTTATTACTTTATTCTTTAATTGTCCCCATGAGGCCAGCTACCCCATCTGCTTGAAGAAATGCTCAAGCATGCAAGGTTTGAACTGCGCTACTTTATTTTTGTAATTTTACGTGCAGCATGAAGGCCAGGCATAAACAGCAATATGTACTGCTTCTATATGCCAGCAACTAAAAAGAAGAGCTTAAGTGCTTATCTGAAAGTATGAGGCCTCACATCATGTCTTCATATAAATGCTACAAAATCTCTGAACTAGATCCAATCTTTGTCCTACATTTAGTACATTTAAACAGATGCCTGTCCCTGACCCCTGGAAAAAAAAAAAAGAATGACAAATAGCTCCTCGGAGAACAAAAATAATGACTATCTACATGTTAAGTAGGTCAGACTAGAGAGCAAAACCTTATTCAATCAGGTACCTGATTACAACATATCCTGTCCCATCAGAATATGTAAGGTAGAACTAATAGGAATCACTTCCCCAAAACAATCCAAATGTTGAGACAGAGGTATAGATACACACAAAAGGAAAAATCAGAATGAGGAAGAACAGGGAATGAGACAAGGAAAAGGTACAAAGGGGCACAGATATTCCAACCGCTACATTTCATATAGACCATCTGCTCACACCTTTACAGAAGGAGAGAAAGGAGTTCCTACAGACTTATCCTATATCCCACATAGAGGGACCAAAACAACACTCTAGTGGTAAGCATGGTCAGGAAATTAGGAAATAGTTTGATTTTTTCCCTACTACAATTCAAGCTGAAGCCAATCTTAAGATAGAATTCAAACCACATTCCTCTAGAAAATGTTGGGCTCACTTCACGGAAAAGTTTCATCTGAGAACAAACATGCCCACCAGCAAGATGGAAAAAGCCAGTCACAGCTACTGCTGAGAAGCAGAATGGGAAGTCTCAACCTCGTGGATTTCCAGTGACAAAGAACTGAGCTATGCTGAAAGCAAACAGGCTAGTCTAATAATGCACATCTAATGAAGAAGATATTTGTAAGATAGGACAGAAGCAACTGAAAAACTACTACAGATTCAATAAAAAAAAAAATTCTACTGGTTTGCAACTCTGAGATATCTCTACGTAGACAGTACAGTAGTACATTCAAATTGCTTTTCCCATTATCTGTTCAACTTCTATAATAATCTTCCATATTACTAAGTTTAGCGGTTGGTGAATTACAGTTTTATGTATCAAACATATTATATGAACAGACCACTACTCATAGAGATGAGAAACTTCAATCAATTCCCTATTTTAAAAACATTAACTGGATACCCTTGCTATCATTTAGTCACACACTTCATGTTTTGTAACCTTTAATCTTTTTGAACTTTTGAACTCTTTGTATGACACTTGCCTACCAGCATCCCACTGTGGCTAATGGATATGCATTTATAATCTATTTTTCTTTCTGAATATTGTAACAATGACTGCAAGCACATTACGTAGATCTCAAGGTAAGGTTGCCTAGAGTTCTTGCTTAGCACGAGGGATTTACACATTGTACATGTTAAAAAAATACCTAACAGACATGGACAAGGACAAGCATGTATAGGGACAATGCTTTAATAATCTAATAGAAATGGTTATATTATCAAAAGTGTATGTTCATATTTAATATTAGGAAGAAAAGGGAACATTTTAGGAGAATTGCAGCATATGCTACCATCTTTGTGTCAAGGCACTAAAAGGCAAACCCTGGCTTTGGCTTCAATCTGTTTCACTCACAATGAAATACTGTTTTTACAAATAATTCATTAATACAGCAATACTATTTTGGGAGTCCTAAGTGAAAACTGTTTCCTTTCTGCATGGGTAGACAAGTGTGCTTTTGAGAGAAGGACAGGTTTTTTTCCCTGCCTTCTGGATATTTGTGATTCAGCTCTTAAGGTCACCAGCATAGACAGCAGGATCCCAGGCACTTTAGTGCTTAGGATTTTCTGCGTGAGAACAATCATGAAGAATTTATATGTATGCTAAAACAGATTTTATGCTATGTGTGCTGAATCTTCTCCTGAAATGCTACCTATTAGGACACTTGTGGCCTCTCTCATGCATCTTACAGGCCCAGATAGAAGACTGCAGGAGAGGCATTACCTTCTTGAACATTCTGGTGGAGTCTTCACTTATCTGCATGAACCTCATGATCACGTTGTTCAGGTAGATATCACTCAATGTTGCATGGTCTTTGCTTTCTCTTCTCACTTGGTTCAGGAGTAAGTACCAGCAATTCACTGGTGACAAGAGGTTCTGGTCTTTTCTGAAGAAGATACACACATGTATTATGTATAGAAATGAGAAAATTATATTAGAAATGCAAACATCTGACTGACATTTACAGTCATAACTTTTTATGTAAAAATAGCTGCTTCTGAATGGTCAGTCAATCCCTTCTTGGAATAACTCACATTAGACAAGCCTCAAATCACTTTTAAGACACATTTTACAAGTCTCACGAGGCATGGATACAAAAATATAGAAAAAAAGTAAGGATTTAGAACACTGAAAGCCACCTGAGAGTATAAAAATATCTTGCCACAAAGCTTACAGTTGCTTACAGATGGACTACATGTAAATATTCAAAATCAATAAAGGTCACTATTGAAAGATTAATAGTAATTAATTTTTGACATTAGGAATAAACAAGCACTTGAAGCACATCCCAAATCCTTCATGAGCAAAACTGCAGGCATAGCTGTTTCCCTGATTTGTGTAACTGCTGTGAAAGTAGAAGAAAATGTCCCAAGCATTCATATTCTGTGATCAGCATTCCTAAATACACTGCTACTGCTAGCCCTAGATGGGTCAATTACAAGACAAACAGCAGGACTGTACTTTTCCCACAGTGACCCAGTTCTGAACTCCCATAACAGACTTTTTGCAATGTAAGCCCACCCCAAGCTTTCATATATTGAAAAGTGAAATCACAGATGACTTCTCATTACTTTTACACAAAGCAAAATAAAAATACAGGTAGTTAACAACTGTTTCATGTTTCAATCTATCTATAAAAGGTCTTAAAACTTTATTAAACTTTTAATATCAAGTTTGCCTTTCAATTAAGTGCTCTAGAAACTTGCTGTTCTTTTTTTCTCTTCTTATGCAGGCATTCTCCTATAGTCAAAAGGATCAAGCATGTGAAGACAAAACAGGCAGAGGTGGTGATGAACTGAAACGCCTTCAACTCTTGGTAAATTGTTCTAATAATCAATTATTCTCACTGTTATAATAATTAATTCCCATCTAATTGTCTACTTTTAGCTCTCACCCTCAGAATCAAAGCAGCAACAATTAACAGACAAAAGTATTCTCTTAATCATTAGTCCTTCCTTTGCTCTGAATCAGAAGTGAGTTAAAGAATCATCCTCAGTTTGAGATGGACATCCTAATAATGCTACTCATAGCAAGAGCTTCAGGCTTTTAACAGCCAGGTCAGCCAACATGAGCACTCCTGAAGGACTACACTGATATTACTTGGTCCTTATCGCATCTGCATGTCCCAAAGCCAATTCCACAGACCTGATTCTTCTGGAGGGAATGATGGGATCAGTCAGGGGACCAACAGCTAAACTGATTTTTGCTGTAACCTCTTCTCAAAGCAGAGAATTTCAGAAAAAAGCCAAAGGCAGAACTCAAGTCATAATCTCCATGCACAACTGCCAGTCCAGATTTAACATGTTTAAGAACAAGGAAAGATGTTTGTATGCACAAGGAAAAAAGATTTTGCCACAAGCAGAATAAAAACCAGGGCTTTCTCTGAAGTGGTGACATATGCACACATTGGTTATTTCAGAGAATCATTGAGTGACTTTAACGAATTTTAAGAAATATGTATTAATGCTCTTTGAACTGTGCAAGCTGTATCTGGATTAACATTTGCTTTGACAGATTTATTTGGAAAATACTTCCGTCCTGAAACAACAACTCTATCTCTAGCACAGCACTGAGTGAACAGTGGAAAAAGGTATTTAGTTTTCAATTTTGCAAACAGTAAAATATTGTTTTATACCCCTAAGTATAATAGGGCCAGACAAATGCATTCAATAATCAGCTCAAGTCAGAAAAGTAACCAGATAAGACTATATCGGCAAGTGATGCACTTGAAACACTTCAGAAAACATACTGTACTCAGGTTTTGCTAATACTACTTGACCACTTCTGTTTAGCACAAAAGATACTAACTATGCCATGAAAGGGGCTACATTAAATTGTAAGCAAGGCATAAAAGTCACATTATCTTAAGTTTCAGGAATCATAGGGGTCAAGAGGCAGCTAAGTTCACATGCAACAACAAATCAAAATAGTTTTCTTTCTTAATTGGCTTTTTCAGGCAAAATTATCTTCTTTTGCTGTAACACTGACTGATCTTCATTTAGACATATTAAAATCTTGTTAACTCCAGTACAGATCAGCACACAGCTTTCAGGCACTTCAGGTGCTCTGCATCTCTTCTAGATATTTGCTGTATTTTGGGTGGTTTAAAATCCATATTGCAGGTTAGGGATAATACTTGTGCAATGTGCTTTATAAGAAACTGAAACTGCTTACATGAATAACTGCAGAGAGCCAAATCAACAACAGTATTTAGGCACTCACCTACCTTCAGCTGCAGTGGGAACTGCTACACTGCTAAACAGGGGTGGGAATTTTAAACAGGCCTTTGAACCTGGGCTCAACCTCAAGTACTCAAAACCAGAAGAAGCAAGGAGTGGTGCAGCACTCCAGCAACAGCTTAACACAGGGACAACAGGGAAGCAAATCTCTCTTACTTGTACTGCTGATGATCCTTTGTACTTCTTGTTTTTGCCATGAACCTCTCTGCCAGTTTTTCCAGGTTTCGGGAATACTCCATCTCTATTTCCGACTTCTTGCGGAAGAAATCCTGCAGATCCTGAAGAAGTTGCACTCTCATTTCAGTCTGCTGCTCCAGACATTTCTGCTGCTCAACAAGTTGAGCTCGGATCTCTAATGAAAGAAACACATAACCCCTCAGGTCAGTGAATGCAAATGAGAACTGAGAGTTACCAACCAAAATTACAAACACTCCAGTGTACTTCAGCCTCACAGCTACACCAGCTGGATCTGGGTATCAGGTCCTGTGGTGGGAGGCAGCAGTGGCAGTTCTCACTTCTGCCACCACACACTTATGCCCATCCTCCCACGTGCTGTCTGTCTCACAAATGGCTATGGCAGAGGCTCAGGAGTCTGCTGAGCTAAGGTGAGCAGAAGACCTGCTCCACCTCCCATCCTCTTCCTGGCCTCTGGCATTAGCACAGCACTGAGCTGGGGGTGATCTCCTTGCAGGAGGTGATGTGCAATCATTTGAGCAGCAGCTCCTTCCACAGCCCTGATAAATGGCAGGTTAAACATGCACCCTCTGGGCCAGGACCAGCCTGCTGGCTGTCAGGTGGACCACACTTGTTGGTATCATCATGTGCACCATGGAAACAACCTTGTGATAAACTCTGGAAGCATTATCCACTGTAACTCTGCACAGATGAGCTTCCCTATCTGTCCCATCTCTGCCAGGGAGGGAACTGGTATACTATACATACATTCACCAATATTTTACAGCAAATAAGAGTGGGAAAAGAGTACTTATATTTGGAGATAACTATTTGAAAATCTGCACAAGGTTCCAGAGACTGTGGTATATTTTTTAACATAAAAAAAAAAATCAAGTAATTTAGATGAGAATATGTGCTCACACTTCTCTTCTAGAGTAACAGACCTCCAGATTTCTTACCACTGTTTGTCAAATGCACAATTACTATGTGGTAGGGGTTTTATTTTAGGTTTTGGGTTTGTTATTTTTTATTTTGGTTGTTATTATTTTAGCACTTTTATTTCCTGAGTGCTAAGCAGTTAATCTCATTATGAGAACACTTAGTCTAAAAACATCCCTCCAGTTCTTTAAGGTTCATTACAGTTTTGTCAGCTGCCCAGGAACAGTGTAATCCAATACTGCGGAGTAAATGTAGGAGTAAACATTTTGTGGCCAAAATGTGTATATATATATATATTTTAAACAGTTTAATGCTGTAACAAGGACTTATTGATAGCAAAACAGCCAGAAGTGATGTCCATGTAAATGCAAAATTGTTGTGAACTCTTACTTGACTTTTAATGATGCAACCATGCTGTGGGCAAGATGATGTTGGCAATCTTAGATGCCCACAACATGGTTTGAAATAGAAGAACATTCTAAAAACCATGCTGACATCACATGGAACTGCAAACCAGTAAGTAGTAATAACATTGCCAAAAATGATCTGATGCAACTGGGATCCTTACTGATCTTAAAGCAGGTATGAAGGCAGAGATCCACCCTGTTGGGATTCAAATGTGAATACTGAAACAAGGTAGTACGAGCGCAGAAAGCTGTTCAGCCAATATATTTACTGGAGGAGGGAGAAACTGCAGTGTTTTCTTCCAGATCTCCTTCAAGCTACCAGCTGCTGTGTTAATCATTAATGAGACCATCCATTTTTATAGTCTGGGAGTTGAACCAAAAAATTCAAAGTTTGGTTTTCACTTCATTTCAAATCAGTTTGTTGGAAAAGAAACCATGCCTCCAGCAAGGATGAGCCACTGTAATACAACACTGTATCAATGACATTCATGCACACAGAGGAGAAAATCACATCGGAGCTGGAAGGTTAACAACAGAAACAAAAACCCAAGACCACTTTTTTGGGTGTCCACTACTGTTAATACTGCAATAATGGAAAACTGTGTATGGGAAACCAGCTGTACAGATTCACTGATCAGAAGCAGCAATTTTGTCCAGATCCATGTACATGGTCCCTACAGTTTGGCCATCTCCCTTTCCAACTACAGATCTTCTAGCAGTTGCTTTGAAAGCAGAGTTCTGTATGGAACAACTATGTTCTGATTATTTTATAGGTCAGTGTATCTTGCTGCTATAATTCTTCTTTTTTAGGCAGGCTTTTACCATAGCAACAGGAATGAGAAAGATTTTAGAAACAGGAATATATGAATAGAAATACAAGAAACAATGAACAAGGACAACAGATAATATATGAGAAATTGCATTAGGTTTTTGATGCTGTCTGGATTTCCAGTGGACAGTAGTGGCTTCCTTCAAACTTCTACATTAGAAAACAAAATTGAAGCATCATCTCTGGAATCTGATGGAGAGGTACATGCTCTGAGTAAGGTGGTAAGTCGGGGCATAGGGGGGCTGCAGCTTTATGAAAGAAGATTGATAATTTCTGGCTGTTTGAATCTCAGCAATGACAAAGAATATGTTGACTCCAAAAGCTCAGCCTCTGGCCCTCCTGCTGGAGGAGAAAAAGGGTAGATGCATATCCCACTCACGCCAGCTGACCACAGTCAGTCCAGAAATTACTTCAATAGCTGTTCTCCTTCCAGTCTTTCAGGTCATTCTGCTCCTGCACTTTTTAATTCTTCTTTTACTTATAATGTGTAGTGCCATACTGCCAGGCCAAGGAGATTGCAATGTGTAAGAAATCAGATCAGCAAATGTGATTTCCATTTTCTGATAAGAGAGACATGGACTTTAAAAAACCTCCAACAACTACCAAAACTCCCCAAGAAACATAACATAACATAACGTAACAGCCAGGCAAGCCTGAGTGGTTGTGTATGACAAAATCAGAACTGTCCAAGCACTATTAACTAACATAGACTATCCATTACCTACTACTCTGGAAAAATGCACCAAGGCAACACTGTCTTCTTTAAACATTTCACATGTATGATTTCCCTAGAGCTACAAAGAATTGCATGGAAAATTGCTGCACCGTATTCAAAGAAGCAAATACCCAGTACAAGAAGGTATCAAGTTAAAAACCAGTAGAGTCTGAACTCCACAGACAGAGACAGGTGCAGCTGGCTACAGAAGAGTGCCTGTCTTTATTCTATTTTGCTGGCACATTTAAATTCAAAGTTGAATTGGTATCAGCTGTAATGGACAATGAGATTGTCCTATTCTACTCTGTGGGGTGGCTGATGTCAAATTGTCTGGCTATTTTGTGCCAGGAACAGGATCATTTAAACCCTGGACAAGTTAACACCTTCTCCTTCATCCTCTTAGCAGCTTTGAGTCATGCTCACTGGTTTTCTGGCCAGGGGCTGGCTCAAAGGAATCCCACCCATTTATACTGCACCTTGAACAGACACATCACACCAAGTGGAATTCCCTGCTCCCACCCTGCCCCCCGCTCCCCCCGCCCCTACCCTTTGTCCAAGATTTGCATATGACCAAAGGAAGAAAGCAGTTACTGTGACTGCAATTAAACCAATAAACTCTGAGCAAAGTTTTATTTCAGAAGCTTTTAATGTTAAAAATTATTTCAATTATGCCCTCACTGACACCATCCTCTAGAATTCCTGCATTACGCAAAGAAATAGGTTTTGTTTGTGCCAGTCTTGAAGATGTAACTCCAACCTTTCAACAAATCTTTACTTCCTTCTGACAAGAGGTTAAATCCATGCACCAGTGAAAGCAAAACGAGACAAGATTATAGCTGTTTTGAAAGTTAAGATAGTACAGTATCACAAATAATGACTTACACAGCACTGCAGTAACACACTGTGTTATCCTGGAGATGTGTAACCACTTATAGGCTAGTGCCTCACCTGAAGGAACCTGTGTGGAGATACACTACCATGTGACACACACCAGCATGGAATGAAGTCCTTCACCTTCACTTCCACACACACAGAAGTACCAGGCTCCATCAAACATCCCAAAAAGTCACATGAAAACCCATCCAGAGCTCAGCAGCCGCACAACTCATAAAGGCACAGTATTAACCAAATTAACCCATCGACAGACCAACACTTTGCATGCAAACTGCCACCCTGCTGCAGAACCCCCCACTGCAAGGCCCACTCGTATCCCTGCCTTGCAGTACTGCAGTGCTCTGGCCATGCTGCACTAGGTATGCCTGTTCTTTCAGATGCTGGAGACCTTTTAGACCACCATGACCTCTTATTACCAACTCTAGAGCAAAGCAACTCTAATGAAAGCTTCATGGTGCACATCATCATGCCTGCTGAAAGACGCTTCCTGCCAGAGCACCAACAAGGGCTGTTGCAGCCCTGTCACCTTTGGCTCCCATTTAAATGGAACTAACTTTTGTCCTTGCAGAGCAGCCCTGGCATGGGTTTTGGTGTTTGTTGAAAGCTCTGGAAGGTGCCACAGAGCCGGACATGTCTCCCTGTCACTCACTCGGCTGCAGTGCAAGCCTCCCTCCCACCTGCTGCCTCACCCTGCCTGGCAAGGAGCTAGCTATATTTAAGTCATGATTACAATATACAAACTATGCAGACACATTAATCCAGTAGTATTACTGTAATTATACAAACAGCCTCAGGGCCTCACCCTGCAAAAGATTACAGAAGCAAGTAACTCCTCAGAACTATCTGACAGTATAATGAGGCTCTTATAAGGCACAGTTATACTTGCAGGTTTTGTCTGCTCGGGTAACCAGGCAAAGCCATATCACCTCCCATCCTTCCTCAAATATCTCCTTCACATAAAAAAAGAATAGTTTTAAAACGCTCAGAAATGTCTCACCAAATGCACTAAAACCAACACATGATATCTTAGACTTTGTATTTCTGAACCATTAGACTTACTAGTTCTTTTTACCCCAGTGTGCTATCAACACACAAATGCCTCATTGTCATGCTCATGATATTCAGATCGTAATTTCATAGGAAAAGATTCAGACCTTAAATTCAGCCTAGATATCATCTGCTGACAGACATGCGTTTGTAATTGGGCAGCTATTGGAGCATTAATCATCTTGCAGTTCCTCCTTGAAGACACTTGAGTCTCACATGCCTCTCATTGCATCTCAGTTATTCAGCATTAAGAACTGCTCATGTCTGCGCCTGCTGCTAGAAGCCGGGGTGCTGCATGGAGGCACTGATCGCTCCCGTTTCATCCCAGCCACTGCCTTCGTAAGGACTTGTTTTTGCCTTCTCTGCGCTTTGGTCCAGCTGCATGCAGCTGGCCAACATGTGCAGTTTAGGTTTTGTTTCAGGAAAGCGCTTATCTCCAGCCCATGGAAGATTCTGCCAACAGAGAAACCACTTCAGAAATGGAGGTGTTCCTGTGCACCCCTAGTAGTCCTTAATGCCACATCACCCCTAGGATCACTGCTCCCATGCCACCCAGGCACATTATGCTTTTTCTCAACAGACATGAGGATAAAGATGATGAGAGGTATCAGACCTGTGGTGGGTGTTCTGACCCAGCTGCCAATATTCATCTCTGAGATACACAACCTAAAGGTACTAGTGCTGAGCAAGTCTTTATTTCTCAGAGCCATGGCTAGAAAGCTATTTAAGTATTTCTATGACAAATGGTGAGGGAAGCTCTGTGGTCGGCAGGGAGTCTGGCTCACACTCTCTCTGAGGTTCTTGCTGCCATTTTCCTTGACCACAAGCAGGAAAATCCACTTCAAAAGCCAGGAAATTCCACCAGTCTGACAGCTGATGAGAGATGCTGGGGTGAGGATCTTGCAGGCCGATGCAGAAATGCCCTTAAATAGATCATGAGCATGTACCACATTAACCTCCAGTGACAGACTAGTGGAAATCACTTCCCTGTGTTCAGCATGCAAGAAGTGTGGCTGGCAGAGACAGTGACACCCTTTGGCTTCCAAAGACAAGGCTTTTGTGGATTTTGTTCTGACCCTCACCAATTTCACTTAGTACACTGAGCGTACAGCTTTATCTGTTTCCACTTTAAGTGTGATCTCTGCAATGCATATCCCAGCACTAAACTTAAAGTTTGACTTTGTGCTATTTCCCAGAGAATGAATTTCAGATTTTTTGTTTGTTTGTGGGTTTTAGAGAATGTAGTTGAGCTTGCCTATGACAGAACATGTCTTCAGGCTGCAGCGTAGAAATGGATGGGGGGTGAGAATCACTCCCGGTATTTGAAGGGCTGTACAAAGAGTCAGGAATCTAAAGACACTGTTGACATCTGTCAACCCCTTTAAAAACTGTAAACCATGCTCATTCAAGCACTTTGGCATGTTTAAAGATAAAAACAGTCCTTTTGCAGCCATTAGCAGGAAATCTGGTGTAGAAGCCATTTGCAGGATACAGGCAATTGTTTACAGGTCACTTCAGTTATTGTGCTGAAATAAAGAGAGCACAGAAACAGTGAATTCTCTCCTTGCAGCCGCAAATTTCATTATACCTTCAAGCAGACACACTCCTATCTACTGCAGTCACAGACAGAGCAACAGCATGTCCCCAACCAGAACCTGTAACTGGGAGATCCCTGTGGACAAGATTCAAAATGGGCAGCTGCATTCCAGCTCTCTTTGAAGGGGGAAGACGTGTCTGGAAGAGCCAAGAAAACCTCTAGATGTAGCTGAAGAAGCTTTTCTTCTTGTTGTTCTTGGACTAACGCCCTCCTGCTATTCACAGCCACAGCTGCTGGTCAGTTGGCTGCCTACAGTCCGAATCTAAATGGAGGGCAGTGTGCCAGCTCATGACTTGGCAGGACACTTCTGCCACAGCGCTACTGCCAAGTGACCATGGATTTAAGCAGGCAGTCAGCCTGCACCACACTTTGAGTGCCACTGCTTTTGCGGCAACTGCTCCTCTGCACACATAACTAAGTGCTGGCACTATGTCCTACCAAACCTTCGGCACTGCATACTTTGTCCCTGGGGTCACAGGAGCTGCGACTCTGAGGACAAAAACTTCTGTCCCTCAGAGGAGAGGGAACTTTGTTTTGCTCTGCTGTAAAACCCCAAGCTCAGCTCAAAACAACACCAACCAGAAGAGTGAAGAACAAAGGGCAAGATGCCTCCTCTACCTCAATTGTCTCATGCAAGGTCTTTCACCAGTGTGACCTATGAGAAATAAATGGGCGGTTTTATTACAAGCAAATGAATTAAACAGAGAACACTAACTCAGGGATTTATTTTTTCGGGTTTTTTTGTTTTACTAACCTATAAGGCGTATCCCGAAGTTGTAAGATGCCTGATCCAATCTGGAGCTGGCATCAGGGACCCATGCGGACGGGATCAGGGAAAACGGACAT
>JAWWEU010000040.1:32543321-32575217 GCA_035583155.1 Acropternis orthonyx | reverse complement strand
GTGTGCTTTTGGATCTACCTGGCCAAGGCACCCAACACATGTTGTAAGTAAATTTTTCCTACTTGTTATTTTTCTTTCTTCCACGGACTCTGTTGCTTTCCTAAATTTAATAAAAGAGAAATTTTTCTCACATGACCCAGCCCCCACCTCCTGCTGCGGGAGCAGATGCAACTTCCCCCCCTCTAGAGCAGCAAATCAGCTCTGCAAACCACCAGCACACAACAAATAAGCTCCAGAACACATGTAGGAACAAAAGAAAGCAGAAACTACCCCAACCATGGTGTTCATGGCAAAGGTCTGTAGCCTGTGACAGGAAATAAAAGGAGAGGGACGGGTGGGTGGGAAGAGAGAAAAGGAATCTGTCCATCTCTGCCAAGCAGACACGTGATCATGAAGTAGGTGTCTAAAAACCCATTTAGGGCATCTAAACGGTCAAGATCTATGTGAAAACTTACTCTGAAGCTTCTGAAGAGCTTAGATCATCCCTTTTTTTTTGTATGCTTGTTAAAGACACCATGAACCTTTCCTTGCAGACTTAAATTTTGGGCACATGAGAAAATTAAAAGGAAACTCAATATTCCCGAATTTTTTTTGTCTTCTCACCAATGAGCTATCTGTCAGTAGAACAGAAAAATGACTCATGGCTCTCCTTTGAACCACTCTTTGCACAATGTCTGGAATGCTGGATTGATGTGAACACTCTATGAGAAAACCAAAAATCCAACCAGGGTGTCCAGTCGGAAAGAAAACCCTGTTTGTCACAATCTGAACAGTAACAAAAACCTAAGATGCTTAATTATCTTCCTTACTTGTAAACTGGGTGAAATCAGGTTAAGTTCCTGCCTCGGTTGCCACAAGGCTGAGGATGGAGCTGCCTCTGGATAGTGCAGCAGGATCCACTCTGCAACAGACACTGCACCACCAGTCCACCGACACTACCTGAGATGACTTCACGCTGGCACACATCCTTCACCTCCAGAGAAGCAGAGACCTTCCTACCATACAGGTGTAAGCACAGAATCGCAGGATGGGTAAGGCTGGAAGGGACCACAAGGGGTCATCTGGTCCAACCTCCCTGCTCAAGTAGGGTCATCATAGACCACATTGCATGACTATGGCCAGACCAGCACCATTTCATTTTGTTAAGGTCTGTCACAGTAAAACCTGTCCTTCCTTCTTAACATCTCAGGGTGGACAGCTGACAAGTGAAAATGTCTGAAGGCTTTTTCTAGAAATTAATTGTTGAGAGATGTGTCTTTTCTTGACAAAAAAAAAAATTATTCTGAACCTCTGGCAGGTGATATAGCTCTTAAGTTGAGAGTTACGCTAGTAGCAGTGCAGGACAGGACCTCCCGAGCAGCAGGACAAGCAGGAAAGCCGTGAAATCTGCGCATCAGTCAGATACAGCATCTCCTGTACGTTGATGACTAGCACTGCAATAAGACTCAGGAATTAATAATGAGAGAAAACGCCCTCCCTACATTCTGTGAAAACAATTCTCCATGCATGGCACATCTTTAAGAGGTCAATAAAATGCTTTTAGGACACACACACCATGCTGCATGCCATAAATAAGAGCATGTATTTGACCCAACCATGACTTTTAGTGACAGCTCTTTAAGTCCCAAGGTGAAGTAACAGCCCAGTTAAGGACAAAAAGGAAACTCTAATATGTGCTGTGTGCTAGGATTTTACCCACTTCCCTTTTCAGTCCAACCCGTCTAACATACAGTAAAATACTTTCACTATTGCTCATCTATCTTTGACACGTTTAACTCCTAAACCCCACAAACTTAATAAATTGAGCACTTTTGTGGTTTTCCTCTAAAACAAATTTGTATTTTCTTTGCTGCAACAGATCCATGGTGCTCCTCTTCTTCACTGAGACAAACAGCTATGTCACTGAGATGCCTTCAACACCAGTTTTAAAACTTTGTGTCCACATCCCATGCTAATTACTTGCGTGAGTACATCCATGTAGTTAGTTAAGGTTTGATCTACACTAGCCAACCAAGTGGGGCAAGGACACTGTCTTGGGCAACACACCAGAGCTTCAGAGTCTGGTTTGGTTGCTGGCACATCTCTGGGCAGAGGATAGGGCAACACCCATGAGCAGTCTCCTCACCTGCAGCATGGGTCAGGGACTGTCCCCATTGCCTTGCTTTGGTGAGGTATCCCTGTGACAGTGGGGAATTAGGGCTCCTCTCTCACTCAGAAGCATGGTGTCTACCACCCAGCAAATATTTGAACTAAATCATATCAACACACTTCACACTTCTTGTACAGACTTAATTGTAAAAATGCAAGTCTTGCTGGGGAGTAGGTCTGTCAGACCAGACAGACCTTGATCTGCAGAATTTTTCAGTAGAGACTTGACCTGAGTCTGCAAAAGGAAAGTCCCAGTGTGGGATTACTGGTCTTCTGAGCATGACTATTATCCATGATATTATCTAAAAATAAATCTCAGTGTCTTGTCTCATTTTCACATAGCAAATAATACTGAATTTGACTCAATACATGATTTCACAAACAGGACAACATTGCATTCTGGGAATGAAAAAAGAAGTTCTGTATGCCAAACTTTGAGCAGAAGTAGTTTGTATTTTTAATAATTGAACAAGAGAATACGCCCTATAATGATGGAATAACTTCTTCTGTCTGTGGCAGTCCTAATAAATGTAAAAAGGATAATTACCATTCTAGCTAATTATAACTATCAAACGAGCAATAGTCAGAGACAGGTATTCTTATATATCATCTAGTTAATAAGATGATATAAATTCTGCCACACTTCAAATACATTTGTCTATGTACTGCTCTAATTTGGTAAAAGGTGTAATTTCAAAGTGAGAAAACAAAATGCCTACCTCAAAGGAAGGTTTTCTGACAAATTTGAACCCAATTACTCAGAGCCTCAAATTCCACTAACAGCAGCTGGGAAAAAACAAATCCTTCAGTGTCACAGAGCAGATTCTTCCTGCTCCGGGGAAGTATAAATTGGTTTGTGAACCACATTTGATTAAATTTATCTTCAGTTATTACAGTAAGAGGAGAAGAAAGCCCCCACCACCCGAAGTTCCTGCTAATGGGAGTAGAAAAAAATATCTCCTGTGAGACTGTAAGTAACTGTTGCTCACTCACTCAACAGTAAGACGAAGAACAGTATCTGCTAGTAAATTAATTTTTGGGCTAAAAGAATATGCATATTTCCACGTTCCCTCATAACAGTCTTCAATCTGTTAGACATTTAAAAAAAAAAGAAAAAAATCACTGACATTTTTAAAATTAGATAACAGAACAAATAAAACTAAATAAAAAATAAAATAAAATAATAAATTTATAAAATAAATTTAAAAATAAAAAAACCAAACAAAATTAAAGTTGATGATATGTATCTGTATCATCTTCCTGCATTAATTTCCTGGTTTGTCTATTCTGCAAATATTTATCTCCAATAGACATATGGGTGGTTAGGATTTCCAGCATGGCTCTGATGGCTGCTCTGTGGAAGCAAAGACACCAAGAACAGCTGTAGGAAACAGATGTGACATTTAGGGCACCTTCACTGAATGGCCAAGGGAAAAATGCTTCACATGCTACTTAGTTAAGGATTCCTTTATTTAAAAAGGCTGTAAAAAATCCTATTATTGCTTATGTTTCTTGCCTAGCTCCACTTGGAAGTAGACATTCTGGTAGCAAAAGCCCCACAGGAGTGAGTAAAGCAGAAGAGTTGCCATGGGCAGGGCAGGATCTGTAGCTCCTAGGCCCCTTACAGGGCTAAACAGAAATTGAATCTTGATTTTTTTAAGTATAAAGTGCTAGCTCTGAGAAGCACATCAGCAGCTGGATGGCAAAGTGGTAATGTGCAGAGATAGTTATTCATTATTCTAGGAAAAAACACACAGGGTAACACAGAAAATGGCAGGCAACTCAGTGAAGAAATCAAAGACGTGACATCTGTGATGGAGTAATCTCCACCCTGTAAGTAGCCCACCCTCCAGACACAAGCAAAATACTAGGGAAACTTTTTGGAAAGAATTAATGCAGTAAACACAGGTATCAAACAGGGAAAAAAGTAAGGGTAGTCAGAAGGACAGACCAGACATGTTGGCAAACAACATGAGTCCACAGGCTTCTGACCATTTCCCAAAGGAGGCTTTATCCTCAGTTAGGTTTTCTTAATCAGGAATATGCTAAATACTCCCAACACTGTTTTTAACAGTGGTGCTTTAGGGGCACTCATTTCTTTTAAAAGAAAGATGAGTTAGAGCCAGTCAGGAGTACTGGGAAAAGTGTTGAAACAGGAAGATTAACAAAGGACCAAAAGGTCATGAGGTGTGGGCAGTGCACATCTACTCAGTCTGAATGAACCCAGGGGTGCAGTGGCCAAACTGCTGACAAGAATATATCTCCTTTCCCTGAAAGTGGTTGCTGTGACCAAAGGAGACTGGAGAGCATTGCCTGGAAAGAAGGGGGAGCAGAGAGATATGACAGTGCATTCTAGACAAGCAAATTGCTACTTTTGCCTCAAGTAAGTTACTGAAGCTCTCATCAGAAATATTTATAACACAAAAACAGGTAGAGAGGTAAGGAGAAGCCAGGCCAGTTCCTGGAAAAGAAAACTGTATGGTGGCAAGCCATTAGAGTTACTTGAGCGTATCAACAGATAGTGGATAACTTAAACCCAGCTGACCTTCAGTTTCAAGTTACCTGCAGTCCTTTGCCTCAAATTACTCTGTTCCTGTTCCATTTCAAATCTATCAACAAATCTTAAAGGGCACAAAAATATAGATAAACTAGTTAAAAAGCATTTAATCTTTCCAGTTGCTGCAAAATCTACATTTTGTCCACAGCTTCCTTCCTGCAGTTAGTCTGTCAGTACAGAGAGAGTGTTTACTGAAGCATCAGTCCTGTCCTCTCTACCTGTATAAACATTTTCATCTTAGTGTTAATCTATTGCTTTGTCACTTTGGTGGTAATCTGTTATTTCTGTCATATGAACAGCACAAAGAAATGAAGACTACATTCACATGAAGTTCAAGTCATCCTGGTTGACTCAGTCTAAAACTGTACATTACTCATGTCCAAACTGGGTATTATCTGAAAGACCACCGTTGTGGCTTCTCTATCCAACAACCACCGTCTCACACGCAGCTGCACTTTCCTCAGGACAGGTATCTATAACCCAGTTGCTACATCCAAATTACTGTATGCCCACTCAGTGCTGAATACAGTGCCAAACTCAGATGAGACTGCAGGCAGAAATACAACACACGTCAAATACTAATAGTGAAACCATGGCATTCTGTAGTTGATAGGTGCCATGACCTGCTTGGGAGCATGTGAAAAAACACTGGTCAGAAAGGTACAAGACTATTACAACAAATTTTGTTCTACCTTCGTGCAGGGCTGGAGACCATGATCCTGGTGTTCCACACTGTATTTCTAAACATTACCTTACTACAAATAGCAAGGTCCAAATGGTTGGAGTTCAAAGGCAAGTTACAAATTCTACACAAGTAGTGTCATCAAAAAACTTGGAGATGTATTTTTACTTGTGTACACAGACTTTCAGGTTATAAGGAACAAGAATAAGATAGCCACAAGATGCTGTGAAAGGGTTTTGAGTATCACCTGCTTTTGTCTGCTTTGAAGGAACAAAATGCTGATAGGAGGGAAAAAAAGGAACTCTTTACCTAGAATGAAAAGCAAAGACAGTAAATGCTCCGTATTTAAGCATTCCACAAGTCAAGTCTTTCTGATATAGTGTTCCAAGTAATGGTTCTTGTCTGTAAGATCCAGTTTCATCCCAAGTTAGCATTGGTTTTGACCAATGAGGTCAAATTTTGAGAAAGAACTTCAGGCACAAAAAAAGTCTTGTCAGAAAACTCAACAGAACTGTAATACCCAGACTCTGCTGCAGATGAGCCTTCTCTCTCAACTTCCAAACAGCAGTGAATTCACTTGAAGAACAAATAATCCTGCTCAAAACTGTGCCATTCACTCCAAAACTTCTTGTAAATATTATGGAAGCCTACTGAGAAGTTACAACTAGGCATATTTTTTCCCCTAAATCCATATTTACAAAACTGCTTGAGAGACAAGAGTTGGCAAAAGCCTCCCTTGGTCTGGAGCATCACTGCACATGGCACCCAGCCAGGCTGCTAAGCTCAGCCTCCTTTTCCCCGTGAGCCAAGCAAGCATTTCCCACTTTCCATAGAAAGTCCTCTAACCACACAGGTATATAGCACTCTTGAAGGAGAGATTCAGATCAGAAGAGCCAGTAGCCTGAAGAGAAAAAGCTGGTTTGTAAGCCAGTTTGCTAGGAAAAAGTATTCCAGCAGACCTACAGGCAGTTCATACTCAAGCTGAACAAGTGCTGCATATCCACCAGGGTTGTGGAAGAACAGCAAAGATACTTTCAAAGCATATCTCAACTCATGAGGATGCATGGACAGTGCAGACAGAGGCGATTTAAGAAAAAATAAATCTAAACAAATGAGAAAAGCCCTTAAGCATTCCTATTTAACAAAGGAGAACAAACACATTTCAGTTCTAAAGCACCTAATGATTTTAATTAAAACTTCCCTCCTCTGCAAAGTTTCAGTCTTTTGATTCATTAAAACCTTGTAATTAAGATGTAAACTAAAGTTTCAAACATTCCCATCTTCTGCAGGAGGGAAATATTATTTTTTTTAATGTGTCAGTATGATTTAGACAGAAATTTTATGATTTAAATCTCCAAGTAAAAAGACCTAAACAATTGCTGCCAAAGGAAATTTAAGGTAAGAAACTTTCAATGACATAACAGTAGCAGATCCAGGAGAAAGAGCCTTGCAGAGCCTTGCATCTGGCAGGGGAATACTTGACAAGCCTGTCAGCATTCTCATGAGTGCCAGACTTTTTCCAATTTGCACCTTCAGATCTATGCATTTGTTCATTGAAATATAAAAGGGAAAAGCGCTGTCCTTGTTCCTGCCATGCAGCGCATACCCCGTCAGCTCAGCACGGTGGCCCATCTCAGGCACTTGGTCTTATTAGAAACCTGCCCTCGTTAGCTACGCAAGAGAACACACTGTCCGGCCAGTCACTGCTCATATAATGCCAACAAATACGTCTGCCTCTGATCTGGGCTGGATTCACCACCACCTACAACCTTCCTCTGAACTCCTCTGTGCATGGGTGACTTCAGGATGGTGGTCCCAAGCAAATTAATCCAAAATTACCTTCGTAACAGTTTCAGGTCTCCTTTTGAAAATGGGTTTTTTGGATGCCTTCACTATATTCCCCCTGTCCTATACAGACATCCCATTACCCATTACCTTCTGCCATCGCTCAAGAGCCTCTGTTGGTACTTTCTGAATGTGGGGAAGGAGGAATAGCAAGAACCTTAATTATTTGAGGGCAAAATGAAATACTTTCATCATCTTTTTACACAGGCACTAGACTGCCATGTACAACACCTTGTTTTGCAGGATGCTCCTCTCTATTTACCAAGATGTTTTACTTAGCAGACATATGCTCCCTCTGTATTCCCCATATGTTTTTGGGGTTTTTAAAAAATAAATTTGGAGGAGCAGAATCATTTGCTCCACTGCAGGCAGCTTAAATGGGAAACATTTGGATGAGCAGAAGAGCATAGAAGAATCCATGTGATCAATACATGAGATTTTGAACTGAAAGACTGACAAACTCTTCTGCAAAAATACAGAACAAAGTTTTGTGGCATTAATTACTTTCCTTATTAAAGACTGTAGACATAAACATCTGAATACGGGGATGCCACTTAAGAAAAAATACAGTAAAGGTCAGGTCAGCTCAGAAAACTACTTTTCCAGCATAAAAATACAGAATATTGCACCCTCTTCAACAGAACACATTTATTGTTAAGGTCTTGTCTAGGAAGACATTTACAGCTCTCAACAGTAGCTGTATTCATCAATGAATGGATGCGCAGTTGTGCTCATTCTTGTGCAGTACAGAATGGCGACCTTTCTATCAACCATGTCCATCTAAATCTCAACTCCCTGTTTGACAAATGCTGCACATACAGGACCAATGTGTTTTTCATGTGGCATTAAGTATCCCATGCCAGAACCCACAACAAAAGACAGAAGCTGCATGGATGAACATGAAGACAGTACAAACAACACCTGGGAAATAGGGATTTTATTCTCAGCTTTCACTAAATTATTGTGTGATCTAAGGAGAAAGGGCTTTACCTTCTTCCATGACTGAATTCACAGTGGACCTGTAACTTATTCATCCTTTACAAAATTTTTTTGTACTGTCAATTTTTAAATTTCTTTAAAAACAAGAGAGAAAAAAAAGAGAGAGAAAAAAGAAAAGTGAGTTGCTTGGCATTTTTAAGTAAGAGAAACGGCATTTCAGTACAAAGTTTGACTGTTACAAAGAACTTATAGTACTTTTTTATAAAAGCAATTTAAATGAAGGAGTATTAGCTCGAGATTAAGGCATCTCAGAGTGGTCATTGTGAATAAAAGCAAAACTCTTCAGTTTGACAGGACCGTATTTGGCCATGCTCCATGCTTTCTCTACCATGGGCCACTTATCAATGCCTAAAATCCAGCTGACCTCAGACAGCAGCAGGGAGGCAAACCCAAGCTCTGACATACAGAGAAAGTAGTGAAGGGAAGGATGAGTTTGCCTTTGTGTTCTGGAAGCAAGACTTATGCGATTCTTTGAGAAAAAAGGAAATGCAGCAAAACAAAACCCCAGCAGCCATCCTATTTACCACAGGCACTATCAAAAGCAGAACTTCGTAATATTATAGCAAATTTGGTGTTATGAGAGAGGTGAAACCTTAGTGCTTATCTTTGCACTTGCTGTTAAATGACAATCTCCATCTGACTGCCCTTTGCACACTGCAGTGGTGTAACTTAAGCTGACCTAAGCTGGATCTAGAGCAGCGCATCTGTGCTAACATGTGTTATGCCTGCTTAGGGTGTTGATCTCGCTAAAAATTAATGAGGTAAAAAAGATTATCCTTCATATCAGCTCTCACTGCCACTACGAGATGAAGGAGAAGGCAAGACCATATGACAGGGGCTAAGAAGGCTGCTGCAAACCAGATCAGTCATGGGACCTAAGGTGCAGATGGACTGAAGCTTTGGCTGATCTCTGTTAGCTGATTAACTGCGGGCTGTTAAGGAAATATATGGGCCCACCTTCCTTCTCTCTCTGGTTGCTCACCCCCTTCTCTTTCCTTCTAGATCCTCCAGAGATAAGACACGTGGGCCCCATGATGTGTCAGACCCAGGCCTGAATACAACCAGAAAAAAAATCGGGTGAGGGAACTGAAGGTAGGTTTGTTTTCCATCCATGTGGGTTCCCTTATAATAGAATTATCTTGTCACTGTGGCCTAGAAGAGTTCATCTTCCACCCACTGATTCAGAGCAGCAGCCAAGTGCCATGCGCTCTGATCTGCTTCCTGGGAGAGCTGCTTCTCTCTCCACTGCTGACACAGGGAACCCAGCAAAACCAGCCTCTTTCCAAAATGATTTGATGACTGTAAACCACTAGTCTCCATACAGTCTCTTTTTTTCATCCTGGTAAACAGTACCTGAAACAGCAAGTGGCAGCCCCCTATACCAGTGAGTCAGGGAGGGGCAGAAAGAAAAACTGAACACAGGTGTAGTGGCATGCAGATGAAAATTCACCTAAATTATTCAGATATGCAGTCGCACATGTCAGAAAAAAAGGGTCAAGAAAAGTCCTCTTTGCCCTGCATGACACACTGTCATCTGATCATGTGCCCTGCTGTTTCTCGCAGCACCTGGCACAGGCACTGGCTACCTGTCAGCTGTACATTAGGCACCCCAATGGGGTACTTGCAAGGATATGTTCCCCTACAAGTGACACTCCCACGCCTTGACAAGAGTAACGGCACTAATGCCAAGTCTTCTTGTCTGTCTTCCATTCCAAATCCTACAGCACAGGGACGATTTTTTAACTGTCAGTCGTAAAGTAAAACAGATATTGTCAAGTACTTGAGTAAAAATGCATGTGTAAAGCATTAACAGAAAGGATGATACAGCTTCCTCCTTGATAAATTACTCTCTTGTCTAAAGCCTGCAGCAGGCACAACCACATATTTCACTTTATTTCCTGTGGCACAATTTCCTTTTGGTTTTGTGGATCAGACCATCATTTAACACATCCACCTTGCTATCAGATTTGCAAACAAAGCAACAATCCTCAGGATGCTGTGTCTCAAAAAGACAAGCACCCATGTTTGGTATCTACAATAGCTACACCAGTACCTAGTTTGGGAACCTAATTACTCCTCACACGGTCAACTACAAAAGAATCCTCCTGCAGGGAATTCAGAACAGGTACAATGTCCAGAGTGAATATGAATACCTCCTCCACCATCTTTGTGCAGGTTGCCAGTCCTGGGACACCTGTGACAGGGGACAGGTCAACCAGTGCTGAGAGGACACGGGGAATACGAAGCAACTGAATCATGGAGGAAGCTGGGGAGGAAATGGTCTGTCATATAATTGCTTCTTCATGTGTGCATTAAGCCTGAGACATGGAGGTGTCAGGATGTTATTCACTGTCAGGAAAAGGAAATAACCTTATCCTGTCCATCTGGCTATTTTTATTGGAAAGGGAGAAAAAACTCCCATGACATGAGTTGGCTCTCTGAAACAGCTAGTCCCCGAGAGGTAGGACATCGATTTATGGCATTGCTCGGGGCTTCTCCCTCTAGTGAAAGGCTGGATACAAGATTAGCCCATGCATTAATGCATGGAAGGGACAGATTTGTCAAGCAGGAGCTTGGCCAGGTTACCAGCCCGATAACAGACATGCTAGACAGGCGCACATACTTCTGACGAAGTAGAAACATGCCTCCTTGCTGTGCGCCAAAGCAGACTGACTTGAGACAACCTCTCCTGCACCAGTGGGATACCTTTTTAACTACAGCAACACTTCCCTTATTGCTACTGGTCTTTCCAACTCCTTTTTCCCCTCTGTTAGGAAGATAGAAGGCAGTATCTATTTGATGTCCTAAGGCAACTGCTTAAGTAAGAGCTTCATGGAAGATGACAGCCAGGACTTATTATGGATCAGAGGCACATATCAAGGACCTCTAAGTCCAGATGTTGGAATGATAACACATTTGTTATGAATGCCTACAAACATACTAGTCAGGAAAGAGTGTAACTATGGCAATTAAATAAGGAACAGAACCAAATATCTCTTTGTTCAGAGGGATTTAAAACTATCAAACTAATAAAGCAGAAAGGAAATGCTGTGGCAAAAAACCACTCACAAGAAAAAAACAAGGACTTGTCTTAGGAGAAAGGAATTATAATTATTATGCCATGTCAAATGCAACAGATAACTTACTTCCACAAACAAATGCATTTGAAGGAATTCTACATGGAACTGAATCCTGTGTTAATGCTTTCCAGGTGTAAGATGATAGCTAGAAAACCACAGTAATGACAAGACCATAACTATGGCAGAATGAGAAGCTCTAATGGGGCGATAATCTTCCCAGAATTGCCTTGCCAAAGAGCTCAGCTGGCCTGGCTTTATTTCCTTTATCATTTCCAATCTTAAAGGAACACCACCAACTTCAACTCAGTAAATCTCCAAGCCATCAGAGGGAGTCACCTAGGGCTAAGATCTGTGACTTAAACTTTATGGCTTTTGGGGGCTTTTTGCCGATCTGTTAAAAACATACCCCCCAATAAAAAAATTAAAAAGCTTCTAGGGAATCAATGCTATAAATGCAAGAAGAAAAGTAACTAGGTGTGAAATCCATATGGATCAAAAGCCAAAAGACTGAAAAGTACTTCACCCTCTCACCTTTTGAGCTAAGTGTTTCCCTCAAGGATTCACTGCTGCTGTTTCCAGGTGTGTGCCATGACCTGGCACCGGCTGATGGTCATCAAAGCAGGGCACATGATGGACCCCTGGCTCAGAGCTACCATACTCTACACAGCCCAGTGCCAGGCAGTGTTACACCGCTGGTCCCATCTCAGTGTTACTCTTCCTATCCTCCAGGTCCTCTACTTTTTGTGCTCCAAAGACACAGTTGTCTATCTTGAAAACTCATTTTCAGTTTCCTGTGCTTCCTTCCTCTTAGCTTTTTCCTCCTTGGCTTTTCACATGCTACTGGGCATGGAGAAGAGTGGGGGAGAAGGCCTACATGTCTCATCTCTTCCTGCCTGCTGCCAGAAGTAAAAAAGAGATGAGACAGTCTCTCTTCTCTTGCTGCCATCATATACTGAGGAGGGAAGAATGTTTTTGTTATTCCATACACGCTGCAGTAGGGGAGAAAAGGTGTTGAGATGATCAGAGTACCTTCTTTCCTTGTCCTGACCTTAATGAAGCTGGGCACAAAGAACCTAAGAGCTACCGAGATCAATTCCCCTTCCTCAGCTGCTCCCTGCCACCATGACTCTATTCTAGTCTCCTGTGGTTAACATGAGCCTCCAAGCTACAGGTGCTCATCTGCTGTGACTCAAAGAGGCAACCCTTACTAAAGCATAATACCATAGTAAACTTCTACACCATCTAAAAAGTTACTGTATAAAGTGAGGCAGCTATTGGTATGCTGGTGCAGTGCCTGGGAAACTAAGGTAAGCACAGGCAAGAGGACTTGTCTGATGTCCCACCAAAGGAATCAAGGGCACAGCACTGAAGAAACAGCTTTATAGCAGCACAAGGAGATGTGAGAGCAGTTCTGACACCAAAACCACCCTCTTCTGCCAGCTACAGGCTGGACCCCGTAGCACGCTAACAGAGATAATGTCTGGCACTGATGGCAAATGCAGGAGAAGTGAAGAACTTGGTTTCAGAGAGAATACAAGATGTGTTACCTGCATACTTGTACTTTTGAGACATCTCATTTGAAAGCTATGCTGTGGGTTTGAATAATAGTAACTCCCTCATGCTTCTTAAGAAAAACATTTTGTTCTGCGTGTCAAGAAGCCCATTTCTACAACTCAAGTATGCAGACATCTGTAGGATGAAGAGAGGAAATTGTGTGCAATGCTGCCTTCAGTGTACAAAACAAACACCTGCGTAGTCACAAGCAGTTTATTGTCCAGGTTCAAAGGCAGGAGAACTCTACAGCTCTCTACATCTACTTCCAGCAGCTGGGGCTACAAGAGGAAATAAGTGCTACTGTTGAGAAGACTGCAAGAGTTCCAACAGAGATGGCAAATAGCCTGAAAACCAGAAAGAAAGAAATAAAGAAAAAGACAAAAAAAGGAATACACAAAGAGACAACAGTCATGTAAAAATATCCTAAGTAAATTTTGAGGCAACATTTCAACCAATCTACATTTACAGTATGATTTGTTCATAACTTGTACCTTTACTCAACTTTGAAGGCTCCAAAAGGAAGCTGTAGTTTTTCTGTAGTATCTTGGTTGCAAGTCTAAAATTCTAACTAGAAATGTAAATGGTGCTTTTGAATAGTAAGAAGCTGGCTTATAATTTTTTACTTCCTGTCTGAAAGATACTATCTGATTTGGAAAGGAGTTGATGCATACATTAGTGAGATGAAAAGCAGCAGTTAAAGACAATTCTGATTTACAAATAAAATGTATTATTAAACTGTCCACCTAAACTTTTCAATTTTTTGCAGAAACTCAGCAAGGTGACCGCATTTTTCAGAGTGAAGAAAGTATTGTGGAAAATCCCTAAGTTAAAAGTTCAAATCCTTAGACTCACAGAAATAAAGCCTTCTGTGACTCTCAATTAAAAAGCATCTCTAAAATGGATGGCGATATTCTAATTGCCTCCCATAGAGAAAAAACCATATTTGCTTCAAAAGGAAAAGGATGTTTTTCTGATTACAAGCCTGCCTTGTGGCTTGCACTGTAGCAGGCAGCAGAGCTGCAGGGTTAGTTCCTAGGTCATTGTGCCTCTTAGTAACAGTGCCACTGAACAAATAACCTTCCTGTTCACTTACTTCCAAGTCCATTGCATCTCTGTATCCTAAAATTCATATGTATTTTTCCAACAATCAAGATATTCAATAACAAATATTACCATAAAAGCACAGCCCCATTTTAGAAACTCTTATTTTTATCAAGAGATCCACAACTTAAGGCTAGTCCAAGCTCAGCAGAAGTGTCAAAGACAAAAGCTGAAGTGATTGAAAAGGCACTGGAATAAACTTATTCTTAGAAAATCTTGATCTCACTAAACATAACACAGGAGAAGGCTGATTGAGTCAGAACTTTCTAAAAGACATTATCAAAATATTCTGTTCTGATTTTAAACCTTTCAAATATTATGCTGAATTTTGACTAACTGTAGAAGAATCTTGTTCAATACAATACAAGGCAGAATTTCCTGATCTTTCTGCAGTGTGGATATTCATTTCTACAGATGCTGATACGACGAACACAAAAGAGAAAACATCCAGGATCCCACACTCTAGATTTGTAGGAAAATACTGAAAACATGCAGACTTGTAGAGAAACTAAGATCTCAATTTTTAGAGGTATCACACTGAATAAATTCAACATCTTTTAAGAATTACATCATCTACAGTTGCATATGTGATATCCAAATCTATCAGTCTTGCACATCACACACACCTTAGCAGGCACCTATGCAGAGCAGGGCAGCACTGCTCTACATCTTGGTTAATTTCAAAAGAAGAGTCATGCTCACTCCAACTTCTCTTAAAGGAAGGTGCCCTGAATTTTCAGAAAGAGAATCAATCAGATAAATACCTTTCACCATATGGCCTAGATGCATGGACATGAAGATTTCGCTATAAATTTCCCCTTCCAAAACTAGTAACGCTGTTCATCATTTGACTGAGACACTTCCTGCCCTTTACTCTTCCTCCTTCACAGAAGAGGCAAAAGCTTTTCCATAACGTTTTTCTATATGAATGTTGTGAAGCACCTGTGAATTATCCATAGTGAAAACTATTATATCACACTCTGACAGATGTCTTCAGGAAAAGTAAAGCCAGAAGGTATCAATGTTTGGAATTACAGGAGTTTTATGGATTCACAGTGTGTAAAAACTAGATGCTTTACTGTCTTTAGTAAACTTGTGTTCACATACCTAATATACAGAGTGCTGAAAACAACAGTGACAGAAGTAAGGTGGTTAACATAGAATAAGGATTCTGATTTAGCTCATTATCAGCACTAGCAGGCTGGGTAGGAGAAAGTGTGATGGGAAACATCTAATTAAGAGGCTGAAGTACACTATTTAACTATCAGTCAGCTGGGAAGAATTAAATGGCTAATGCTATCAGAAAAGAGGTGATAATGGATGGCACAAGTGCTTTTCAGATAGGCTTGAGAGCAGCAGTCTGGTGCTTAAACTTCTGTCAGGTTCCCAGTGTATATCGGGTCTGGTTGGAAAACCTGAGGTGCAAAAGGTCATTCCTTCCTATGACTTCTGTTTGTTTGGTTTTGCAATACTTGAATCACAAAGATGAAGTTTCAGAAAGTTTTCACTTCTGCAAGGCAAACTGGAACCATCTAAACTTAAAATGTCATCTCTGGATTTCTTCTTTAACTGTAGTAATTTTGGAAGCAGCAAGGCCACCCCATACTGACTTCTACAGCTGGCCCAAATGTCCTGGGTGTCCAGTCACACATGGGCACTTTTACAGTTGCAGGGAAGTGCTGAGGGCTAGCCAGTTTTAGGTGTTTTTTTCAGGAAGTAGATGCTATGGAAGACATCTGACAACCCTCAGAAGCAGAATCAGGATTTAAACAAAAACTCTTTGGGCCTTTAACCCTAAAAAGAGTCCAAACCCTGCATTATCAGCATTCCACTAATAGCATTTCCGCTGGAAGATGAACAAATCCTGTCAGTGGAACACCGCAATTAACCTGAGAGTGTAACAACATAAAATCTACTTTTCAGAACAAGAAAAGCAGGAATTGGTAAATACAAACTTGCTGAAAGGCACCCACATCTGGAGTGGAATATTTGCTGGTGGGTAACGTAATGTTTTACAATAATACACTTACAAAAATTGAGATCTACTTTTACGCTGCTAGTCTTGCAACAAGACTGTAACAGCTACATCAGAAACACAGAGTTCAGCACAGATGAAAATTAGCTTTTCAATTAACTAAAGTTGTAGCCAAAACTAAACCATCACATTTCCCAGAAACCATTAAATATTCATATGCATTGTTAATATATTGCACCTGGAAGCAACAATCTTGGCCCCAATGTAGAGTAAAATTCCATTTTTCCCAGTCAAGTGAAAATAATGTACAGTCACTGCTACTATAACAGGTCTAATCATTTCCTTAGGCTGTCTCCATTCTCCGTATGTTGGCTGTGCATAATTCATAGGATGTGCCATATGTTGTCTGAAGCAAGTGTCCCTATAAGTGTTTGTGGTTCTACTTGGAGGCATGTCTTCATACATTACATTGTGATATATTTGACATTTTAAAAAAACAAACAGGGAAAACAATCATCGTAACATAATCTGCTTAAAGTTTACCACTTAGCCATTTGTTGAACATTTAAGCAATTAGCTCACCGAAGTACATCTTTTTTCTCAGTGTGCTTAGACTGTTCCTACTGGCACGAGTTTCAAAGGCAAGAAACAATTTATCTGCCTTTCAAAATAAGGACTTGGTCCTGCAACTCTTTACAAACACAGATAGCTTCTGCTGACTTCCCAGAACCTGAGCACACAAACTAGGATTAGTCACTAAGGGATGGCAGGATTAGACTTTCCACTGGTTGCAGCCTTGCAGCAGAGTACCCCCACAGTACAACTTGGGTTTCCTGTTTCCTGACAGACCTCACAGCTCTGATGGCTTTTCCGACTCCCAGCTGGTTTCCCTGCAGCATCTTCAATAATTTTTAGGCAAGCAAAGTTCAAAAGATAAGCAGATGTGGAGTAAAGACAACAGTATTGGTCAAAATAACAGGATGACAAACAACAGGATCTCCCAAGAGAGTGACATTGTTCGAGAGGGGAAACAAATGCCAAAAAGTATATGCAAGGGCAGAGGAAAGGGAAAAATAAAAGCACAAGTGATGTAACCTGTTTGCTTATGTCTCCTGATAGCTAATGAAAGATGAGCTAATTAGCACACCCCTCAGCTGGAGCAGGAATAAAATCTCCCTCCTACAGACAGCTATGCATATTGCAAAAGCTCTCAGGGGCATCCTGTCTCTCAGAATGCTGACCCTCTGACCCATGTGACTGAGATCTGCCCCCAAGTTGAAAAGGTGCTGGAAGGAGAAGGCAGCAAGCCAGACGGATGGACACAGCAGGATCTCATGGTACATATTTTCTTGGGAAAACAGGTTAACAATCTGAAGTATAAAGGAATACAAAGAGACAAGTTCCTCTTATCCTGAGAGAAAACAAATAATCATCTGAAGCTTTTAAGAGGAAAATGGGAACTGGCTTGAAGAGAGGTAAACTGGAATGCTGATGGGTAACTTTGTGTATTTAAAACCTGAAAATTTTAAGAGAGCTTCTCAAAATGCCAGGATAATTGTGTTTGTACAATTCCAATATATTGAGGAAGTCAGAAAAGCAAGCATGAGCTTCAACTCTAAAGTGATGCACATTTTCTAAACCATAATTTATTTCGGATGCTCATAGCAGTAGTGTCATCAAAACCCACTGGCAGTTAGTACAACAAAAACTTTCACATATAACATAAAAATTTCTTATGCAGCCATGACCCTGTGAAGAGCCACACATTTCCAGCATGAATACTATGTTGGCAACCAGTAGGGCTACAGGCACCTGCAGTGAAACATATGCTCACTGTTCAGCTGGTCAATGACTTGGGAAAGTCTGACCCCCACAACAAGAATCCTGTGTTCCCCAAATCCAGTGCAAGAAGTGGGTGCTCCAGACTGTGAACAGAAATATCTGAGTTTTAACAGAGCCATGTGTCAGTATGATGCAATGAGAGCAGAAAGAGCCAGACTCCCAAGTTCCCCAGGCAGCACTGTGTTTACATTCTTACATAAATAAATTGAGTAAATAAAACAAGAATAATAAAATTATTATTGTTTCTTTTGTTGAAAATTTACCTTTAGGAAAAGGAAATTTTTCCATGCATTGGGATATAGTTAATCGCATATAGATCATCTAAGCATCTCAGTTTTCATGTATGCAGAAACACATTTAAGATCCAAGACGAGCAATTCAGACACACAACACAGTCTTCCAAAGGCACCACTGACAGTTCAGTACAAACCCAGTGCACAGTTCCTTCACTATTTCCTGGATGGTTACAGTTCTCACTGTGTTTTGATGCTTTTTTAAAAAAACAGCTCCATGAATTAGTATTAGATTCAAAATTTTAAGTTCAGGAAACAATGAAAACTAAAGCCAAGACAAACATGTGAGAATGAACAAATCACTTAAGACCCAGTTTTGCATCAATGAAACCAAAGCAAATTGCAATGAAACAAAGCTGCCTCTGCTGAAGGAGGCATCAGGTCCTCACTCGCAGTTCTTCATCTTCAGACCTTGTAGACACAGAGTTTAAGGTCTAGTAACACCCAGAACTAGGTCTTGCTTCTGGCCATCAACACAATAATAGTCATTAACTTTTTTTTCCCTAGACAAAAAGTAACAAGAAAGAAGATTCAGAATCATAGATGAGAACACACCAGTTACTATCAACCAACATTATGCTCTTTGAAACTTTCTAGAAGACAGAATACATTTACAACCTGAACATTTTCCATCTAATAAATTCAAGTTGAACCATTTAAATCTGTCATCTGCCATCAGCAACTTAAAAAAGAAAAACATATAAACAACAGCCCTATTCCTGTGGTTACTACCTCATGTATGAGGAAGCAGCCTAGACACATGCACCCAAGGGACAACAGTTGAATACAATCAGAGATACTAAAACTGGAAGAAGGAGACTCGAACAGCTTCTAGATGTCACAATGATTTTTACCAGGTGGAGCTGATCTTCTACAGGAAACACCTTATATCAAAGGGTTCAGCTATAACTGAAGAATCATGGAGCCCATCACAGAAGCTCTAAATGTGGTGTTAGGTAACAGCATAGTAGTTCCCAATTGTAATGTTGTGGTAGGCCACACAGCATGTAACAAGGGCAAAGGGTAGAACTGGTGGTCTCCACTTTACAGAGAGCTTGGTCATTCATGTGTCTGCAGAACATGTTAACTTCATCCGTGCTGCAGGTCATTCCCTGTGAGCACAGGAGTTAAAGAGCACACATGACTCTGGGCACAAGTACATGCTTCTGCCCTTAAACCCACAAGTCCTCCCTGCTCAGGGCTGGAGAGCTTCAGCAGCGAGTTTGGGCATAAACAGCCTGTTGCCAACAGAGTAATTTATGTAGCTGCCTCCCAGTGGCTGTTTTTCCTGAGAGTCCTGCAGTTACTGGCCGTTTTCATAGAAATGTGTTTCTAATCACCTTCTTTCCTGAGGCATCTATGGTTCCTTTCCCTTCTGTATCATCAGGACATTAGAAGTTTAGCTCAGATATTAGGAATAAGCTCTTCACTCAGAGGGTGGTCAAACACTGTAACAAGCTCCACAGGGAAACGGTCATGGCCCCAGCCCTATCAGTGGTCAAGAAGCATTTGCAAAATGCACTGAGATATATGGTTTAACTTTTAGGTTGCCCTATGTGGAATCCTGAGTTAGACTCACTGATCCTTGTGTGTCCCTTCCAACTCAGAATATTCTGTGATTCTATAAATGGCAACGCTGCATGAGGACCATCTTCATTTCTGTTACATGATGGAGGCAGAGCTGATTGCTTTTATCAGAGCAGCTAATCCAACCTGCACTATGCTCTCAGCATGACTCTGAGAAAGTGAGTGGAAGAGAATATACCACAGCAACCTCATAAAGAAGATACAGGACTTCTGCTCTACTGTACAACACACCAGCTTGTTATCCCAGTATTACAGACAAGAAAACTTGGGTTTTCTGATGCAAATCAGCAAGAGGTTTTTTCTAGAGACTGTTGATACTTACATAAGAAGCTTGATTTCACTCTAACCCCCGGAAGATTTCTACCTCATTCTATAATTAAAAGTTTTTGCCTAGTTCTGTCAATTGGAAAAAAACTATAGCTCACCTGATTAGCCAGTGCCCCCAGCAAAGACCATCTTCAATGTGTATGCTCTGGGAGTGCACCGATACTGACAGCATCTTGACGTCATTATTTTAATGAGATTCGTGAATATCATTTAGTAGCTTCTTTCCACATTAGAAAACCACAAACTCTTTTTCTTTCAAAGCAGGTTCTGAGTGTAAAAGATATGGTGGGATACTTCCATTCGAGGATAACGTTCTTTGGTATATAGTGTATATTTAAATAAGTGTATTAAGTTTTTTACCATGGCACAAGAAAAGTTAGCTGTCATCTTCATTTTTTGAAGATGTGCATGGTTTAATAATTGAAGTAGATAAAATTATTTTATTCCTTCAGCATAAAAGCTCCCAGAAACTCCAGCTGAGAAGAAAGACCACTGTGATAAACAAGGTACAAATAGAAAGTAACACATGACATTCTCCCAAAGTTTACCGTGAGCAAAAAGACAAAGAAAGCACCATCCCTACTTTATACTGTTCAAGCCACGCAGGTAAGGTGAGAAAGAAATCCTGATCTATAGAGATCTCATATAATGGACTTAACCACAACCTCCAGCCACGGTGTCCCAGTTACAGCTGCCAGGACCAGTTTGTCACTATGTGGGTGTAACCAAAAGAGTGTATTCTACACCCTCTGTGCCATTTCTGATGAACTTTTAATAATGGATCATTTGCAGCAGCTGCCCAGGGCACACTTGACATCTCAGGCTACAAGTTGGGTGTTAAAGAACCCTGCGAGGCATGGGAATGTTTCTGTCCTCACACCAGTAACTCAGGTGTGATAACTCCACTCTGGGGAGGCATCAGCACCTTCACGCCCAGCCTGAGGGGTCATGTCTAATAATGGGCTATTAAGGACTGGCACAACAGGCAGCTGAAACGACCTAGACCATCAAAGATTCCAAAAATACCCCCTGACTCACAGAGTTAAATCACCCATTATGAAACTCCCTGCCCTGGGTGGAGTTAGTGGGCACTCCCACCAGAAGGTGAGCATATATGATCTTCGGGTTTGGGGACTTCTGGTACCACTGATCAGGTCCAGAGGAGGACCAGAACCTCAACAGGACTGCGACTCTCAACAATACTGCAACCATCATCCTCACCAACAGGAGAATTTCCTTTAACTTTGTATTCAGAGGGACCACGTGGTGCTCAGCACAGGGGCTTAATGAACACCACTCTGTTCGTGCCCCAGGGTGCTGGGTTATACATCTGGTTTTTGTTGGTTAAAACCAATTTTTTATCTGTGTCATTATATTTATTGTAATCTTTTAGTAAATTTTAACTCTTGACTTGTAATCTCTCTTGAGTTGGGTTAATTTCTCCTGCTCACTTACCTTTAAACCAGCACATGTGGTCAGGATGAAACTGAGGTCTTCCCTCAGAGAGTGCTCTAGAAACTCTCAGAAGGTATGATCTCCTTTGTCCCTTTTTGCCTTGTATTGCCAGCTTGCAAGACCCTTTCCTCTCCCCCCACCCTCCCATGCTTACCGTTAACATGCCACACATTTCACTGTGATCTTGTCATCTTCTGTTCCAGTTGCAACTGTTTAAGCATTTGTTCTGAGCTGCTTATTTTAATGATTAATAACATCCATTTTATTGGAGATGATGCAAGCAGTTTACCAGCAGAGACAGGTCTCAAAAAATTCCAGTAGATGCAAAGATCAGTCTTCACTTTTACAAAGACAGAAGTATCACATAATTTGTGAAGTAGTTATAAAAAAACCCACATTGTGTTGTTTGAGTCCAGCACACTTATTAGCAATGTCATGACAGAACCATAACTGCGCCTAAAGTAAGAAGCATACCAATTTATTGGCCAAGATTCAGAAGAGGGATGACATAAGCTGTGAAACAGGAATGATACACATTAAAGCTATGAATACACAATAAAGCTATGAATACTAAGAAAGCTGCTATGCAAAAAAAAAAATAGTTAAGGCATTGCACCATAAGTCAGTTGTTGAGATTCCCTAACTCAGCATCCTCTAAATAGAGCAGTTATTGTATGTCTTAATGCTGTAATATGGGGCTGTGGGAAGGGCAAACACAATGCAAGACAATGTGTTCTGAGATAAGAACATTTAAGTGTACTCCTGAAATACAATGGGCCAAGACCCTTCAAGGAATTAATTTACTCTGTCTCCAATTAGGTGCAAATGTTGCTTGGGAAGAGCAGGCACAAGCAGACCCAAGGCTTACCCTACAGGATAAACAGCACCTTTGCAGAAAAGACTGAATGAGTGACCAGGGGTTCCCAAAGGTGTCAGCGCTGGGGAGCTCCAAAGAAGGATCCGAGCTCATCCAGCACTGGCTAAACATTTAGTAATCATGCACTGCATTTAAACAATTTTACTGTTTTCAAAGCCAAAGTTTATTTTGTACAGGTTTTGTTCTAAATCCAGTGTGTCCTTGCTCTAAAAAGAACAAAATTACATAGTCTAGGGAATAAATTAGGCTTAGTGAGGAAACCACAACCTATCATTGGAGGATTGAAATTCGGCGTCCCGCCCAAGAGTGGGAGAGTTCCAGGCTTCCTCCCGGAGACAAGGAGGGTTCAAGGTCTCCTGCTCAGACAGGGCACAACTGGAGATGCCAGGAAGTCACAGGCAGGCTCTGCTGCCCACCAAGCAATCACGATTTTTTGGGATGTGTGTTTTGTGGTAGTCACTGCACCATACAACATCATTTGTGGCAGGCAAAATGACATACAACAGGAATAAAGTCTGATACAAATATGTGGGAAGGTGAACTAACCAGCAAGATTTCAGTGTAACCCCACCCATGTGAAGCAGTATGCTTGAGGCAGAGCTTATAAATCCAAACAAAAGCAATCCTGCAAAGTCAAAACCATCCCTGCTGTCATCGGAGTTGGGAACATATAAATAATCTATGCAATTAATTCAGTAATTTATAATGATTATAAATTAACCAATACTATGACACTGCCAGCCAGGTAATTTTAATTGAAGAATTATCACATTCTCCCCATTAAGAATCAAGGCAGAAAATAATCAAATACTTAAAAGGTAAAGTTAACAAACCAACGCAATTCTTTCCATCTTGAGATTCCCTGAATCTTACAACTGTGACAAGCAAACAGATGATAGCTTATGAACAAGTTAGTGAAATGAAGGGTTTATTGTCCTATGTTCTATGAGAAGACTGTCATCTATCTCACAGAACATACTTCCACCATCACCATCAGTAAAATAAAAAAATGTCTTTTAAGTCACAATCATTTCCTCCTATTATTGAGAGTAAACAACATATTCTTATGCAACTCTGCATTCTTTTCAGGAGTATTTTGTTATAAAGTTAAAATATTAAATGGTACAAGATGTATTTCTCAGCAAATATCATAATATTTCTGTGCTTAGAATGGACAGGTATACCACTATAAAAGGCATACTAGAGGCATTTATAGAAGTCTTAAAAAAGCCATTTCCTTCTCTTGTGGTTTGTATTTCTACTATGAATATCCAAGGCGAACCAAACAATGCATCCGTCTCAACCAAACCCCAAAGTTTTGCAAATGACATAAAAGGTATTGAAAATTCAGATTTTTTGTTTTACATAAATAAAAAATTAAGGTCAAATCAGTTTGTTCTTTCATATGGCTGGAAAGATCAGTATTAAAAACATTTCCATTTTCACAACCAAATCAGTTCTTTCCTTGAAAACTTTCCAGTCCTTTATTAGGCTTGAATTAGTGTGGTGTAGATGTAAGAGCATCACTAACTTCAGTGAAAAGTTTCAGCCTTGTTCTAAGTTAAAACTAAGATCAGCACAAAGGCAGCTGGGGATCTCATATAACACCATTACGATGGTGCCAGCACCATCTGAAAGCCATCTAATTATGAGTTTTAAGGCAAAATTTAAAATATTAGGGATAGGTTGCTAATCTAAAACTAAGACATCCCTTGTAGACATTAACAGCTCTGAATTATACTGAGTTTTTTTGTATACCAAAGCTGAATAATTTAGAAGCATAAGCATGAAATCTGGTGGAAAATGCCATAAATGCTTTGGTATTTGCTCTGCAACCATAGGCATAAAAATCTCTCTAGTGTTACACCTCATCTTGACACTGGGGAAGCACTATAATACTAAAACATTAGATCTGGTCAATTCTATAGGAATGCATTCTGCTTTCCTTTTTTGTTTTCTTCTTACAACCATCACCTCAAGGAAAGCACAACTATCCCAGTCCTCTAGGAACACAACACAAGTAGCCACCCGTTCCTACACAGACCTTCACCTATTTGCCTTCTTTTTACCAGACTCACCACTGTTCCTGCCCAGCTTTGGCCTCACCTGGATAGGTGACCCCTGAGCAAAGCCCTGCTGTCCATGCCTGCCACGGGTTCAGCTGGGCTGCAGCCAGCAGAGCCACTTGGTGACTGCTCCCCAGAAACTGCAAAATCCTGTCAGCTCGTCAGGCATTTATGGGGGGATGAGGAAGGCAGCAGCAGAAGTGCATCGGCATTCAGAGTGGTCTGAAAGCTCTTGTTAACAGCAGCATAGGTCATTCAGAAGATGCTCTTAGCAAAAACCTAAACATAGCAGTCACTTCAGTGAGATCTGATTTATTCCTGAATGCAAAGGATACCCCCACCACAGCACAAACCCCAGTGACTTTTCTACCCATTTGTTTTACGCAGAGCTCACCAGGCCACAGATCCGTGAAGCCAGTGACAACACTAACAGCTGCCACGTCTTTCCACTACTGCTAAATTTCATCAATACAGGCCAGACTGACTGATCCAGGCTGCAGCCCAAAGAGACTCATTTGGCAGGGTTACGTAAGAAATGAGCTGCTGGCCTGGCTGCTTCATTTTTGTTTATTCACACAAATTAAAAAGTGTGGTCATGCGTAAGTTAATCAATAGCAGAAAACAGCTATCCCCACTTTTTATGCCAGTTGGCCAATTTATTGCTCTCAAATTAAAAAGCAGCAATAAAAAGGCCACAAAACAGAAGACATGTCAGATGAGTGGAGGATGGCGACTGGCTGGAGAGCAAGCCAGGGTGTGACGTCCATCACTGTGCATTTCCCAGAAACCGAGTATAAAACCAGCAAAAGTTACAGATAAACCTCAAGCCAGCAATATACATTAAGACTTTTTGCAATGAAATAGAATGAAGCCCTAGACAAAGCAAAACAAACTTGAAAAAAAGAAGGCAACTAAGAGGAATGAAGAAAAAGATGCAAAGGCACTCTCCTTCAAGAAAGCACCGAAATATCTGACAGTACCACTGAGAATGTCATAGCCATTGTTTAACTGTTTAGAGAGAAAAAGGGTTTTTGCATCCAGTCACCCTTTCAAAAAACATAGAAAAATCGTCTCAAATGGTTGCCAATTACACATTCTGAATTTCTAACACAATTTTTTACTTAATATTCCTGAGGTTATTGTGAAATACTTCCTCCTAATTTACAAGCTAAGAAAACAAACACAAACAACACATTCTTCAGTGTATCTCCAGGCTTTGCATTTAACAACTCTGTGTCAACAGAATCAAAGAATCAGCTAGGTTGGAAAAGTCCTCTGAGATGAAGTCCAACCTTTGACCTAAAACAGAAATTTGCTGGTGTGACTTAAAATTTCCCATTAAGCAAAAAAAAAAAAAAGAAAAGAAAAAAAAGAAAAAAAAGCCAGTCCCTGCAGGAGGTGGCCATTATATGTTAAAATAGTAAAGAAGCTGCAAGCTGTTAAGACTGTGGACTCATGCCTAATATGCACTAACTATGTCCATTACAGCTAATTTTCGCAGCCATTTGGTATCCTGACAGCTCACTCTGAGGTTTGAGATCATTACGATGCCAGCCCCATGCTAGCCTTACGTAATACTGTCTGTATCTGTGTAACTTTTTTCAGCAATGAAGAATTACTTTATTCTAAGGCACAGTGTTCTTCAACCATTAAAAAAACACCCCACATTGAAATAGGGGGAAAAGGGATTGCTTGGTCCAAAGCCCAGTTAATCGAGATGGAATGTCTCCTGGTGCTCACATCTGACCTTAGGGTTTTTCAGGATTTCACTGGTCTCCCTGGTGATAGTTGCTATGAGCACTTTCAGTGTGTGTCACGAGAAATACTTCAAAAGAAATTTTCACAGCTTCCACACAGTCCTTCTAACCTTAGCTGTATTTACTTTTATCAATGCTGTTACCCATAAAAAATAAGTTGTAAAATTCTTCTAATTTTTCCTCTCATTCCTTTGGGAATCCAAGCACTGGACAGCATTTGCCTCCTCCTGCCACAATGGGCCATTTTAAAACCATTCAAGATGAAAAGACTTTTTCAAAACTTGCCCTCCAGGGAAAGAGCTTGAGAAGATGAAGGTGTCTTGTCCTTCTAAAAAAGGCTTAAACCAGGTAAAACACACCTGGGTGTGACGCAAAGTAAACTAAAGCCATGGAGTCATGTTCATCAGCCTCAAACGCTGGGCCCTAAGAATCTCATTGTATTTTATAAATATGAACAAGTTGAATTTCACTCTCTGAGAGGCAACAATAAATCATACTCAGTTCTCTTTCCTTTTTGCTCATTTGAAATACCAGCATTTTCTACATTTTAAGTCACATACTCCTCCAACTAAAATCCAAAATGCTTCTTTATAAACCTTAGAAGATAAAACCGTCTTGCTTGATGTTTGCTCTGTAATACCAAGGCAGCACGGTTCTGCTGTCAAAGTACTGCAGTGTGCCTACTTATATATGGCGTGTTTTGAGCAGTTAAACCTGTTTGAATCCATTTGACAAAATAAAACACTACAGTTCAATATAACAACTTCTCCTGTCTTTTTGTTTTACTTTGTCTCCTGGATATTCTAAAGAAAGTTCAAGTTTAATACATGAAAAGCACACAAAAGCTACACTCATTCATGCTTCTTGGCGTAGTAGTAAATAAAAATTAGCTGGTTATTAAAAAGAGTCAACAACTGCAACCTTATCAAAATTGGTTAGAACATCAGAAACTGAGAAAACCTAAATACACAGATAAACTTAAATACTCTTTCAGAGAGCTTGGGAAACATGATTAAGGTCACAATGTTCAAAAAACACTAGGGTACAATTCCTCTGGCAGCAGTAAAAATGCATTCAGATGTATTAAGATGCATTAGACATCTGCTTAAAAGCTTTCTGGCAAACTTAAGTCAAAATCAAATTTTATACTGAATGGCAAAGCTCAAGTTTTTCCTATAAAAGATTGCTTTACGCACATATTTTTTGGAACAGAGCCTGAAAAAACCTTCACACTTCAAGATGAAAATATCTGGATTCAAAATGGAACTGTAATTCTCAGAGAATTGCAATTCAAGTGCTTTATGCTTTCAACCACTGTCTAATGGACTTCCACTGGGCTACACTTTCTTAAAAAGGAGAGGAAAAAATTCTTGTAATTAGAATATTCAGCCAACAGAGGACTTCTGAGGCAAAAGACTTCCATACTACAATTCCCACAGGAAAACAAAATGGTAACTTGAATATTTTTCCACTTTCACACTGTGGACTAGAATACAAGGGAAGATGCTAGTGTTATCCTCAGCTGCCTAATGGGAAGGCATGCAAACAGAAGGCAGGCCCTGGTACTCCCAGAGGTGCAGAGTAACAGAGAGAGAGCCAACAGACAGAAACTGCGTGGCAGATAATTCAGATTAGCTGCAAGGAAAAACGTTTCTCTGTCATGGCAGTCAAACCAGGGAAACAGGTTGCTTAGAGAGACAGTGAAATCTCTGTTCTTGGACATATGCAAAGCTCAAGTGCAAACAGCCTTGAGCAACCTCTTCTAATGGGCTCCTCAGAACATGCTGGACTAGATGGCCTCCAGACATGTCTCCCAACCTAAATTATACCACAATTCTATATAGGAACTGAAAAAATAAACCGCACGTTCACAGGCAAAGCAAATGTACAACTTCTTCACACACACCTACTTCTCAATAATTTTGCTACACAATCACAGTCAAAGAAAGCTTAACTGAACTTTTCCTTGGATTATAGACAGTGCCCTAGACACATTATGAATTTTGTTCAAATGAACAAAAACATATGCTAAACTCATTTGGAAACAAGAAAAATAATTCTTGAAATAAAAATGCTCAATAGAGTTGCGCACCCAATTTGCCTGTATCAGGAGGACATCAAGACCTCCTTGACAGAATACAAAGAGTTCTGTAAATGCAGTGACTGTTAACGGTGGTTACTGGAAATACACTGGGACAGATTAAAGCTCTTTCAAACACTTTTAATATGACAAGGTCAACAGCCACTGACTCATGCTGCTATATGTATTAGCTTTTGGAAGAAGTGTTATCCAAAAACACAAGCACGATCAGATCAGCCTAATAAAACTCAGGGTAAAAATCTTCACCTCTGTTCATGTAAAAATATTTGTGCAGGAATGTAGGACAGTTTCAGGATTTAGGAAGAAAATTTTTCTGAAATAAAAATGTGAATGTATTCATATTTAAGTAGTATGTATTCTAAGTTTTACTATTTCAGTATGCGATCAACAAACCACAAATACCAGCAAAATTACTTAATTGAGGCCAATTTGAGGGGGAAAAAAAGGCAAAAGGAAAGCCCAACTGCTCCCTGAAGATCTATCTAAAGAGGTCCAGAACCAGCTCCTTCTGGAGCTCCTATTTCTATTATAAAAGCAGTATTTTTTGGCAATTTGGTGAAATGCTAGCAACAATCAAGAAAAGTTATTTTAAGATACATGTCAAGCAAGTGACCTTACCAAAGTACAGAAAGACCGAGAAAACATGCTCCCTTGAAAAAATAAAAATTCAGCTTTTGAATTGGTGACATGTTTCACAGTACAAGGCTTTCCAGCATTTCAAATGCCTGTTTCCATCCTTGAGCTGAATATTCTCTTCCTAGTAAGGAATTAAATACAACAAGTCAGAACTATGGAATATACACAGGGCACACACATTTCTTTCAGTGGGTGGCTGAAGAACTTGCAAGTTGGCAGATGCTTCCTGGGTTACAGATCACCACCGTTCACACTGGACACCTCTAACAAGGACGAAGAATTTTCTAATTCCCTCCCAATCCTATGCATGTTCTACACTTACAATGCCCAGGAAGAATTCCCCTTCAGTCATTCCTAGTCATCTTCTCCATTACTTTAATTATTTTGCTGGCTTCAGCTACAGACAATTTCCCATTTCCGTCCCAAGCCTTTTGTTCCCAAGTTATCTGGAATCACCTTCGCACCAAAGTGGTTCCGCATCTTTACATTTTTAGTTATGCTACCTTCATTATGAGATAGAGAGACTACAATCATATACAGAGTTGAAGAAGTTCTGCACCATGCATTTATATAGCAAACTCTTTCTGATATGTAGCATACTATTAAACCTGGAACACTTAGAGAAAACACATTAAACCAGAGCCACAGTTTAATCCATGGTTTAATCCACAGTTTATTATGTATTTTACTCTTTCCACTGCTCCTTTTAATATGCCTTTGATTGTTTCCTCATTTTTATCTACTTCCTTTCTGAAATATTATAATGGGAAGCGAGGGCTTTTTTGGGAGGCCTTTTCATTTTTAGTAAGAAAACTGAATTAAAATACATTACATCATCTTACTACAACTCTTCAGCATATAAATTGCAAATGAAGCCTCAGAACAAAATCAGAATTTTTCCTGTAGGTTCTTCAACGAAGTCATTTGTACTTGACCATTATTTCCACATCATACCTTTTGTGACTTCTTCCTAGTACATGGAGAAGCAACTGAATTCTCTGGATACTACTGTTTTCTAAAACCACAACAATCCTCATCTTCCTCCATATTCTGCATCATCACCATTCTATGTTACAACTGCTGGTGTATTTCCAGGGTAATTGCTATATATTCATTCAATTTCTATCCACATGGACACAGTCACCTGTTGGTGACATTTGGCCTATTAATGCTATGCAGTTTCACTGTCCTTAAAGCACAAAGCCGTTATTCTAATGTTGTAACCTGCTCCTATTCTGACATATAAACCAATATTGCAACTTCGGAATATTCACTGTGAAAGTATCCTAACTGCAATTCAGACACTCCAATCCATTTGTATTAGTTTATAAGGGTTTGACAGAAGCTTGTAAGGGTTTGTACAGAAGCACTTGCAGACTCAGTCTTGGTTTATCTGTTTCTACATGCTCTGTTTAAATAAGACTGTCAGTTTGTTTCTTGATAATACCTCGTAACACTTCTACCTGTTCTTTCCAGAGAATCTTTTTCATTTTCTACCATAGAAGAGACATCATCCAAAAGCACACAGTAGTTAGCAGTGATTTACTTTTTTCAAGTCTTTAGGTTGAGAGAGGACTGGGTAGAAAACTAAGAGTTACTTGCTCCAACACAGTATCATGCAAATGCAATTATGGTGCTTCCAGACTCCACAATGAAGATACTTGCCTTCCACTGTGGTACAGAAAGGACTTGGCAGACTGTATCTGAGGCTCAGAAACAGCTCCCTGCATTGAGATACACATTGCAGTTGTTCACTTTAAGAGAGGATTCAAACTTCTAACTCTGCCTTGAAAGAGAAGCATACAAAACAAGATGGTATTCAAAAGCCTGTTGGGAAAACTGGCCACCAAGTATGACACAGTCTAGGTTGAAATTCTGTCTGAAGGAAAAGAGAGTCAGTCTGTCTCATAAACTATGCAGAAGAAAAGCCTTGCTTCATGCTGCCTGACTTCAGAGATTCATTGCCTCAAGAGATCAGGACAAAAAGCCCATCAGTGACCATAGTCTAGTGGTCACACCCAGTCTTTGGCAAACAAAAATATATAGCCAAGGTCCCTCTTTACAGGTAAGCAGCTTGTAAAAAAATTGCCACTGAAGTGTGATAATTTCAGAGGTGATTCTTTCTCCCTTTAGCTCAGACTCTAAAAACTACCAGGAATCCATGGGAAGCTAAGTGCTGCCAAAAGGAAGGCAAGAGGAGGCTCTCACCCCAACAGGCTTTTGTCTGATGATGCGGGTATTCTCATCAGGTAAGGGAACCATGACACCGAGTCTCTTCAGCTGCAAGCAACAATAACCATGCTGAGATCTGCTACAGTTTTGATTAGACACTAATTGCACTCTGAACTAAAAACACCCAGAAAACTTGGAGAATTTTTGTGAACTCCTGTAATGTGTAGAATGAATAAAGTATTTTACCAAAGACCAGTTCCTTCTCAAGTGCAAAGAACATGTATTTATCTCCTATGATTTGATACAAAAAGCAAAGCCAGATATGTCAAATAATGTCATTATGGTTTTATTGTCCTCATCAAAAAATACAGAACACACTTTCCAACCGATCTTTAGTATGTTAAAAATGATAGTATGCAATGGTATTTTAGTACACAAGTCCAGGTAAAATTCAAAATTCAGTAGGCCCTTGTGCTGGTTCAAAGGTAAACCAGCAGGAGGAATAAATCCAACTCACAAACAAATTACAAGTCAGAATTACAGTTTAGTAAAAAGATCACAGTAAGTACAAGTGTACAGAGGAAAAAGTCCATTTAACTCACAACAACAAGTGTGTAACCCAGCACCCCTGGGGGACAAACAAAATGGTGATTGTCAACCCCTATGCTGAGCACCACCTGGCCCTCCTAAGTACAAAGTTAAGAGGAAAGAAGGAACCTGTCCGTTAGGATGATGGTCACAGTCCTGCTGAGGTTCTGGTTCTCCTCTGGATCAGACCAGCAGCCCACAGTCCCAAAACCTCAGTTTATATATGCTTAGGCTCAGGTGGGAGTGCCCAGTAC
>JAWWEU010000040.1:32494790-32543221 GCA_035583155.1 Acropternis orthonyx | reverse complement strand
ACACTCTGGCATATTTTTGGAATCCCTGATGGCCCATTAGCAGACATAACCCCTCAGGCTGAGTGTGAAGGTGCTAAATGGCTTCCCGGAGGGGTGTTACCACACCTGAGTCACTGGTGTGAAGACAGGAAACCTTTCTTCTCTCAGAAGTTCCCAAACACCCAGCTTGTAGCCTGAGGGGTCAGGTGTGCCCCGGCAAGCTTCTGCAAATGATCCATTGTTAGCAGTTCATGAGGGGGCCAGGTGGAACTCTTTTCTGTGGGGCATGCAAGTCTCTTTCCTGGTTTCACGGTTGAAGAGGAGAGAGAGGTGATCCCTCTGAGGTGCAGGGTTGGTAGATGAAATAAAAATTCCAAGATTTTAAATCCATAACAGACCTCTTCGCCTTTCTGATCTATTCAAGATCCTACCACTGTTTTGTTTGGGGTTCCTCTCCTTAATCCTGATTCTGGTTGTCCCAGAGACTGTATTAGGTACCTTAATCATTTTAAAGACAAGAAACTAGACCAGAGTCTAAAGGCCAGATAAAAAGAACTTCAGGCTAGAAGACATTAAAAGCCTGTAATAGGCTTTTATATATATAAAATACATATATATATACATTCATATAAAAATATATGAAATTTCAAAATGATATTGAAATAGCTTCTCTGATTTCTGTTCTTCAAAGTTACTAAAAAACTGAGGTAGATACAATTATTGTATAATGAAAGAAAATGAACACTTGTGTAACAATAATTTTCATAGAATCATAACATGATTAAGGTTGGAAAAGACCTCTAAGATCATCAAGTCCAACCATTAACCCAGCACTGCCATCTTTACCACTAAACTACATCCTCAATGTGACATCCACAGATTTTTTGAACACTTCCAGGGATGTCAATTCCACTGCTTCCCTGAGAAGACTGTTCCAATGCTTGAAAATCCTTTGGTGGAGAATTTTTCCTGATATCCAATCTAAACATCCCACGGCGCAACTTGAAGTGGTTTCCTCTTGTCCTATTGTTTGTTGCTGGGGAGAAGAGACTGACATCTGCTTTGCTACATCCTCCTGTCAGGTAATTGTAGGAAGGTCCCCCCTAAACCTCCTTTTCTCCAGGCTAAACAGTCCCAGCTCCCCCAGCCACTCTTCATAGGACTTGTGCTCCAGCCACATCACCAGCTTCACTGCTGTTCTCTGAAGACACTCCAGCAGCTCAATGCCCTTCTTGTAGCAACGGGCCCAGAACCGGACACAGGATTCAAGTGGAGCCTCACCAGTGCCAAGTTCAGGGGAACAATCACTGCTCTAGTCCTGCTGGCCACACTATTTCTGGTATGTTTCCAGGATACCGCCAACTTTTTCTTATAGTAGTGATATTCTAGGTATTCCTCCAGCAGAGAAAACCTTCTGGAGAAAGAAGTGCTAAGTTTTATAGCTTGTAGGCATTCCTGTACCCAGATACACAGCAGCCATGGCAGGAGGTGCAGCTGGGCACACAACTGGATGTTGCTTGTAATGACCATCTGCCCAAATGCAGGTGTGTTGCATGTGTATCTGCCTCTGTGATAAGATGCATGTTCAGCACATTATGGCAGAGCCCAGGACTCTGCTGGCAGCAGAAGGGAAACAGGTTCCCTGGAAGAGAAGGAAGGACAGTATGATCTGCGATGACCAATTGTGTCCTGCAGCTTACCCTCTCACCTGGTCATGAGAGAAGGTGAAAGATGAAAGCTGTGGACTCTGGGAAGAATTGCTTTGGTAAAATAACTACTCCCAAACCAAAGTGTTGCTAGAAGAAAGTTTTGCATATCTTTTAAATAAGCAGTGTACCAGAAGATGCTGTACTCCCTGAATGTAATTAAAACTTTCTCTTCTCCAAGAAGTCCACATGTACTTTCTGACTCCAGCTTGTCAAAGCTGTTTTGGCACCTGACAGGCACCAGCTCCCTGGAGAGGCACAGGGAACACTTCACTCCATGTCATGGCTTCAGCATAACATCATCAATCTGACCAGACAGACAAATCAGGTAACATCTGTGGCTAGCTGCACCTGTCATTTATTATTTATCAAAGTGTGTGTGTGTGTAGGACTGTGCAGAATTTACTGGGGCACCCAATGGTGAAATTGGAAATGGGTATAAGATGATGATCCTAGTCTACTTCAAAAGAACCCCACAAACCTAGTGACTCTCTAAGCTGATTAGCAATTGTTTTCACTGACAGTAGCAGTAACAACTCAATAAAAATGCAGAGAAAATATAAAGTATTAGCCCAAAGAAGTAATGAAATCCTTACCAGGTGCTCCCACATCAAAGATTTCCTGTTCAGTAATACAACTTTTCCTATTATGCACGTACACAACACACGTCATGGTGGATACACAAAAAGATTCCTCTTTCCTCACTTCACCTCTTATTCAACAAAATATTCTCCAGTTTTAATTTTGGCAATATGACCTTAATAATCCCTATATGCCAATTCAGGGATATTTTCTTGTCTTCCATTTATCATATATAAATACCTGCAGAAAACACAAATGCAGTTGCTAGTAGACTGACATGTTTACTGATGAATTTTTCTGTTTACAAGCAACATGAAACAATCATTGCCACTACAAAGTAAAAGCAATGATTTTATATTTCCAAATTGAAAAGGCTTAAAATTAAATTTAAAATATTTACTGTCTTCCTTCCACTGTGTCTATTTTACAGTGTTGATAAGTGACTCTTTCCTTTGCAGGTAACTGCACCAGTGCAGCTTTCCCAGATGGGCAACAGTGCTAAACTGTTCAACAAGCAAGCAGACAAGTCACTGTCAGACTGGCTTCTTGGGTGTCCACCAAAATTTCTTTTGTCTTCAAACAAGTGAGGAAAAAAACGCAAAGAAAGGTGAGCTGGAATAATATTCAGCAGCTTCCCTTCAGCATCTTCACAGCAAGCATTAAACATAATTGCCCAGTAACAGTCAGTCTTATATTCAGAAAGGTCAGCACACGTCCCACCTTCCCCTTCACAGCCTTCTGGCAGGCAGCCTTCAGCAGGCACCCACACAAATGATGTCAAGGAAATGCTGATACGGCAGACTTACCATATGAATACCAAGTACACTAGATTTTTTTAACTGGTTTTCTGGGTTACGACAAACATAGTGAAAGACAACCATGTGCTTAAAATACCATCCTCATACCATAAATCTCACACACACATTTATATGTTATAGTATCACACACACAAAGGAATGCACATATTTAAAATAAGTATCAAAGGAAATTGTGGTTACTGTTTCTGAGCAACCAAACGCCACACAGGAAGGCCACTGTGGTAATATAGGATCCAATGTGTGTGTCATTCACAACCTGCAGATGCAAAGCCATTCTTCACAACTCATTCATTAAGCAGCACTGAAAGAAAGGCCAGTGACCAGAGTAATAAGCACTGATATCTTATGCAAGTTTAGTGCATGTGGTAAACAGTACATAGCAGAATTTCGCTTTAGGCCAGTAGGACACACATGGGCTTACAGACATTGTGTAGTTTCAGATATCTCACTTGAGGTTTTATCCACTCTGTGACCATATCTCATTGTTGCTAATGGCAAATTGTCACTTTAAAAGTACTTTTAATTCTTTAAAGGCAGGTACAGAGCATAATTATCACATTATCTTAGTACACAGTTGCAAAACTTTACACTAAAGTCAAATTGTAATTCAGGTAAGAGTATGCCAAGATGTGACTGGCATTGCTTGCACAATTTCAAAAGAACTGTCAGTCAAAAGCCCAGGAGCTATAAAGGGAAATGCAAGCTACGCATGTCTTCTTAGCACAGCTAAGTTTTAGTTGAATGAAAAGGTTCAAAAAATACAGCATACATGCACTAGGTGCTTTCTTACAGACCACATAAAGCCTGTTGGTGAAATTTAGTTGGCATTATTATAGGCGACTGGCAAGTAAAAGAAATTTAAGCTTGAAATATGCAGTGCATGGCAGACCCATAAATACTGGATTTTAGTTTCAGTTGTGCTGTGCAAATCCATAAATACTGTTCAGAAGAGGATATTCACCTGGTCAATGGACATGCAATTCCTTTGGAGACCAAAGAAACAGGAAGCATGGAAGTGGTGCCCAAGCTAGTAAGACCCTTGGAAAGGGTGAGAAAAATTTATTCCTCTCAATGAAGTACTTATAGGACTTACCCTAAGTTGCCAAACTATTCCTGCTGGGCCAACACATCTCCAGTCTTTCTGAACCATGTATGCTACTGTCCTCACCCAGAGTACAACATGCAGTACAATATGAAAAACAAAGGTGAAAAATCGTTTTGAGGAAACGTTGGAAGACATTACCTCAAGTCTCAAATGTGCTGCAAGATATACAGTATTTTTAAGTTGTTGTCACTTTAAAAGCCTGTGATACCTTATGTTCCAAGCAAAATATATTTTAAAAATCCATACTACCTATCTCTATGAAACTTCAAATGGTGGCATATATGTATATATAGGTATATATCTGTTATAGTGAACTCAGAATAAAAAAGGTCAAATTGCCTGTTCAGCTACCCAACTCCGGTAATAAGTAGAACATTTGTTCAAACAACTATCCAGGGATAATATGGGGATGTGAAAAGAGAAGAGAGAGAGAGAGAGAATATCACATCTTGTTTAGAGGTGCCTTCAAATTCTGCCTTATGTAACAGATCATCCAACATTCTGATCTACAACTTCTATTTGCTGCTGCAAACTGTTTTCAGACCCATCTGTCTGTAGCGACTCCAGAATACTGTTCTATTCTTTCAAGATAAGTACACAATCAAAAAATAAGCAAAGCGGCACACAGAAGGAAGTCCTCATGTAAAACATACACAAAAATTCCTTAATGGTTTGTCTCTTATGATTTTGCTTTGCTATTAAAATATTCAATCAATTAAATGAGACATACAAGATCTAAGTAACTTCCTCAGTAATACACAAATGTTACAACTCAAGTAAAAACTGAACTGCAGAGACATCATACAGAAACAGCTGATGTGCTGGATTGGTATGTGAAACATGAAAAGGTGGCAAATAGGACTGTGCTAAAAAGCAGGTCGAGTCACCCATACAGGCCTTTTGCATATACTGTCTGTTGGCTCTCATGACACTGGGGGCCTGCAGTATGAGGCTATGAATACTCTGGCAGAAAATGAAGTACAGAGACTCTATCAAGCAGAAGTGCTGTAGGTGTGCCATGAGATGACTTCTTCCCCTTTGAAAAAGAGCTCTTTAAGCTAAGAAATCTCAGAATTGCTAGAGAGAAGCACAACCGTTCCAGGTGTAAAAAAACATTTGCTTTTTAGACAGAAAAAAAAAATGCATGGGCATGAGCCCAAGCAAATCCAGATGACATTAAAGAAATGCAAATAGTATCACTTGAGTAAAAGTAAAAACTATGGAGGAATTAATCACTCTCCACTCTGAATGTGTAGCTGGGCAGAAGACTCACACAGAGTACACGCTAGCAACATGAGTCAGTAAACACACTCTTACCCATACTCCATGATGATGCAGACCACAATTTGGGCTAAAGGAAGAACAAAAACGTGTTCATCATGCAGAAAAACTGAATCCAAGCCAAGAAGTACCAAGGAGGCCTGGGGTTCACCACTGAGAGAGCATAGTCAGAAGGCCGATTGGTGAGCTTGGCTCTGGAGCAAAGTGAGCTTGCATGGTGCCATGACACAGGGTGAGCACATCTGGATGACTTGCCATTAAGCACAGCCAGGACATGAGGAAAAGGTACAGGCTGTTAGCTCAGTCTCTTAAGATCTACTGTAAATAGGGTGATTATATTTTAACTAGGAGTAAAAATATATGCGTTCTATCCTAACAAAATCCATTACATAATTCCAGCCTTCACTGTAGTTATGGCAAGAAGCTCTGATTTAACACAGTGAAACACTACCAGGAAGATAGTGCTGCAAATGAGCAGCAAACAGGAAAACCACTAGAAATCTTGTTTAACTAAAATGTTATAAAATGAGGATAAATTTAAGGAAAAACAAGTATTTTCAATCCTCTTCAGATTCAGCCATGTTTTTAGAGGCAAAGTCCAAGTGTTGTTCTGTGTCCTTCCCAACTCATCAGCTATTCATTCTGAATAGAGCAAAAAGCCTACTACCAAAAGTCACTGAAGTCTGATGCAATATATGTACCATTTTCCTCACCTTCAGTGAGATAGAATTTTCAATTGCACAACTCCTTTTATGAGAGTCTAAAAGTGTAATCAGGGTATGTATAGGCCTTATTGTATTAAAGGGAAAAAAATCTGCCTTGCAGTCATCTTGGCATCACAATGTATCCATTAGCAGTTGCTGATTTCAGCTTTTAACAGTGACTATAGCCATATCAAGTCATGAGCTGACCTCTGTTTTTCTGAATGAATGAAGAGGAAGAGAAAAACGTGGCTTCCACTAAGCTTCCATTCCAGCACAGGAAATCCTGTGTGGTTAGATACAGTATGTGTCGTGCTCAGAGATTTCATTCTATTCCCCTTTAAAAAGCCAACATGAGCAGCATGTCACAGGAAATTCTTCCTTATTTTCAGTAGTTCATAGGACAAGGCTTCTTTGGAAACAAGGTCAGCATGAATAGAGCATTGCTTCCTTATCACTGCTAAGCAGATGCGTTGAGGATGCGAGACACAACACTGCACCCTGTCCCTGAATACCTCTTTTCATAAATTTCAGCACATGAAGCTCAAGCAGTTAGAAGTTCCTTTGGTGCTTTTTCATTTTGAGATTTTTGTATTGCACACTTTTGAAAAATATGTTTTTTAAAAATGCACCGAGCAACTTTAAGGTTAAACTCTACCTTAAAAATAATAAATTTTAAAAAATCAAACTTCCACCTACTTTCAAACAGACAGCACCACAGAGCAATGCCAACAAAATCAAAGAACAGAGGTTTGGCCACCTCTTTGGGAGGTGTGGGGCTCAATTCCACCTCCTGTTGCAATTTATGACTTTCAAGGTATTACTGTAAGTTTCTTCCTCTCTGCAACTCCACAGTTTTATGTAAAGCTCCAGCTGTAATTATTCATTTAACTTAATAAGCAATTTATGCAGGAATTATATGCCTAAAGAGTGAAAGCAAATTCCAGTTTTTCCTGATGTAAACCACTCATAAAACATGCAGTTTTCCCCTGTGCCAGCGGGGCTACTGTCAAGTACACTGATGAATAAGGCATTGCTAATTTCCCTCAAAATAATGTCTTGAAAGGTTTGCATTGATAACAACAGCAGTACCTGAAGTATTTGCATTTATTTTTTGCATATTTTTGAAAGGGATAGAGGGAAAGTAGGTTTAAAAGTAGCAGCAGTTTGTCACACAGAACTATCTAACTAGTGGTAACCAACAGCAGACACCTCAAGACATTTAAAACTTAAGACACTTAACCCTGCCATGTCCAGAGAGACAGAATGGGCATGGTCCATCCACCACATCAATCGAGTGCTCTTGGCAGTGGAGACACAGAGACAGCATGCTTGCTCTCATGGCTGCAGACTCTTTGATTAAGCATTTAGATGGAAGAGCTCAGAGGTGAGACTCTGCCAGCATTCCTCAGGCAAAAGGGTAGCAACAGCCACCTTTGAAACACAGCACGCAAAAGGAGTGAACATAAAAGAAGGAAAACATCACAGAGCAGTGACAAATAGTCCTAACAGTTAAAATATACCATAGGCTGAGGCACACAGCAATATGCGCTACTCTGGTTGCACCGCATATCAGTCCCATTTCAGCTGAGCAACTCCACAAGTATTTTGCAGAAGAGGCACATAAAACCAGCAAATATAAACCCATTCTCAACAGGTTTGCCTTCCTAATTTTCTGGCTGCAGATCCCCTTTTAAGTAGTTCACAAAATCCCAAGTGTCCTCACACTGAAACTGCTCATGTAGCAACAGTCCCAAGCTGATGAAGTCTGGGATCTTATATGTTCCTGCTAGGCTGGAATGCTAAAACAGTCCTCAGGCTCAGTATGAAAATGGGCTGGGTGAACACAATTACCTGGGATACAACCTCTCCTATTTTTTTCATAAGAAAAGGCATAATGCAGGAGAGGTTATTGGAAATTCATGTCTTGAAGGAAATGACAACAGTAATAATCAGCAGATAGAACACTTGCCATTTAAAATGTGTTGTAGAATGTAATACCTCTCTAAAGGTGATGCAGGTCCTTTCAGCTATGTCATCAGATAAGGAAAAACATCTTATACTGTTCTGGGGTTTTTGAACATCCAGAAGCCATTTTATAATCTACAAAAAAAGTTACTGTAGAGTCTGCTGCATGTGGAATCACAAACTTAATTTTACAAGTAACTTCTAAAAGAAATGGCACAGGATAAGAAAGTAGTATTTTAATAAAAACACTAGAACAGTAAGGAAGTGCAAACATAATCTCTTTGAGCATTTAAGTAGGTAATTGGTAGAATATTCCTATGACAGTGGGACAATGCAGGCTGATTTTGCAGTGTGAACAGCAACAACATCGGCTTTGCCCTGAAGAGCAAAGCAGTAATTCCTCACAAAGGAGGAAGATATCTCTTCAGGTATCCAAACCTTAAGCCTCTACTTTTTTTTTTCCCCAAGATATTGCTGTTATCTTAAACCTCAATATAATTTATGCAGCCAGTACAATTTATTTAATACCTCAACACGTGTGAGATAACGAATAGATTTTCCTTTAATTGCAATGTAAGTCTTAAAAGAAAATATCATGACCCAAACCACACCTGACCCCTTAGATATTTTAACACTTTATTTGGATTTGCTGTTTCTCACTTAAAAGCTGTATTGGAAACCAGTTAAAGAAGGTACAACTGGTCCAGACATAGCAGGAACTTCTCCCTCGGCAGAGCATACTGTACTCCAGAGTTTTTCCTTTATTCTTAGAAATCTGTGTGTGTAAAGCCAGGAAACAACATCTTGAAACGAAACACGGTAAGTACTTGTGTTGGTGCAATTCACAGATGTGTTGTTAAGATCCACTGCTTGACTCCAGTGCATTTGACAGGGCAAAACCTTGATTTCTTTCTGGATGTGAAGTTCAACTGAAGCTGAAAACAGAGGCTGAAGTGCTATTTCTGTTCTAACAGTGATTATGGAAAATCCAAAACAGTTCTTTCTCAGTATTACTCAACTAGTAATTAAACCTGACCAGTTCACTGACAGGTTGTTTAACATTAGCTGGTAGGGTCCCAGAACACAGAACCAACTGGAGTCAGAAAAGCCCTTTCATATATCAGGTAGGTGCAGGAGGAGCCAGAACTACCTGGCACAGAGGCTGCTGAAGCAGCTACAGCTGGTTCCACCTTGCTTTGGAAGGGCCAGGCTCTGGGATCCCATCACCTGAGTGTCACACTCAGCACTCCCTGCTCCCATCCCTCAGAGCTCCACAGTCCAAGGTGACTGTTTTTGCACAAGGCTTTCAACCTGTGAAATCTGTACTGCTTGGCTCAATCACATATATTGCTTATTCTACGAGCACCTATTACATCAGAAACAACAGGGAAAAGCTTCTGCCTGAAAAATACACAGCATAAGCTACACCGACATCATAATAAACACATACTAGCTACGAGAAAGGAGACTAGAAGGCTAGAAACCACTCCTCAAACAGGACACAGCTTCCAGGAAGTCACTATTGAGAAATTCTAATAATTTACATCATGTTTGTTTAAGGAATTATTTGCATGCAGTATACTGTAAGACAGAAATGGGAAAATAATACCAGAGCTGAGAGCAAGCAAGACAGCAGAAAGCATGATCATAGATGCAAGGACATATTGACCAAAGTCATTAAGGAGGACTAGTTGCACAAGTGACTTGGCTTAAGGTCAGTGTTAAATTCCTCAGTACTTAAAAAACCTAAAAATCATCAGTATTCATCCCTTTCCTGGCAAAAAGTCTCATTCTTTAGATTACCTTTTTAACAGAATAATTAAGGCAGAAGAAAGCTGGAAGTTTCCTTCTGGAACAGTCAAATCAATCCCTATGTAGATGAATCAAACCTTATGGGAAAAACAGTCCTCTTTTTCAGTTTCATCTTCAGCACAGAAGTATTTCATTCTAGTAACTGAAGTACATTACCAGGTTCATTACCTCTCACATGCAGAAATATACTCTTCTGTAACTTAAACCTGTCTAGTTAAGACATTTCATGTAGCAACAGACTGCCAGGCCAGAGGAAGGAACAAAACAAATATTTGTGTACTCAGAGAGCTATGGAATTCCTGGGGCAACAGGCCACTCAGAAATTACAGAGGGCCTTGAGGGGCTGAAAAACTTCACTACAGCATATGAGGCTAACCAGTGGGCAGCTTCAGTGGAATGTGTGTGGGGGGAACCCCCAGACAAACAAACCCACTCCAAGCCTTCCATACCTTAATAACTAAAGTACAATTTCTAAACATTATGGGTTGAATCACTCAACTGGTCTCCACAGAGGCTTGATATTTCCCATTCAGGAACAATCATCAATTTCATCACTGTGGTCACTTGAATTTTAAGGGTTCCTTTGACAGTGGTAAAAGGATACCATAAAATAGGAATCAGCTTTATTGCTTTTTATTATTCTTTCAGGCAAGAACTATTTTAATCTCACCAGAACTTTTTCCAGGCTGTTAACAAGCAGACAGGTCATTTCTGCAGAGGCTTTTACCCCACTGTACCAGAAAAGGAAGAAAATGATACTTAGAAAATGGTAATAGGAAAATGGAAAAAGCAGTTCTGCTTAAAGACAAACAAAACAAAAAGCACATTCACAACGGCAGTAAGAAAGACTGTGAAGATTCACTTACTAGCTCTAAAACCTTACATTTTCACAGCATAAAAACCAAGATATTTGGTACTTGGTTAACCAAGTTACATAACTCATAGTGACAACTGGCCAAGCTCCTTTAATCTATGTAAGAACACTAACATTTGAGGATTAAACACAGAAATGTGGCAATTAAGGCCTCCAATGTTTTTAACAGTGTATAGTCAAAGAGATTTTCATCTAATGGAATTAGGAAACAGAAGTGTGTCTTCTTTAGCATATTAACAAGCTTGCATTTACTGCTGTCAGTATTAGACCTTCAAGTACAGCCATCATACAAATAATCAATGAGAATAGTTAGCAAAATGCCAGTCTGATATTAGTCAGAGTTATTCAACCAAGGAAAGGTCTATAAGTTTAGGAATAAGAGAGTAGCATTTTTCAGCATGGAAATTGGTTTGTCAACAACCATTCTTCTCCTGCACAAAACCTCAAACAATGTTAGCTCTGAGCAACACTAGCTTCATTTAGTGGCGGGGAAAAAAGGCGTCCCTTTGTACCATCAGTTTTGTGCCCTTTCAATAGCAGCTCCTGTGGTAGATTGGTGTGGACAATCGCAGTGACCATCTGTGACTATGAGACAGTTTGATAGCTGCAAGACTAACTTAGGTTCGGCATCACCACATCTTGCCCTGCTGAGTCTTTCATATGGCTTTGAAAAACTTAATGAAAATGGATACATTCAAAGCTGAATAAAAAGAGGTCTCAACAGGCTTGACCCTAAACCTAAACAATGGAACTGCAATGCCGGCACCATTGTAGCAACACAACAGATGTAGGTCGTGTTAGCTTTCATCTGTAGCTGTGACTGATAGCTTGCAATTTGCTGACAAGACGCCTAGTTTCCATTTTCATTTGGTTTGTAGGCACAAATTTCAGGGGTTCAATTAAGATGGAAGATGCACTTTTTTCTTTTTTTGGTTGTTCACAGAGAAAACTCTTGCAAACACTATAGTCAGCATGTGTCACTGACCTAGGGACATTCTTACACTAAATGCACCCTGAAGAATTTATTCTAAATTACTCAGTGCACAACAGGTTTAAAAAGTTTAGAGAGGAGTATTACTGCTTAAGCAAAAAGGTCAATTCATAAAACCTTTATTATCAGTGCAGTATATAGCTTTAATATATAGCAGTATTTTCCTGCTTGATTTAATTATGTAATCTAAATTGTATGAAATTTTGTTAATTAGCCCCATAAATCCATCCATCATAAGCACACATTCACTGCCAATACATCCCCACCATGTGATCTGTCCTATTTGGATCAAGGTGAGAAATTGATTTATATTGGATCTGGGAAAAAACAAGCAAACAAACTAAATATCCTAATCTACACATATTACTACACATATTACTTGCAGAGCAGTCACAAGACCCACCTGGGTCAGGGCAGCCCTTGGTATCAATACAGGCTAGGGGATGAACAGATCGAGGGCAGCCCTGCCGAGAAGGACTTGGGGGAGCTGGTGGATGAGAGGCTGACATGGGCTGACTATGTGCATTTGCAGGCCAGAAAGCCAGCTGTATCCTGTCCTGCATGAAAAACAGCAGGTGGTCAGCAGGTCAAGGGAGGGGATTCTGCCCCTCTACTCCACTCTGGTGAGACCCAACCTGCTGCATCCAGCTCTGGGGTCCCCAGCACAGGAAGGACATCGACCTGTGGCAGCGAGTCCAGACGAGGGACACCAAGTTGATTAGAGGGATGAAGCATTTCTCTTATGAGGGAAGGCAAAGATTATTGGGATTTTTCATCCTGGAGAAGAAAAAGCTTCAGGATGACCTAACTGCAACCTTCTACTACCTGAAGGGAGCCTACAAGAAAAATGAAGAGAGATTTGTTATGAGGGCCTGCAGTGACAGGTCAAGGGGCAATGGTTTCAAGCTAAAAGAGAGTAGGTTTAGAGTAGATATAAGGAAGAAATTCTTCACTGTGAGGGTAGTGAGGCACAAGAACACGCGGCCCAGAGAAGTTGTGACTGCACCATCACTGGAAGTCTTCAAAGTCAGTGTCTATGTTTGAGACAATCTGGAGGGGCAGAGACCTCAGACAGAAGTCTCCTTCCTTTGATTCAATACCCCTGGTTTCTCCAATAGTGAGAGACCAAATATGCCCTGATGCAAGTGAAAAAATAACTCCTTACCAAGAAGAAATGCTGATAACAATACTGATAAAACTGGGTTAAACCAACTGATGAGGAGGAACTTCCCAAGCTCCACCCACCAGACCAATTTGAGGTGGCGGCCCAGCTTCCCCCACGCAAAAGAGACAAACGTGGCCACAGGATAGAGATAAGATGGCCATCCTTCCATGTGGTTCGCCACCCTGGTAATAACCTCTTGTCATGGGTAATCAAGAAGCCAATAAAGGGAGATCCTCTGTTCAACTCACAAAGCGAAAGAAACTGGCCAGGAACGTGAAGGCTGGAGTGGTCATAGCTGCAATGGCTAGGGACATGAAGGACTTCTGCAAGTGTATCAACAACAAAAGGAAAGTGAGGGAAAAATGTGAGGCTGCTGTTGAATGGAGCAGTGAACACAGCGACAAAGGATAGAGAAAATGCAGAGATATTTGATGACATCTTCACTTTGGACTTGAGTGGCAAAATTTTCACCAGGATCCCAAGGAAGGTGAAACAAAGTAATTCTGGCAATAGTTTCCAAACATGTTAAGGAAAAGAATGTGATTTCAAGTAGTCAGTATGCAATTATGAAAGAAAATCAGGCTTGACTAACTTGATAACCTTCTACAATGAGATGACTCCCTTGGCAGGTGAGGGAAGAACAGTGGATACTGTCTATCTTGACTTCAGTAAGGCTTTCAGCACTGTTCTCCTACAATACCCTCATGGAAAAACTGATAGAAGTATGAGCTAGATTAACAAACAGTGGGGTGGACTAAAATCTGATTGAACTGTCACCCTCAAAGGTTTATGATCAGCAGTATGAAGTCCAGCTGGAGGCCAATCATCTGTGGCATACCCCAGGGGGCTGATACTGGGGCCAGTACTTTATAACATCTTCATTAATGACCTGAATGATTGATCAGAGTGCATCCTCAGCAAGCTTACTGATAATACAAAACTGAGAAGGCAAGTTGATACACCATATGGTTGTGCTGCCACTAGGAAGGCACTGCCAGCAGGTAAAGGTGATTTTTTGTCTCTACTCAACTGGTGAGAACTCATCTGCAATGCTGTGTCCAGTGCTGGGCTCCCAGGTACAATGGGCATACTAGAGTGAGTTCAGCAAAGTACCACAGAAATTATTAAAGCACTAGACCATTATTCATCCTGAAGAAGAGAAGGTTTAATTTGGATCTTAACAATGAGCAAAAATATATAATGGGGGACAGAGGGATGAAAGAGAGAAGATGGAGCCAGACTCTTCTCAGTGATGACTATGGAAAGAACACGATGCAACAGGCACTAACTGATATTCAGGAAAAAAAAGACTTTTTAAAATTTCCACTCTCAAGTTACTAAGATCTCCCTTACATGAGGTTACTGTATCGATCCTTGTGACAAACAAGAATGAGCCATGATCAAGTCAGGCAACAGGAAGAGCCATTCAGCAGCACATTCTATAAATGCAACACAATGTCTCTGCCTCTCCTTCCTGGTAAAGAATCCCACATGCCAGCTGAGGTTGTTCCAAGGGGAGAGAGGACAATAGCTTTATTTGCTAATACATTACTCATATGGGATGCAGTAAAGGCGATGCAAGACGTGGGTCAGAGCAGGAGATTTAAATAAGTTTCAAGTACACTGCTACTACGCAGTGTCCTTTACAGCTCTGCAACTAAGATGCACTGTGTTCTGCACTCAAATGAAGTTTACTGCTTACCCAGTGAAACTAGAATGTTTCATTTCTAGAACAGTCCACAAAATAAAGTTTTCAGCAATGAACATCACATGAGTTATTTAACATAAAGGGCTATGCCCCTTCCTTTCCAAAAGACTGACGAGAAGTCCAATGAAGTCAATGGCTGCTTTCTTCTGAATTTAGCACATTTGGTTAGGTCCTTTAAAGGGACATGGATTTTGCTCTGGAAAGTGCTCTCTTCATAGGAAAGAACAGAAGGCTCTAAAATACCCAGAGATATAGTCCATTTCCCTAATTACCTATCTCAAGCCATGTATGAGAGCTCTTCTACCCAAACAAGGAGTAGAATCAATCGTTTCCCAGACAACGACAGCCTTTTGTCATTGTTTGATTTGGCATTTAAACTGCAGAGGACAGGCATAGGACAGATGGCCAAAGCTTCATTACAACTATCTTTCTGAGGTGTTCCTTTATAAAACTCATTTAAGATTGCACATAATAAGCCAGCAAACATTAGACAAGCCAGTGCAAAAGAAAACCAGCTTCAAATCTGACAGGCTTCCTCTTAACAGTATCTGTTGGGAAGCGGAGACTACAGTCTGGGTTTTTTTGCCAAAGGTAATTTCATAGACAAATTAAGAAACCCTTGAAGCTACTACATATTTGTCCTTAAAGGTGCCAGTTTTATAATTTATTGCACACTGGCAAGTGCTGAGGCTGTACAGGTTACTGACTTCAAGACCTCAACAACACAGAGCAATGTACACCCCAGAACATCCCAGAAAAGATTTATTGTCATTCTTCATGTTTAAAGGAAATACTGCACTGTATTTCGGTCACACAAGCCAAGTATAAAGATGAGCAAAGGAAGAATGCAATTAGAATGCATGTACCAACCTAAACCCAAAATACTATGCAGTGGAAACACGCCTTTTAATTTTACATTGCAATAAAGGTACTTCCTGTATGAAAAATTAGAAGTGAGCAAGAAAACCTCAAACCAAACCACTGAGTAAGTTGAAAAAGGTCTCCTTAAAATATCTTGACTCAGATGCTCAGGGATGGGGAGAAGGGAAATCTTATTTTAAGAGCTTCCCAAGTAAAAATTACTGGTTTATTGTAAACTCAGCACTTAACTTTGTAAACAGATGTGCTTCTTCCAAACTTCCTTCACCCCATCCATTGTTTTATTTATCTGATTTAATTTAAGTTTCTCTTACACAAAGGAAAAGAGAATGCAATTTAAACTCCTGTCCTAATTAAAGGTTTCCTTTTTCTATTATGAACCTTACTTGACTGCTCAATACTATTGCCCAGAAGAACAATACATATTTAAATCTCTAATCCCCACAAGGGAAGACAGTCCATTTGGAGTTCTGCAGTAACTATAACAACCTTGTCTGGGGACAAAATACTATTAAAAAATATGTTAATCTAAACTTTCTTCCTGACTCTAACACTCTACACCTGCTGATCTTTACATTTCTAAGTCATGTGTAGCTGCCTCCTATACCAGTTTGCAAGGTTTGAACTGTGGAGAGGATTCAAACTCAGAATTAGACACATGTCAGTGTCAGAACACACCACAGGATTTGCACTACCACCCATGAGACTTTTAGAAACAAAAGTGACCTCCACAAACAGCTGCATATCTCAAGCTCTAGCCCTGGAAATCAGTAGCAAGACATTTAGGACAGCAGCTTTCAGTCTATAGATTTTTCACTCAAAGACAGAAGTGACCAGTAAGTTCATCCCACTCAAAAGAAATGCAAAACTTACTTTCCCAGCTTTGCTTTTCATAGACAACCTGCAAACATGAGCCTGCAGCTAACTGAGCTATTTAGCCTGCAGGATGATAAAGAATGACAATATAAATATAATTTGTAAATTCCATAGGTGGGAGCCACTGAACACAACAGTGTCAAGCTGCTGAACACATCTTTTCTTTTCTTCAGAAATTTGAGTGACTGTTGACATGGTGGTGTTCAGTTCTGTTTAGGTACATAATACAATCTAAGAGGCTCCATGGGAAATGTCTTACAGGTCCTCATTCATTTCTTGACCAAGTATATTACCTTCCTACACGTAATTCCAAGTTTGATCATGATACAGGCAAGTGCACATTCAGTAGTGGGGCGGCATCTGCAACCAGTGCCCAGCCATATAATGTGGTGCACACATACCCCAAATATGCATCTCAGATCACAAGACAACAATATAGGTAGTTGCAACAGAAGGAAGGCACGTAGGTTTGTGAGGGACTACAGCAGAGAAAGTAAGATTTTGGTTACAAAAACAACCCAAAATCAAACAACAAAAAAATCACTGTAATAATAACTTGGCCCACAGCTTGCCCCAGAATCCTATCTGGGGCAACTCTCTGGATGGAGGTGATTCTGATAGCCTGAATCTGGTCTAGGTTGGCTATGTTTGTTCAAGGCTAAAGGGTATCATCACTATGGATTCAGGGCCTTGCATTACAAGTAAAAAAAATCATCTCTTTCTGGGTAGTGCTCTGTATTTTATACACACAGAGACACAGAAGATGTTCAGCAATATGATCCTGTCACCAAAATACTTTTCCTATGACAATGTTTAGGGAAATAAATAATTTAAGGAATAAATAATACACCTGTAAAGCAAATCAACAAACTTACTTGAAATACAAACTCAAAGCTTTTTTATATTAACTTTTGCTCAGGAGGTAAAAATCGTTCTTGTTCAGTATTCTATGGAACCTCCATTCCATCAATATCGCAATTTCACAGCTAAACATATTAATAGGGTCATAAATATTCAGATTATGTAATAAAGGCAGTGAAAGCAGATGATAAAATGCTGTTAACATTCATTTACAGCAGCTGGGAAGGCCCTGCCAAATGTTGCTTTACATAACAGGTCGTGAAGCTCTGACTGCATTAGGCTTTCTGATCACTCTTCCTTTATCTGCCATGATTTTGAACACAATATGAGACAGAGCAGACTAACCAATGGATTTAGAAGCCTTTTCAAGCACACCAACATTTCAAAGGTTTAAAAGATTAAAACATCCAAAAGGGCCTTGTGGTTACTGCATTTGTGATTTTGCATTTTATAGTGCAGACATGAAAGTGACATTCACATCATTCTCCATTACCTCACAATTCAGTGCCTCCAATAAATTTATTTTATTGGAGCATGCTTTAGTTAAGCTATATGCAAAAAAAGGAAGTAACAGTAAGTAAACTGAAAACATCACCACTACAGTTTTCACACGGCATATTGAGTACTACTGAAACAATCCATAATGTGTGCATAATCCTGTCCACAGCCCACACTGATCTTATCTTATGAGTTGCATCTGAGTCTTGCTTTGCTTCAGTATATTCTGCATCATACTTCCTTTGTTTCAGAATTGTCTCTGCTACACTTAAGAAGTCAGGATTCCCAAAGCATGGGTCAGATCCTATAAGCTCTCAGGAAAGTATTAGCCAGGCACATTGACTGTGGGACTAGGTCTGTGTTCTACTGTAAAAAATGATGACTCATAGTTTGATTCATTTGTTTTTGCATATTCCCATGACAAAATTAAACCCAATCCTGCAGACATTATGGAGGTTAGGAGCCCTGGGAAGGTTAAGAGCTCTGGTGAGGTCAACGAATTCATGTGTGTGAAGTAAACAAGGCTGTGCGTAACAGGACACACAAGCAGCTACTATTCTGCTTGTAAAAGCAGTACCACTTCACTGATCCCTCCAGTCCTGCATTAGTAAGCAACTATTCAGAGAATTTGAATACATTCAAAGCCTGATGCTTTAACTAACTGAAATTTTACTGCAGTGGGTCTTAAGCTTTTCTTGTAGCTCAGGCTCATTAGAGAACACTGACATGTCTATACACAACTGCGCAGCTTCCTCAGAACTTAATGACTCAGGCTCCACCTCATCCATGTGGGGCACTGCTTCAGCAAGGCCCATCTCATCACTTGGGAAGCCACCTAAATACCAGATGTTGGAAAAAACATTAGCCATCTCAGGAAAAATATAATTCACAAAGAAAAACACCAGTTTCATCAATACTCATTTACTATTGTGAAGTTTCCATCAAATAACAAGGAATTTGGTACTCCTTTTTTTGATGGGAGTACAGCTACCCTCAGTCAACTTATGGAGACTCTTGTCAGTCCATTCAGTCACCTGAAATTAAGATGTCTCTTTAAGTTGTCCTCTTTCTCAAGTTAGAGGAGAGTCTGACTTAGAAGAGACCAAAAATGTTTTTTTTTTCCACTAAGTCAAGTCTGCTCGCTCAAGAACTACAGAAGGAGGTATGTCTTCCCAAAATCACACACTCTTGAGGTAAGATTCAAAGGGGTAATTCCAAGGTTATAAACACACTGTAATAGGAATAATGGCTCATATGATCCTAAAACAGGTCTGAATCTCCACTGCACAACACAATATTCAAATTGTAACCTAAAAAGCTGTTTTTAAGAGTACCTTGCAAACAGACTTACAGACAAGGTGGAGGTTTCAGTGATCACAGCTAATCCCATGATCTCATATACTACTGACATCTTATGAACTAAGAAAAAAAAGTAATTGCAGAGACATAATTAAAAAAATATTTAAATTAAGTTTCAAATATCTTAGCACAAGTAATGCTACGCAAAACCAAAGTCACATAATGTAAACAGCATGTGCACTGCAAATCAGATATTACAACTGAAAAAACAACAGATAACATGTAAGTACATACTTAGAGAACTGAAGTTTCTATTAAGTCTTCACATGTATGCTATCTCCTTATTTATGGTATCTCTGAAGCTTATAAGCATACTCTTATCCAGTAGGAACTGCTTCTGATTCAGGCTGCATCAGCTATTCATTTATCCAACAGTTGATTACAATTAAAAAAAAAGTCATCAAATGAATAGTTAAATTATTGGATAACTGAGCATAGTAAGAACAAATTGCCCTTTCCAATGCAAAACATGCCAGTGCACAAGCTCAGAAGCACACCTGAAGGGTTGTCTTAAATCCCCTTTTAAATTAAGTTGAAAAAAATTTGGACATTTCCATCATTTCCATCTTCTAGCCCAATTCTCAGCTACAGTATTTTGCATACAGCAGTTCAAACAACCTGACTTCACCACATGCAGCTGCAGCAGTACAAGTAAAGAATAGGCATGTTAATACACTCAAGTAAAGCCCCAAATCAGTAACAAGTACTTTGGCTTCTTGAAGGACTGTCTGCTGCCCTACAAAACAGTTCTGCAAAGGAAATAACCTGATCAACTGTCATGACTGGTAAAAAGTTCTTTGGTTTTCCTCCTTACAGCTATATTAATACATTGTAAACATTCACCTCTAGTCACTAACCCCCAAAACATTCACTGTTATTTGACTAACAACTGCAGACTTGCCTCAGTAATATTTGCAGACCCAGTGCCCTTCCTTCCTCCTTAAACATCAGTTAAGGTAATTTTTCTGCCCCCAAAAAAACTCCAAACAAACCCCTATGTTCACAGGTATGAAATAAGCCAGGAATATTTGCAGAGTAAGCTATTTGCAAATCTGCAACTCAGGCACCTGGAGAGCAGAATTGCCATGGGACAGAGGACTGACTATGCTGTATGGAGGGAGTGTTGCAGAGTCATCGAAGCAAAGGTTCAAGCAAACAGACATTCATTTGTGAACCTTTCAAACATCTTTTTCACAGATTGTCTGCAAAACTAGAGACAGTCTGCCAAATATTGCCACAAATGCTGGCAGGGCCTTAACATTAAAAATCATTACAAAGGAAAAGGTTAGGGGTTTTTCTGTATACTGTATACACATGCAATGAATAAATAAGGTATCCTCTGAATACTTCCCCTCCAGATTAATAAAGTATTCTTAATTTAGAATGTTCACATAAATATCTCAATTCTGCAGCCCTCCTTTTCCATTTCTTTAAAAAAAGAAGTAGAGCAGGAACACACTCTGGCTGGAATATATAGCAAGACTCCTATCTCTCTGTTGACCACTTTAACTACCAGGCAATGGATTCATAACCACTCTGCAAATAATTAAATATTCATTAAGTCTGGGAAAGAGCTGGAGAGCTTCAACAAACAAGAAATCAGGGAGACACGTACCAGAATTCTCATTTCCTTAGTTCTCAGACCAATCATTTGCAAGGTCAGTGAGCTGTATTCCAGACTCAATTTTGAGTAAGATAAAGGTAGCAAGATGTGAAACCAAACTCCTCATGCAAATGCTCTGATCACTAGGAAGGATGCACTGATCAGATTCATTCCTGATGCCGCAATTTCATACAATTTTCACATGGTTCAGCAAAAGAAGCTAACATTTTCAGGTCTACTCTGGTGGCAACTCAGACAACATCAGCATGGATGAGGATGGTACTTCTGTCTCTGCCAGCGGGAGGCAGGGCAGTTTCTGGTCTATAAATACGGGAATGATGTCAGAGATGCTGTTTCAAACTATAGTGCAAAATAAATATGTAGGCCAGTATATGAAGTCACATAACCATACCCACAGACACCTCTGAAGTGAGGCAGCAGTCAAAGGGGAACTAAATGTGGCATCTGAAAGACAGGAGCTAGTTCTTTTATGCATTTAATCCCATGGGATATTTTTCAGCCTAGGCTCTTAGAGGTCTCATGGAAGACTGAAAAGTGCTATTGTAGTCTGAAAATCTGTCCTCTTAAGCATGAGCAGAGAGCTCCATGATGTAGAGTCCACCCTGGAACCATGAGGGAACAATATAGAGCTATACTAAACTGCCTGGCAGGCCACTAGCAAAGCATATGCTTGGAATCGCCTTGAGCCAACCATAGGACAACCCATCTCTTCTCACCAGTAACCCACTACTTTGCTAGTCAGGGTGGTATATATATATATATTGGAGTAATTCCACTTTGGCTCTTATTTTCATTGACTTTGCCCTTTCGATATGCAAAAGAGGGTATTTCTTGGTCAAGAAAAATATTTTTGCAGGTGCTAGGGTCCATCAGTGCTGGTAAGTTTTAAAATGTCACCTCCTAAGGGCACAGGAGCAGGCAATTCCCAATTGTTGGAAGTCAACCAGGTGAGGTAGAGGGCCAGCTTGGCTGAGCAGGGATCTTCTCTTGGAAAGAAGGCAAAAAAGGAAGGTGCATGTCCAGTGGAAGCAAGGTCAAGAACATGGGAAGAATTCAAAGATGCTGCTTACTGCTGTAGGAAGAAAATTCACGTGGCCAAAGCTCAACTGTATTGGAAGCTACCAAAAATTTGGGGGACAATAAAAAGAGTTTTTTAAATACATTAAGGACAATAGGTAGTATAGAAATATCACTGGCCCATTACAGGGTGAAGATGGTCACCTCACAAAGAGGGACAGACAAGGCAGAGGTGTTTAACACTTTCTTTTCCTCTGTCTCCAACATGGATCATAGACCAAGGTGGCCTCAGTGCACTGAGCTGAAGGACCCTGACTGTGAGAATGATCAACTTCCAGTTGACCCTCAAATTGTGCAGGATCTGCTGTTCCAGCTGGATCCCTACAAATCCATGGGGCTTGATGGGATTCATCCCAGAATCCTTAGAGAGCTAGTTGACGTTATTGCAAAACCTCTGTTGATGCTTTTTGAGTGGTCTCAGGAATCTGAAGAGGTCCCAGCTGACTGGAAGCTGGTGAATGTTCTGATTTTCAAGAAGGGCAAGAAGGAGGACCCTGGAAACTACATGCATGTCAGTCTCACTTCAGTGCCAGGTAAAGTTAGAGATTTTCTGGGAGGTATTGAAAAAACACCTGAAAGACACCACAGTTGTTGGTCACAGCCAGCACAGCCTCATGAGAGTGAAGTCCTGCTTATCAAATCCGATATCCTTTTATGACAAGGTAACCCACTTAAGTTGATCCAAGGGAAGCCAGTTGATGTAGTATTTTTGGATTTCAGTAAAGCTCTCTATACTCTCTCTCACAGGATCCTTGTGGACAAAACGTCCAGCACAGCTGGATAAACACATCATGTGGTGGGTGAGCAATTGGTTCACCGGTCGAGCACAGAGAGTAACAGTGAATGGGCTAACATCAGACTGGTGACCTGTCACCAGTGGGGTTCCACAGGTCTCTATCTTGGGCCCTGAGCTCTTCAGCATCTTCATACATGACTTGGATGCAGGACTGGAAGGGATACTGAACAAGTCTGCAGATGACATAAAACTGGGAGGAGCTGCTGACTCCCTCAAAGGCAGGGAGGCCCTGCAGAGAGACCTGGACAAATTAGAGGGCTGGGAAATCACCAACCATATGAAGAAATTTGTCACTGTGAGGGTGGTGATAAACAGGTTGCCTAGAAAAGTTATGGATGTCCCATCCTTGGAAGTGTTCAAGGCCATGTTGGATAGGGCTTTAAGCAACCTTGTCTAGTGGAAGATGTAACTGCCCATGGCAGATGATCATTTGAGAGCCCCTCCAGCCCACACCATTCTGTGTTCTGAAAGACAGGCAAAAGCTGCAGAGCAAATTTTATGCATGTGACCTACTTGTCTTTGGTAGTTATCCTTGCTCTCCCACCAGCCTCTCAGGATTGCATGCCTCATTGCAGCCAAGTGCAATATACATATACTTCACTAGGTATTTTTAGACATAAAAACAGTTTTGTAAGGAAAATGCACTACAAATTTCTGTATGTACAGTCAGCCCAAGTCACACGTAACTCAGTATTCACCTCCCCTTGTTCTGCTATGTTAGCAGATAGAGGCAGCACTAGAGTCCTGCTCAAATACAGACTATTTATCTTGTCCACAGTTTTTCCATTAACATATTCATATTTTTCTTTACTTAAAGTACAAGGGACATCTCCAAAAGGTCAGATATCATATCTTCCTCAGGTGACTTCATTCAGAATGGTTATCATGATAATTCATTAAAACCCTGGCAGAAGACACCTGAAGCGGGAAGAACTCTCAGAGGAGGGCTGGAGGAGAAATAATAAAACCCCAACCTACCACACCCCATAACCTCTCAGATCCAAAAGAAACCTGGAAAAGTAACATCTTATTCCATATGCCAAATTTGTATGTTCTAGCTTCAGTAAGTTTATTGATAGTTGTCTGTCTAGATTCCCATGAGCTACAAGAAACAGTATGTTCCTGGCTGCTTTTTTTCTCTCATCAAGGCCACATGATCAAGTCCACCAGGCCTAGTGTATTTCACCATCCCACAGGTAAAGTTAAAGACGGCAGTGGGAATTCTGCTTAAGAAGCAGGGGATTTGACCCACAACTACAATATCATGTCATCAGAAGCGGCTGGCAATTAAAGGATTACAATGCGGCGGATGATAATCCGATGGGCTGAGCTGCAGATGCACACAGACTGCTCGCCGCAGGCTGCCAGGGAAGCAGCGATGCCGGGCGCGGACAATAGCACTCGCTGTCACTGGGCTCCTCCTGGCACTCTGGGAGGAGAGAAGCCTTCACCCGTCTCCTTCAGCTCTTCTGCACAGGGGAACCTTCTCCCACTCTGCACCTGGTTGCGACTTCAATGCAAAGGTATCTGAGTAGATTAACACTTTGGCTCTATTTTCTGCCATGACATTAAGAATCTCACTAATTTTATGCACTGTTATTTGGAAATTAGGAAAGCACAAATACATGAAAGCAGCCTTACAAAAAGGCACATAATGCACACAACCCCATTACATTGGTCTTAACCTCAACTAGTCTGTTGGGCAGCAAAACCAGCATAGTCCTCGAGTTCTTAAACTTAAATCAAGTTCCTAAACATACCAGACATCCATTTGCAACACAAATGCACACAAAACCTAGCTTTCTGTTACACAGCTGGTTCCTCATGGAACTAGTATTACTTATGCCAAGCATGCAGACAGCAATTTGCCATATACACAAGGCACCTATGAACAAGAGTTTATACACTTTTATTTCTACTCATCATCAAATCAGTGATTTGCAAGAGGCAGAGCTTGCTGTGCCGTCTAAACACTTGTAACAACCTTGGTGTCTTAAGTATCCTATAAAAAGGGTAAGAACTTTTCAATATACTTTTAGAATGCCTGCATAAATACTGACAAAGGAGTAAGAGTAACTTTATGCCTAGCAACTTAGTCACAGCATGATTTGGTACAGAGGCTTGTATTGAAGTGTATGATGAAAGGCTCAAGTATGGGGTTTTTTGTTTTTTTTTTTTTTTTTAGTAGAACAAGTAGACTAGCAGATAATCTTGTTCTATAATATAAAAACTTCAATTAGGTGACTGGTAATAATTTCAATTTCTCTATTATTGTGTAAAACAGTAACTTAATTGTTGAGTTAGTAAGTTTCAGTTCAGATGCCTGCTCATTTTGGTACTGAATGAACACTTATTTTATCTTGCCTCTGACCTGACACTTTAGATTGTTTATCCTCTCATCTCTTAAAAAAAAGAATTGGAGGGGGAAGAGCAGAGAACAGCAAGTCTTGGAAGAAGACAGGTTGTTGAAAGAACAGAGCCATACAAGAGCTATCACTGAATCTTATTAGACTTCTGCTGTACTCTGTAGCTTGTAAACATGAGCGGATTCCTCTGGTTTTCAGAAAGCAGATACTCTGGAATGGCTAGAAGAACAGAGACTGGTTTCTTTTACCATATGAAAGAATCTACACTGGAAAGTGAGAGGGGATCAACATGTCTCCTTATTTAGTTTAACACAAAGAAAAGCCAAAGGTGTGCCCTGCTCCATTTCTGACACCCTGAAAGAAACAAGCAGCATCTTCAAGACTCCCCACAAAAGACAGCACTAACAAACTGCTGGTAGATCCTACATGCAGTGTAATTCAGATGAGTAAGCACTGAGTAAGTTAAGAAGTCTGGATAGTTTACATGAATCTGCAGTAATCAGTTATATTTCCCACAACAGCTAATTATGTAAAGGGTTACAATCATTACTCGCTGGAAGTCATCATCCGGTAAGCCAGCTGCATTTGCTTTTTATTCCCAGTATAGCTAACAAGAAATACTGCATCATAAGTGTTCTAATTATACTTCTTGTAACTTCTATTTCACAATTTAAAAAATGTATGTCTACTATATTTTGAGAATGTTTTGGTTAATATGCTAATACATTTCTCTTGCTTGCTTGTCAGCACTTCTACATCTATAATGGGAAGAAAGAAGTTGCAAGTGAAACTCAAACAGGCTTTTTAATTGGTCAATAATAGACAACATAAAAAAGTTAATAGGAGTATTCTAACTGATGAATCCATGATCACACTTCTAAGCAGGTTTTACTGAAAGTTTTTCTAGAAAACAGACAGAGAAAATGCTTTTTTCCCCCCTTCTCACTGCTCTAATCAAAATCAACCCCCCAGTTATGATCACAGTAACTGCATATAAAGAACCCACACACCTTAGGAGGGACTTCATTTAAATTCGATCAACTGCACTGCTCTGCATTGGATAGAGTTTGAAGTAAATTACACAGGTCATCTTTAACTCATTTCACAGATATGATTATTACAGACTCTAATCAGAAAGCATACACTTTCTCCACAATATTTTCAGAGAGCATTTAATGTTTTTTCCCCTCCTACCTGCAACACCTGCCTCATTAACATGCACCTAAAGCCAGGATTATTTTATTGTGCCAACCATGAACTAAAACTAGCATTTAATCCTGCTAGGGAAGACAAACAGTTCATTATAATGTTTGCACTCAGTGACTAGCAGAGAGTAATATGAAGTCATGGCCATGCCCATATACAAGCCAGTTCTTAGAAGGAGAATATTAGATTTGCTTGGGGTTATTTTCAAAATAACCCCATCTCATTTTCCATAATGAGATTGCATCTCAATCTCAGGATTTATCAAACAGTCAGCTCCAGGTAAAATCCAGGTCCAGTGGATTGTATGATGCAAGACTGAATAATGAATTTTGGAATTCATGTAGATACACACCTGAGAAATAGTGACATGAACAGAGGGGAGGGAAGGAGTTCCTGAAGAGATTACCCTTGATCAGTTACTAAGCTGAAGCTAACAAAAAATGGCTTGAGAATAGGCGCGCTTTGCCTGGACAACACAGATTAGCAGGCAGAGTGTAGATAAAATGTAATACACTACCTTTAGCCTACCAGGTGGCTGTAACTGACTTGTGACACACTTCAATGTCTACTGGAAAACAACTTCCACAGACTGCAGAGAACAGTAGATTCCTGAGGAAGTGGTGCCTCAGGACTATGGCTCCATTACAGCAGTTCAAAGTGAATTGTTTGTCTTAGAGCACTCCCACAGGACCAAGCCACCACACAAACTGCCACAACAGCCTGCAGTTGTTTAAGTCTTGGAAACAAAGGAAAGAGCAGTGATAACCAACTCCTTTGGTTTTGGAGCCAGATATAGCCTTGGTAACAAAAGACACACAGTGTCTTCCTGTGCAGACAGCTCTGCCTCTTATCCAAGAGATGGTCGAATGCTCTCAGCTATGGCCCTCTGTGCTTCATCCCAAGTATCTGGTACTGCACAGCCCACCAGACTAACCTCTGTTAGTGGTACACAAGCAGCAATGCCAGTCATTGCACCTTCAACCACTGCACCCAGTTTTTTCAGCTGCTGCTCTTCTTCCACATGCATATGTATGCGCAGACACACAGACTCCCCCACCAGTCTTTTGAACGTTGGGGTGTGTGGCATGGTGCTTGAGAGACAAAAAGCGGGGAAGGAAAAGACAAAGTAACTTCAGGCACAGGAGGCCATTCGTGACTCACAGCTGCTCCCAGACTGACCAGCACAAAGCAAGGTCAGCCAGACTTGCCTCAGAGGTGGTCAGCACTTGTTTGCATCAGCCCAGACAGTTCAGAGCAGAGGGCACAGGGCAGATCCCTGGCAGGGGTCGGGCCAGCACATGGCAAGGTGGGAGGAGCCAGTCCCAGAGGAAATGCTGCCATGAGACTAAACCCTTCAGGAAGCAGAGGGGGCAGCACCCAGGGCACAGGAAGCCCTGGTACACATTTAGCCTAATCGCTCACACACAAAAGCAAACCTCCACATTCCAAAGCCTATTTTACTCTGTGAAAGCCGAGCAGTAAGAGTAGATTAGACTCTAATAGGGATTAATACAAGCTAAGGTAGCAGCGATTTCCACTAGGGAAACTAGAAAGGTTATACACAGGATAGCATGACAGGTAGATGTAGCAAGGGCTGGAAAAAGAAGGTAAAGGGAAGAACAAGCACCACAGGCTCTTCCACTGACACCTGTCTGGCTCCATTTGTGCTCTCTCCCACATCCATCCCTGTCCGAAACAGGGATTAAACGGGCTGCACTGTCAAGTCATGGTCAGTGATTTCTAACAGGCTGTGTAATGGTCAGCAGGGGATTTCTTATCCAGTCTCAACAGCACTGACCCACTTTTTTCCAGCACTACCATCCATCACCTCTGACTGACAAGGAGACCAGTTTTCACAAAAGGCAAAGCCTAACCCAAGTGAAGTCTGTGGCAGATCATGGGAAGAAATTTGGATTCCATTCTGCCTTACTGCAGCCACTTCAAAGCTGTAAGTTTAATTTTATTAGCAACTAGAACTTCAGTTCATAAAAAAGTGACCAATAAAAGATAATGGCAGGAAATTCAGTGAACCTCAGCATGATTTAGAGCATTGCTCTGCAACAGCAAAACTGCACAGAAAGTACATTTGGAAAGGAAAAAAAGAAAGCCCCAGAGTAGGGATCATAAAAAGTTTCCAAACTGCTTCAGAGTCAGAGGCAAATTAGAGACTAACAAAAATGTGCCAGTATATGCAAAAGATACACATTAAGTATGCATTAGGATTGCCATACTGCCAGAAAGAAACACTGTTCAGATAATCTGTTCACTGCTTACCTTTTCATGTGTGCTATAGCAATCAAGACTTTATTCATCTTTAAATTCAAGTAAAACAATACACATAGCTTCACTTGGTGCAGGGACACACCAGCTGCAGTGCATGGTCAAACGAGGAAAAAGAGAGTGTACTTTCCTGACTCTTGGCCATATCTTCAAAAAGATATCAAGAAAAGACATTTTTTTCTTTAATTATATAGAAAAACTAAGAAACCAAAACCTCTACAGTTCCTCAATCATGACCTTTGGGAAGCAGACTTTTTGTAGGGCTCCCCCATGCTCCAAATAATTTGGTGCACAGTATTGTACTAAACCAAGTTCCTTAGTTTTCATTCCAAGAAAACTGTAAGAAGACTACTGAATGCGTTGGTGAACAAAAAAAACCCCAAAACCCAAACCAAACAATGAAAAAAACCCCATTTGGTTTATGACTAAACTATCTAATGCTGCAGATACCCCTTTCAGCTACATAGTCAACTACAAACTCATTAACATTTACCTGGACAACTGAAGTTTGTACTCTGAAAGGAAGGCTCAGAGAGCAGGGAGAAACTGCTGGCAGAAAAAGGTAAAGAACTGTCCTTCATTACGCAACATGCAACTCCAATTGAAAAACAGCACAGAAAACAATATCTTTTCTGTATCAGACAAAGTTCTGTGTGTGGTCAAGTCTCGGACTAGAAAAATTTCTGCTAAACCACATGATAAACTTGAACTTTGGAAACTGGCATCTATTCATCAGATTTGTTTTTTTAAATAAACCTCAAGAATTCTGGCATCATCCAAGGTACCAAATGTTTCATTACAAAGATTTTTTTTCAAAATAGCTATCAATTTACTAAAATGACAACCCAATTTGTCCTTCACAACTCAGCATTTTCTCAGAGAAGCTTCTAGTGCTGTTATAAGGTGAAGTTGAAATTCAGTTTGCAATTCAGAATTTTCATTTTCCATACAAATTAATTAGGCAATGTAAAACAGATTGCCATCAAGTTGCTTCTGGTGGAAAAATAGGAGTATTTTGTTCTGAAGAAGACCACAAAAATATTGATCTTAGGGAAGCATCTTCCTTCATAAACTGCTTTTGGGCTCCTGTTTCCACTCAGTCACTTCCAACTGAAAAATGAAGGTGGAAAAAGGAAGCATCTAAGTAGCTCTTCCCTCAGCCCATTTCAGTTGGAGGTGCAGTTGCATAAGAAGGCCAAAAGACTGTTAAACTCCAAAGATTCTCAACAGTTCAAATCATACAGAGGATCTCACTGAATAGACAAGCCCAGATAATTAGTCAGTACAATGCTTACTGATTCAAAGAACATTCCTCCTGCACATGGAAGGCCAGTTACAAGTCTTAAGAAGATAAACATGCCAGTTTAATGTTTGAATGATCGGAAAGCTACGGAGCAGTATATCCCCAATCCTCTGCTACTACAACATATTTCTTCCTCAGAGGGATAAATTTCTGAAGTGAGCCAGGTATTCAAGATTTCACTAGCACACCCTTTACCATACTCAAGACACCCACAATAGAGGATGCTCTATTATTTCTTCACTGCTGTGGAGTGCTCAGTAACTTTATCAACAATTGCTCATAACCTTATCAACAGACACTACTTGACATTATCAGCAGTATCAAGGAGCAGCTGGTCCTCAGAATACAAAGGGTAAGATAATAGGCTACTATAGTCAATTGAGCTTTGAGTTAAGGAATGCTGTGTATTAATCTAAGTAGGGTCATATAGCTGAAAGTTAATACTGGGATTGTAACTATACCACCACTCTGCTGCTCATTTAACAAGTATTTGTCCACTTTCTAGCTCTAAGTTGTATCCCCCATCCCAGTTGCAAGGTTGGTAAAACTACCTCTAATGACTTTACAGGGCCTATAAAATTATCACATCCTTCAGAAAAAAAAAAAAAAGAACTGATAACTCTGGATGATATGGGATATTTTATTAGTTATTTTACTTCCCAGGCACCTTTACATCTTTACACCTTTACAAAGTAAGGTACCCGTGCCATCATAATATTCTTTCATCCTCCAAAACAATGGGTATAGGTATTCAGCTAGACAGATCTAACTTCAGTATTAAGACATCCTTAAGAAATATCCTGCTTTCCCTATGATGTGCAGGGAAGTGAACACAATTACCTTATGCTACAATTGGGATAGTTCTTGACAGAAGTTAGACTGAAGAATAGGGATGTTGCCAAAAAAACCCCCCCAAAACTAAAAAACCCCCAAAACTAAAAAACCACAAAAAACCCACAATAAAAGGTTCTGCCCAGCCAGTCAGAAGTATCTCATCCACTTCAGCTTGACAAACAGGTAAACTTTGCAGGCTTTCTACTGCTCCTGTATGACCTCCACTACAGTAAGGGCCAATCTAGTGATACTGCTAAAAATCCAAGGAGAAAATGTCAGTTTACACCACCCAGGAACCTGGCAGAACAATTAACATCTGTTACTGCTTCCTATTTGAGGAGTTAAGAGCAGAAAAGCTATGTGAAGAATGGCAATGTTAAATCCTCATTTCCAAATATGGCACCATATACATACCCTACAGGCCATGTAGGTTACAGGCCCCTCTTCCTCCAGTATCAATATTCAGACATCTCAGGACAGGATTTACGAATGCACACATCAGAGTCACAGTTTCTGAATCACTAACATCAGTGTTCAGCAAGCTGGGCTCAATGCACTCTCACTACAAGGTAAGGGATATATCTGGTGTCACACTCCCTTGTGCACGCCTTTCTAGAGGATCTCAAATGGCCAGTTTGGTGCCCAATTGTCCACATCCTTCAGGAAACTAAACACACCAGCAGTGAGAAATCAGCTAGCCATTGCAAGCACCAGAAATCATAAGCAGCAAAAGCGGTTTGGCCACACCCTTTCTCCATCCTAATATATGAAATTCCAAGCAGTATACACAGACCTGACTTTCCTGCATTTACATTCCCTTAAAGTTACCTTGCTGGCTAATTAGGGCTGATTCCTTAGCCCTTGAACCCCTCAATATCAAAAAGATTTTCAACAATCATATCATTACTTTATTATAGTTATCACTGAGCTGGTGTCAAGCAGAAATGTCTTAGTGCCACCTGAAATACAGTTGTTGCAATGCTGGCTAAAGAAAAATCACCTCTGGCTGCAATTGCTAGCCCAGCGTACTTTTTCAAACAGTCTCTAAACAACAATTCAGGTGAGACAGTTGGGACCAGATTGAACACACTCCAGATCACCACAAAGGAGCAAAGCAAGTTTAAATTTCTACTAAGTTACATTTACAAATGCCACCTCCCTCTGCAATTATGATATAACCATGACATCAAAGGATAGCCAAGTTATGAAAGGTACTTTATACCTAAATCTTTGGTGTATTTGAAATTATCTATGTAGCTGAAGGACATGGTATTTTTCATTCATTATTCAAAAGAGAAGAATGACTTATGTAGCAACTGGCTGCAGAAAATAAAGCCTGTGCCTGTAACAATCAAGTCAAGAGAAGGCAAAGAACAGTCTACACACTCTGCAATGAGCTTAAGATCTTGAACATTTTTTCTGCTCAGTGATCAAGACAAATGTGCACCATCTCCAGAGAGAGGCAAAAGCACCAATCCTCTGAGGGCTCAAAGGCAGTGAATCCACCAGCCACGCGAGAGCTGTCTCGGCCCTGCCCATGTCTGACAGACACTTAAAGTGTGGCCTACCTGCCACTCAGAGAAGACCCCTCACTGCCCACCTGGCTGGCAGGTCTCTTATTTTAAGCCCAGATTCTTTCCTGGACCCAAAAAGACTTTCATTAGTGACAGGTATTTTTCACAAAAAGTTAAGCTTAGAAAGAAAAAAAAAACTCAAAAACTACCTCTTTCCTTTTACAAGGAAAAACCCCAACAAAACTCCAAGAATTGTCTTGAAAAATTGATCCTGCAGGGTCAAGTAATAGGAAAAAAAATACCGTGCAATTACACAAAGTCGGTAAATCTTTGAATAGCTGAGGAGCGGTCCCTCCATGGCTCATTTAGAGGGCCCCAGCCCCTGACTGCATGGGGCAGGGAGGCTGTTCTGAAGCCACGGACCTGAGTGAGGGCACACCACCTCTGCACATCGCACACCGTGGGCAGCACCAAGGAGGGAACACCCTGTGTGAAGAGCACACCCCCAGCATTTCAAGGAACAGAGTTCTGCTGTAGCACAGCTTTTTAAACACTGCGTTTCACGTTTGCATCCATCCTCCGATTTACTGCAATTTGTGTATTGTGCAATATTTTCCCCGAGAGCACCCGGAAGGGAAGCACACAGACCCAGAGACCCACTGCCCATGCCACTACTTCCCCAGTCTGTTTCGCCCAAGACAGCGGCAGAGGGAAAACGAGGAAGGCGAGGAAACTCGAGGGTCTGGAAGCGCCGGTAGCCGAAGCCAGGACCTACCGGCGCTGCCCTTGGCACAATAGTTGGATGCGATACAGCCGGGAGATGCGAGGCTGAAACACTTCCTGGGATGGCTGAATGGGCTCATTCAATAACCGAGGATAATTCTCTATTAGCCATCTTCTACAGCCCAGCGCAGAAACCACAGCCCTGAAGGGAGGGTGGGAGACACCAGCCATGTGCCTCGAGAAAGGGCTATGGCTTACTATTGTCTCTCGCTTCACTAACTGCCAAGCCTTTCTTTTTTATTTGCCCTCCCCCCCATCCCGTGTTACCGAAGTCGGTGGAGGAAGGCAAGGTGCTCGGCCGGGGCTGGGCAGAGGACGAGCCGCCGCCGCCGCCCGGCCCCGCCGCCCCCCGCAGCCCCCGGCGCCGCCCGGGCAGGGTCCCCCGCCCCTCCCGGCTCCCTCCCGCCAACTTCGGGCAGCTGGGACCGGCCCGCGGTGGGGAAGGGGCCGGCAGGGCTCCCGACCCCGCGGGGGCTGCCCCGCCGCCGCCGCCCCGGGCTTACCTTTCACTTGACTTTCATACTCCGCTATAATCTCTTTGTCCTTTTTGAATCTGCTCGGGGTTGACATTATCCACTCGCTTCTTCCGCTTCTCTCCCTTGTTTTAAATTATTATTATCAGCAATTACTCCGTGTCTCCGGAGGGGCTCCCAAGTTGTGCCGGGCGGCCGCAAACCCTGCCGAGCGCGGCGGCGGGCGGTGGCCCCTCGGGAGCGCCGCCGGCACCGGGGGGGCGAGGCGGGGCGCGGCGGTCGGACAGACGAGCCCCGGCGCGGCGGTCAGACTAGCCCCAGACTAGCCCCGGCGGTCAGGCTAGCCCCGGCGCGGGCACCATCGCCTCCCGACTCGCCGCCGGCAGCAGGGCGGTCCGCGGCCCGGGGCGGCCGCAGGGCGGGGCGGCGGAGCAGCTGCCGGGGGCACCCGCTGCCGCTAGGCGAGGGCGGGGGCGCGGCGGCTGCGCCCCACCATTGTTACCGCTGCTGGCGCCCGGGAGAGGGGAAGAGCGGCAGGGAGAGGGCGGAAGGCGGCCGCGCTCGGCCCGCACGCCAGGGGCACTAGTTACTGGCCGGGGTGGGAGCGGGGCCGGCCCCGCCGTGACTGACCCCGGGCGGCAGAGCGGCGGCGCACGTCCCAACCCGCAGACCCAGCAGCCGCCGGCTCGGGGAGACTCCCACGCCGCGCCCTGGAGAGGTGTCTCCGGTAATAAACTTCTCCCCGCCCTCCCGCCGCTGTCTCCTCCCTTCCTGCCCGCCCCCCCCCGCCTCCGCTCCGCCGGCGGAGCCCGAGCGCCGCGGACCGGACCCGCGTGCGCTGTGCCCGCTGGATCGGGCTGGGGCGGGAGGAGGAGTATCCCCGCCCCGCAGCCAGCATATGGTGGCCGGGTCCCCTCGGGGACGGGGTGTAAGGCAGCGGTGCGGGGACTGAAGGGCCTTGGTCCGGCGTGCAAAGTTGAAGTCCCGTGCTGCTCTCGGCGCCAAGCCGCGCAGGGAGCGGGAAGCCGGAGGGGACATGTGTCCTTTGGGGACCCGTGTTCCTCCCCGGTGTCTCCGGATGCCGAGCTCGGGACCGGGACCCGCCGGAATCAGGGCATGGCATGGCAGCACCGAAGGGAGAGCTGCGCCCTCTGCACAGCAGGTCGTGCTTCGACCGCCCTCGCCCGCGTGGAGCTCCCCTCGCATGCAGCTTGTTTGGAGAGCAGGAGTGCCAGCATGCCTGTGCGGAGCGCTCCCCAGAGCTCCCGGGGGAAACGAGCAAGGCAGGATGGGAGGGCACCCAAATGCCGCTCCCGTGAACTGTTGTGCATTGCATGCATCAGGGCTCGCCCTGTCTGATGGGGCATTAGGATGGGCTCCAGCCCGGCAAGCGATGGTGCTGTGAAAAAGGAAGAAGGTGGTCCAGAATCGCAGGAATAGCTGAAAATGAGCATGAGGCGAGTTGCCACAAGACGTAGGTGACCCAGACATGCCAGGGTCAGACTGCTCCCGCGTGCCTCCAGAAGTGATGGGGACACTCTCCTTCTCTGCCTGCAGAGCTGGAAACTGGCTCAGCCCTTGGAAGCTGCAGAGGATGGGAGTTGGCTGTCAGCTCTGCAGGTGCGGTTGAGGCCGTGCCTGCCAGGAGTCAAGCACAGTGGTTCACAGGACTGGTAACCACACTTCTCCAAGGTCTCTGGCTCGAAGCTTGGGAATCACATGCAGAGATCAGGCACAACTCAGGTTGTCTTTGCCAGAGTTTTCTAACAAAACAAAACAAAACAAAACAAAAAAACACCCAACATGAAAAAGCAGAGTGATGGACACTGCTGTCTTGTGATGGGCAAAGAATGTGGCTGTCCTTCGTGGGTAAAAGCCAAAAAACCAAACCCCAAGGATACAGCTGCAGACTTTGGGAGATCAGCTCTGAGGACGTTAGAGGCAGGGGATTTTCTGGAGGCACAGAGGGCTCCACTGGTATGTCCAGAAGTGATTAAGCAAAGTTGCACACTATTCACAAGGAGTTTCCAAAGGTAGATGCTGTGTGAGTTGTGTGGTGAAAGTGCCTGGAGATCCTATCCTGGACAGCTAGTCGTGGCACTGCTAGGACCTGACTCTTCAAGACAAATAAGAGTGAATGGTGGGATCATCTACTACTGCGAAAGTTCAAGCCAGCTACCCAGTAATTTGGCTGGATTTGAGCTTGAGTGCTATGGGGACCTGGCACTTGGAGGGCAATGACAGTTAACTGTACTCATGCAGACATTTTTGCATGTGTTTATATTTAATTCTTATAAACACATTGCCTTGGTGCTACAGTCACTCACTTCCACACACCTCTGCATTTCAGCAGTAAGTGTACATCTATCCTTTGTGGTTAATCTTTCAGTTTCCTTACATACCATGCTCTCCCTGCTACAGGATCAGGGTAATGGGATTCCTGTTCCCTTTTCCATTTTCATGTGTTGTTCTCTGTAGTTTTATTACATTTCTTTCTCTTGCCCTTCCGGCACAGTCTTGTTTCAGCACTGATCCCAATTCAGATCACCTAAACCAGGAGGTTATTGTCTGAAACCAATTTAACTCCATGTTGGATGGTCAAATTACATTCCTTGAATAAAAAACCCAGGCTCAAAAGAGCAGTCATCTCTGCAGTCCCAGCCCCTCTGATTTTGTCTCAACTGTTGATGCCAGAATCTTGCTTCTTGGCTGTTCCAGTCCATCTGTTTTGCTGTGGACTGGCTGATTTGCAAGACAGTGGGACATGTTCCCTGGAGACACAGGGCACTAGCTGTAAGTCTTGCCTGGTCTTTCAGAGCACAGTGTTTTTGCAAACAGTGAGGACAGGGAACAGTGGTCATGTCCCCTTGTTCCCTGCATGAGGCTGTGCAGACTGTGAACTGAGGCCAGGCTAGTCCCTTTCTCCCTTTCTCAGGACCTGGGCATACAAACCATGCTGGAGGTGTAGACCTTCCTCCTCCTGTCCTGGGGGCTGAAGGACACTGACCCTATGCTGGGAAAGACTGCCCAGAAGGAGGCAGAGGGAGCCTGACCACCAATGCCTACACCATCCCTTCCCTCTGCACTAGATACTGTGGCCAGAGGATGGGCCTGGCTCCACAGACCCAAAATGGAGGCTGGAGGTGGAGCAATTCGGTTAATCTGCAAAGGCAATTGCCTGTGAAGGTGCAGAAACCATCTTTGGCTCTGGAGATTGATCTCCCAGCATTCTGCTGCTTGGCTCAGGGCTGCATGTCCATGGTATGGACATGCACTGAGCAAGGACAGACCAGTGATGCAACAGGCTTGCGTGTGTGAGGCTCAAAGCTGCACAGATTCCGGATCCCTGAGTTAGGGTTGGACTCCAGGACAACCAGGATTGAGCTGGCTAAGAAATCTGACTCCAGCCCCCTGTCCCTGTCCTCCCCCACTCCCCCCTCCCCACCCCCCATCCTTCTTTAGGGATTGGCAAAGGATTGTGCATTATTACATGGGTGTAATCTTCTTTTAAGATGTTCATGGCAGCTCAAGTCTCCAGACTCAATTCCGCGCTGATTTACACAGCCTGCAATCCCATTGTGAGAATGGTGATTGCACAGGAACAGACCCTGCCCGGGCTCTGCAATGCCACATTTATTTGAGGTGACTTACAGGACACAGGAGATTATTACAAAAAATGCCTGTCATTTGAGGCCTGTTCCCAAAAAGATCCCCACAGAGTTCCCTTCAATTTCGAGAGCAGCAAGTGCTAGTGCTGTGGAACAGTCTTGTTATGTGAACCCCTGGGCACCCATAAATGATGCTTGCGAAGTCATGTTTATCCAGTGTTGTTCTGTGAACTCTAACTTATTTCTTGTAGAGCATATCCAGGTCTTGCAGGGAGGATGCTTTAAACATTTAAACAGTGTTAGGGTAAAGCTGATTGAGAGCACATATGTTCTTGCAAGAGACAGAGTTGTATCAATAATGCAATGTGTACAGTACTGTTGCGGTACAATACTGGTGCAGGATTTGTGGATCATACCTCATGGTATGGAGTTAGATAATCTACTCCATTGGGGAATTGGAAAACCTGAATTATGTATGATAGAACAGAGATGTATTTATACAGAGAGCAGTTCCTGCAATCCTTCGTGCACTTAGTGCCAAAAGGGAATAATGTGAGCATTCTGCTTGCTTGAGAACTTCACTGTTGTGTTTCATTTACACAGCCTGATGAGCTGTGCAGTATTTGCTTTCTTGTGCAGCTAATAAAAAACAGTCCAATAACTGAGCTGTTCTCTGTGAGCATACAATGAAATACATCAACCCCCTTAAACAATATAATCCTACACTAATTTTCTGTAGTCTGAAAAAATATAGAAATAATTCATCTTGCTTCATAATTGCAGTCAGTCATTTTAGAATTGGACAGTAAGTCTCTAAGTGAAAGACCAAGCTTTAATTGAAACAATGAAACATTTGATTGTTATTGAAAAATCAGTAAGAGGCACCATTCAAAGAACTTGTTCAAATGTTTGTCACTGATAAGATGCACATTTCTATAGAGTCAAATCTATTTGCTTTGGAATGAGATTATTTTAGAGAATGCAGTTGCTTATCCAAGATGTAAAACTAGAAAGGCTTTTTTTTCTCTCCCCTACCCCCAACCAGTGCAGCACTTAATGCTGCTCGGTGCTTATAAACTCCTGAAACATGGAGATGAAATCTGGGCTTATGGGGTTTGTCACAGGCTGCAGAAGAGCTGGGACTTCACCCTGGCTGACCTGAAAGTGAGTGGCTCTAAAGCATTCAGATGGACCTTCACAGCAATGAGATGAGAGGATCGTGAGCTGCCCAAACTCCAGTAGTTCAGGAGAGATGTCTCCCTCACTTGAGTTTCTCTGTGAGCCTAAGCAGTCACTCACCTTTCATTTCCGGGGATAGTACTCTGACCACTGGCACAGGTGTATAGATTGTAAGGGCATGTGGACAAGATTTCTTCCGGAAGCAGAGTAAAGGAAGAGAAGGCATTCTTATTCCACAGTGTCTATGGTGGAGTATGCAGAATTGATAACATGCTTTAAGTTCATGCTATACCAGTGTCCATGCCCATTTTCAAGCCCTAGGATTTAATATGTACCCTCTCAGGTTACGTTTTTTGCCTGTTGAGCTGAGTTTCTTTTGGACATAATTATCTGAGTGTCCATTTTGTGAGTTTCACACACCTTAATTTAGGCAACTGAAGTCATATGTCCAATCCAAATGAGAGCTTCTCAGTAGAAGAGAGACATGGAGCTCCTGGAGTGAGTCCAGTGGAGCGCTGCAAAGATGATTAGGGGACTGGAGCATCTCTCTTACAAGCACAGGCTGAGAGAGTCGGGCCTGTTCAGCCTCAAAGAGAGATGACTGAGAAAAGACCTCATCAGTGTCTATAGGAATCTGAAGAGAGGATGCCAAGAAGATGGGGCCAGGCTCTTCTCAGTGCTGCCCAGCAATAGGACTAGAGTTAATGGGCAGAAACTGATGCACAGTTAAGTTCCACCTGAATATAAGGAAGAACTTCTTTACTATGAGAGTGACTGAGCTGTGGAACTGGTTGCCCAGAGAGGTTGTGCAGTCTCCTTCTCTGGAGATATTCAAAACCTATCTGGACACAATTCTCAGTAACATGTTCTAGGGAACCCTGCTTGAATACAGAGGTTGGACTAGATTCCTCCCAGTGGTCTCTTCCAATCTTACCCATCCTGTGATTCTGTGATTTATCCAAGTAATTTAACCTCTTTCAAAAGTCAATCAAGAAAAGTGGGCATCCGAAATTCATTAATTTTAGACACTTTCTTTAGAATGGATTTTGTTCCCATTTTCTTTACTATCATAACCAGGGATCATATACAACAGTAACAATATCCTCTTCAGAAAACCTGAATGTAATATGCTGAATGTTGACAACAGTCTGTTAGAAATATTTATAGCCCTTTGCTTCTTAATAAAATGCACAGCTAAGGGTATGCAGACTGCATTTGTTCATTTACTAATTGCAGTCACATAGGAAAATAATCCTGTCAGCCTGTGATCTGAAGGAGGATTCAGGAAAACAACCTCTAGGTAATCTTTTCTATATATGTGCATGTGCATATACAGCCAGTTTGCCATGTTCACGGAATATTCTGAGTTGGAAGGGACCCACAAGGATCATCAAAGTCTATCTCTTTAGTGACTGGCAGGGATTGAACCCATAACCGTGGTGTTATTAGCACTGTGCTCTAACCAACTGAGCTAATCTCAAATGCATGCAGTAGCTTTCTCAACATGAAATACATGTGAATCCAGTGGAGAATTGTTCACATCACGGAAAAAAAAAGAATCTTCCAAGTGAAATTACTGACTTGAAATGCTAAGAGGTCCTTCTGGCTCAATAAAGTAAGATTGCAGCTGTGGAGGACTGAGAGATTCTGGGCCATGAACAAGCATTGTGTTTCTTCTAAAGCAAAAAGAAAAGCACCAAACCCAAACCTCCCCACATACATTTAATTACTATTTTGTTTGAAGAAATTAATGAAACTTAAAGCAATAATTGGTATGTCAATATTTAGTCCTTTGGCTTTGCAGTTGTGAAGTGCATTTTAATGTTTCCTTGTTAGCTTGTTCATTTTGAGCAGTGCTAATAGGACTAATGACATAACTAACACAGAAAGTGATGAGGCTACTTTATGCCTTCTACTGTTGTTAAGAATATTATCCTTTTTTTATATGGTGTTGCTATTCACTTCCCCATTAGTAATTACAAGGCATAATGAATTCTGAGTAATAACTTTCTCACTTAATGAGAAGAGACTGAGGCAGTCTTGCCATTTTGAAGGAGAAGAAATATAGAAGTAATTGCATCCTCACTGCAGGATTTGTGTTCTCTGTGCGGCTACTTCTGTTCTGTTGGTAGCCTTTGAGACTCTGGTATTCTGCTTCTGAACATAATAGGCTGAGTGCCTAATTTATAAGCCTCACACACTTAAATTTAGGCAATGGCATGTGCCTTACACCCACTTGCACTAGCATGATTTTGAATCTTTATCTTATTTCTTAAATGTAAGAGCTATATTGTCCAAAGAAGCACTAATATTGGTTTTGGTTTGGGTCTTCTTTCCAAGTCTGGTGAGGGAACACCAGTGTGTTTTGAGAGAACTCTTCCAAGTGAGCCTAAGGGGCTATGTTAGTGGTATTTAGAGTCTTTGATGAGCAGATAATTGCAACTCTGATAAACAGCTTTCGGTTTCAGTTTTTTCACTTGCATTGCTTGTGTTTGTTTCATCCTTTCTCATCTAAAAATGAAATACTTCTGCTACTTCATGACTCCTGACCTTCTCATGCTAATGGCTTTAAATGGAGAACATTAGAAGTTGGGTTAAGTTTAAAAGGAAAAGAAATTGCTTGAAGCAGCATCAGATAACTAAGAACATCACATTTTTAAAAATCAGTCCTATGTTCTTCATCATGCTGCTGTTATCTGATTTTAATTGGAATGCTTGTATGAATAAGGCTGCTGGATTTTACCCTGAGGACTTAGACAGGGGAACACAACTCCTGGTCTTGCTATCCTTATATGGCGTTCATGGGCCAACCCAATTTCCAGTCCGGGAATCTCAGCTTTCTGGGCTGCTTTGAGTCTGTGCCAGTAGTTTAAAGGTTGCAAATTGCCCTCGTTTATCTCAAAGGAACATTAATTTTGAAGCCCAGCAATGACACTTCAAATGTCAGCCTTGTTCTTTTTCTCAGAAGCATCCAGATAGTCTGCTTATTCGTTAATATGGCCAGAGGGGTGGGAACAGCTGCAGCCTATCCAGTTAAAAAGCGCCTGGCTTTTAATGGTCTACCCATCACACTGCCATTTCTCTGATTCAGTCCCTTGGTCTACCCTCTGCCTGATCCCTTGCCAGAGAGAAAGGTGTACATGGAGAGGAACAAAATTGGAAAAAGAAAGGCTATTTCTGCAGCATCTTACATTTTGATTACTGATAGCAGCACAATGCTGCTTTCCTGAATTCTTTTTTTCTCTCTGCTACTTTTGACTTCACAATTGCAACAAGACAAACCAGACTTATGCAGAAGGGGTGTCAGGTGGCTAAAGGCATTGATACCTGGGCAAATAGAGGTAGGAAGTGATACAGGCGCAAAGCTGGGCCTGGGGAGGCTCAGTATTTCTATATTTTGCTTAATACCAGTTTAACATCACTCAAAATCCCTTCTGCTAGCATGGCCCAAGGGCACTCCAGGGTGAGCTAGGTGGTGACAGCTGGAATGGTTTCAGGCTGCAGAAGGAATTGAATCCAGATTTGCTTCTTTGGCTGCTGTCCCCATGTATTAAAAGACATCCCAATGTCCTTCTCCTGCCACTGGATTTTAAAAGACGAGGATGAACATGAAAGCTGTTCCTTTAAAGATTTGCTACTAGTGTGGCTCTGTCCAGGGAAGGTGCTCCTTGCTGTAGTCTCCCTCTCCGGGTGAATCCTGAGGTGCCAATGATTCCTCAGGCAGTGCCCAAGTCTCTGCTGCAGAGGCACGAAGCTGCTGGGGGCTGGCAGGCAGACAATGCTGTGGGTACCCATAAGCATTGTTAGATCCAGCTCCCTGTCATATCCTCAGGTTGCAGGAGACCTGCTCCTCACACTTGGGCTGCTGGCTCTCATCAGCAGGAGACACGCAGTAGTTCAAAGGTAAAATATAATGGTCTTAGCCTCACAGCTGTGGCTTCAAAGTAAAGCTTTTAAGCTTTTGTTCCAGTGTCCAAGAAGATGTGTCCCACATGGAAGAAAATCAGTAAGGAGTTCAAGAGCAACTTTTCCTTTCATTTTTGGCATGTGATTGAATATTTCTTAGTCAAAGCTTCCTTGTGTTATTTCTGTTCAGCAGCCCAATGTCACAATAATTGGGTGTGCAAATATTGCAAACTACATGCAGATGCTCGTCTCCAAATGAGTAGTTATTTTTATAGTCTGTTTCTCAGACACATGCATATAACTGAAAGCTTCCTGTTGACACCGACTGCGTAAAAAATTCATTTTGACCAGAGACAATATCTTTTGAAGATGATTTATAGTTTTTAAAAGTGCATAAGACAAAAGATATGTAGAAAGTCCTTCCTGGGGGCCTCCGGGCAGTTTCCAGCCGAGGCTGTTGATGTATTTCAGATGTCACAGCTCCCTCCAGCGGGAAGAGGCAGGCAGTGGACTACTGCCACTGCAGGCACCAACCCAAAGTTTCCAAACCTCAAAAAGAAAATATTCAAACCACTTTTTTCTTCTTATTATTTTTTATTTTATTTTTCCCTCTGAATGCAGCACCTGATTCTCTCTTCTCTCCTTACAGTGTAATAGTATTTGAAGAAAAGATATCTGTAAAATCTGAGAAAATTAATGGACATGGACTAGATTTTCATACAGACCCAAATTAAATATTTCCTGTTGATAGCCATGTAAATATAGTTGTTTGCGTGCAGTAGGGTGGCATGGCCTATGAAACCACAGTGTCTGAGATGTACTAGGATAAGGACTGTTGCCCACATTAACATCCTGCAAGTATCATTCTCCAGCATCAAATAACTGCAACAAATCCAACACAAATGACATGCCATTCATTTGAACATATGTGACTCTATGTAGGTTTGCTTTCATAACATGGATTACTGGTCTATTTGAACCTTTACAGGAACTAATGCCTTCTTTTTTGAGTTTTAAAGTGTGACAGTGGGTGCAGCCATGTCCATGGGAATGACAAAGTCTAGACCAGGCTAGCTAACAGATCCTGAATGGAAATGGGTTCTTTCTTTCTATTTTGAGAGATTGCCAATATTCTAATTCTGGATGTATTTTTCATGTGGTTTTCACATCACATGGAATATTTCTGGCTTTACAGAGAAATGATGTCTTGTGACATAAGCATTTTATAAATATTTTCATTTTTGCAATTGCAATAAAAACCATTGCTTAAATTAATAATTTTTAGGTTGATAATTTGATATTAAAAGAAAAGTAATGAAAGGAGTTTAATGAAGTTCATTACTGCTCCTTTCCAATCAACTTCTGTTCGCATTACTATGTTCAGTAGTAATTCAAGCTGTAGGTTTACAAATGGGCTTGTAGCTGATGGATGGTGCTGGGAAATCAAGGAATAGATTCAGCATGATGATTATAGATAGGTGGTGGCTGAGCCTGTGAGAATCTGCATTAGATACAATGGTATCAGCATCTGGAGACACAACAGCAGCACTTCATAAATCACATGCAGTGTTATATGTTCTCAAGATATATAATATGTTGCCTGGCAACTACATGTCTCTCAGTTTGGCAAAGTAACTGTTTTTAATTATGTCCCTATGATACCGTATGACCACGGAATTAAGAGCACTGGCTCTGCCTGATTGCTTTTAAAAAGACATTTATTAAAAAAGTTAAGTTACTTTTCTCAATCATCAATATGCCTTGCCTCAATCAAGCACTCTGTGCTTCTGGTGTTTTTCCTAAACACACATTACAGTATTGCAGTTCAAGGATAATTATGCAGAAGCTGTTTTCTTTTCCCTGAATATCTCAGGATTTACAGAATTTATAAAGCATCCTTCACATACTCAGTGAATACTGCTCCTTCTTTTTTTGCTATCAGTATATGCTTACATCTCTCTACTCACAGAGAAAAGAAATTGGCACTATTTTGCTGTCCTATGGCTTGGAGTTTACCTTGTGTAAGGAAAGCCACTAATACGCAGACTATCTTGGCACACATCAGCAGTTTACAATATCCTTCAGCTAGATTTAGGTAAACTAAGTACACCTAAATATATACATATATATATATATATATATTATATTTCCAGGTTTCTGTAAACTGTAACTCCTGCACTGTATCTTAAAAAAAAACCTGAGAGTGGAACACATTAGTAAAACACTTTGCAAAATCATGGAGCTCATGCATGGTCTAATCCACAGTCTTCAGTGCACTAGCCTCTGTGAAGAGCATGTCTAGAGAAGAAATTGCAAAATATCATCAGTCTTTGCAGATCAGGCTTCAGCAGAAAAGGAGTCAACAATTCCCTGAAGCACATTGGTTGGGACACCCTGCAACATGGGAGTCACCTCTCTGTTCAAACCCATTTTGATGGAGTGAATTAGGAATAGCTCTTCTATTACAGGGGTGAATACTCTAACCAGAAGGCGGGGCATAGAGAAGGTGTCACAATTTCACATCTCTGTTTTGTGGAGTCCTGCTTATTTGAGGGCCTTAAATAAACTCTGAAGCAGACATTTGGACTGGACCTCTTAAAAGACTTAAATAGATGCTTAGTTCCTCATAGGCAAGAAATCCCAGGTGGATGGGAAAATTGAGCTACACCAAACAAAAATTTTGAAGTTGCATGGACAAGTTTCTAGTGAGGCAAAGTACCTTCAGCATTACTAACCAGCTGCTGCAGTGTTCTTTGAATTAAATTCTTGGACACAGGTATTCAGTTCTATCTTATATTTTATCATATCCCTATTTTATTAATTTATTTTTTATATGGACCCAAGTCCCCACTGAGACTGTACTCATGTGGTGTTTTTACACCTAATTGTCTATTAAGAAACCTTCAAGAAATAACTGAGTGGTAGATCACTCCTTCTAAGAAAATAGCCCTGGGAGATCATCTAAGAGAGGGTGGCATTAAGAGTACTTCCTCCTATTATACTCATTTCTGTACAGCTTTTTCACTGTATGGTTACATGAGAACAAAGACCAGATTTTGTGTGAAACTATTGCTTCATACTCAGAATATTGAACACTAATTTCATATTACACCTTTTGGGTTTTTTCTTCTGTGTGCTTGGAGTCCTCACCTAATTTTATAAAATGTAAGAAATGCACTATACTTAGTATATGAACATACACTTTATTAAACTCAGCACTGGCACAGGTTGCCCAGGGAGGTTGTGGAGTCTCCATTCTCAGAGATAATAATAAGATGTTTGGACATGGTCCTGAGCAACCAGCTGTAGGTGGGCCTGCTTGAGCAGGAAGGCTGGACAAGATGACTTCCAGAGGCCCCTTACAACCTCAACCATTCTGTGATTCTGTGACGTATATAGTGAAGGGAATCTGCTCAGGAGACCCCATTACTATCTGTCTCTTCCTTCCTCCCAAACCTTCTCAGCTAACTTGAAAGCACCTACAGAGAAAAAAAAAATCAGTCTCAAAACCCAAGCCCATGACTATGACATGACTCAGAAGTTAGCAAGTTCAGCCTGTGGAGCAGAGTGAAAAGCCAGTTCTTAAATCCAGAGCCTTATGGGCAGGTCCCCAGCAGTCACACTGTGCTGGGGGACCAGCAGTTGATGCATCTCACCTGAGCAGTCAGGACAGAGCAAGATGTAACCATCTAGCACAATATTTTTTTTGTTTTGTTGTTGGTTTGTTGTTCTTTGGTTGGCTGGTTGTTTTTTGTTTGGTGAGGGTTGTGTTTTTTTTTTTTTTGAGAATTTCTTGCTTTGGTTCAAAATTGTGTTAGACTGGGAAGACTTTTTATCTCTTTTCATGAAGAGATCTGTGAAGGATAGGTACAAGATTATCACCACACTTCAGAAGTTGTCTTTTATATAAATCAAATTGGTGTAAGATTTTAGTCCCTACAACTCAAGCACCACAATGCTTAATGCCAAATACAATCCTAGCTGCTCACTTTCCTTTCGTAGTGTGTGGGGAGAAGTGACTGCCCTGAAAATCCTATGTGCTGTGTGGGAGCTGCCGTGTGTGCGACACAAGACACAGGCATGGGAGTAAGCCTGGAAAGCATCCTGTTTTATAATTTTTTTTTTGCAGCAGTAGCTGAAGGGAAACTTGATGAGATTTCTACTATTTTGTAGAAGTGAAAATACAGGCTCTTATCATCCAGGCCTGACTGAACTGTTCAGTTCCTGAAAATAGGTCACAGTGAGAGTCTTCACTAATTAGGAAAAGTTGGCAAAAACAATCATTGCAAGTTAAAAATGTGTGTCAGATCCATTTTACTTGCATAGTTGAGCTGGAGGTGATGTAATGAACAGGTTTTGTACCAAAGTGGACATACTGAACAGTATGACTCAGTTCTGGGAGCCACAGGGAACAAGTTAAATCAGGTTCACTTTGCAGAGCTGTAGCTTTTGCCAACTCCTCAAGAACAGCAGCAACTGCAGCTGCACCTTCCCCCAAGGCCCCACAGCATATTGACATTTATCCATGTAGCTAAAGTTTTCCTTTTCTTCTCATGTCCAATTTGCTGTTCAATGGATTTAAACTGCTACTTCATTGGGCTGAATTCAAGAGAGGACTTGCATGCAGCTGAGTCAGATAATGTACTGGCCTTGAGGTATTTGGGGTGCAAAACAGAATCCCAAAGCTTGTGACAGGCATCTCCCAAGTTTGTACAAACTCATGTATGAAGCTATGCAGTGCCTGTGGAGAATGAGTTATATCATGTTGGAGAGCTATAAAACCAGTATGTGAGTAGGACAACATAATAGTGGCCAGTAGGAAATGGGATGCCTGACTAACTCTGGGCATTCAATATGAAGTTGTAGTGCAGGCTCCTGGACTCTGTTTTGGGGCCCAGATATACAACACTAAGCCCTGCATTGTGTAAGTTCGGGATCATTGTATAAATTGTAGACATTAAACCTTCTGTTTCCTCTTCTTCTTTCTCTGAGTAAGCAGCCTGTGTTTCCTGGATCTTTTTTTTGTTACAGGCCCAGAACACTTACTTTGCTGCTCACATGAGTCTAATACTCTGAATGTCCAAAAGCAGGAAAAGAGGGGACTGTTAGGCCAGGCAGACAACTGTGTGCGCAGCAAGGTTAAGTGCCTAGACAATTCTTTAGTCCTCTTCTAGGACAAGACTGTGTCCAGTTTGGTATTTAGAGCTAGGCTGTTTCTTTTTCTGAATTTTCATTACTATGCTAATGAAAAACAGGAGTGATTAATTTATCTTTAGTGTTAAACAAATATTTTACTTACCTTCTGCTAGAACAATGCCCTGGATAAGTAATCATGCAAAGCAGGTACTGACATGGAAAGAAAATTTGAATTGGTCTTTATATGTGTATTCCAAAGCTGCTGAACTAATGTAATATAATTTTACTGACTTCAAGATGCTGTACACTTCTGTATATTGGTGAGTATCTGGATGACAACAGAAGATGCATTTTGTTTTCAAACTTCCATCATTATTTCATTACATGAATCATTTCAGTATGCAAATCTGTCATGAAGATTTACAAGCCTAGGCACACAGTCCTACTCACCCTATATTTACTATGATGAAAAAAAGTAATCATACCTTACTCACACATCTAAAAAGCTGATTCCTTCAGGCAAACAGAATTTTCATCGGCTTGTTTTCCATTTGCTCTTTTAAAAAAAATAAAATAGTGAGAAAACCCTCTGTCACTTATCTTTTGAGCAGTTTCTATGTTAACTTCAGATATCTTGAGTCAACCCAAAAACTCTCTGAAGGTGTGGCTACAACTTATCTTGAACTGGGAAGAAAAGGTTTGATATTTCTTTTTAGAAAGGAATACAATAAGTCTATATCTAATGTTTAGAAAGCATTTTATCTGAGATGCTTCTTTCACTGCCAGAAATCTCATTAACCTTTTTAAACATGGCAACTGAAATTATTATGTGAGTGTGAAATAACTATTCTGAAAATGAACATTCCAGAGTTCCTATATTGCATCGCTCAAACTGGAGATGTTTGTTGCAGCTGACTTTTACCAAAGGAGTATGAAGCTAATGCCTTTTACAGAAAGCAGGCCTGAAGGTGAAAACTACACTCTGCTGAGAGCAGTTGTCTGCTTGTCAGTGTTCTGTATTCTCTTTGCTGGGAAAAGTGTATTTCTCTCTTCAGCTATGCCATCAGTAGCTCATTCACTAAAACATTAAACCAGACATTAAATGGTGTGCTGGTTTAAAGGTAAACCAGCAGGAGGAATGAGTCTAACACACAAACAGATTACAAGTCAGAATTACAGTTTA
>JAWWEU010000040.1:32481897-32492970 GCA_035583155.1 Acropternis orthonyx | reverse complement strand
AAGGTTGTACTGCTCAGGCACTTGGGCTGAACTCAGGGAGGTGAGGTGTTAAATGGGAAGTAAAGTCACATTTTAAAAAATATATTATGCATAATATATGGGGAAAAAAAGAGACATGATTCAACATGGTTACTAAGTTTAATGAAAAAGACAACACATATGCTTTAAAGAAGGAACTTCTCAAGGTATAAAAATAATTAGAGGCAATTTTACTCATAGTCCTATGACAAAGTTTTTAAGGATTATTGCATGTCATATTTAGTCCACTGTACCCTGTAATCTTCTCAGGTTGAAAGCTGTCTGATGATAAAAAGATGAAGTAGATGAGGAATAAGGTCTTGCAATACAATTTAGAGAAAGAGAGAGCCATGACTGTTTCTGAGCTGTTGATATTCTGGGCTTTATGTACAGACACACAGCAAAGTCTCCAACGTGCTTTTCCACCCACCGAAAGTCTTCATGCACAAGTGTTAACTGAACTTTTTGAAATGAATTTTCATAATTTTTCTTGCTTCTCCATGATCCTTGGGGAACTTGTAATGAAGGAACACATAGGAGAGAAAGGTAACTTTATTCTATCCTACAGCAAGACTCTCATAAATGGCTTCAAAGCAATATGAAAATGCTTTGTACTCAGCCACTGACAAGTTTAGCACCACTGTGTTCAAAAGGTTCCTTCTTCAAATTAAGCTTTAGGTCTCAGAGGGGACAAAAGTCTCATTCTATGTGGGTGCCATTAATTATGGCAAACACCCAGTAATCTCCTTTTTTGTAGATGAATCCTACTGCGAGGACAAATAAGATAATTTTCCTCACAGTACCAGGTAAGAAGAAGAGACTGCTGTGCCTTAGCTAAAAGTTGATTAGGATACTGGTGTAGATTTTTCAAATTGAGCACACAGTTATGTATGTGCTTTATCCCAGCATCTTTTCATATTTTAGTAACTTCCTTCTGCAGTGGGAGAAATTAAAGAAATAACCCTTTGAGGAGAGGCTCTAGTACTAGATGAATAATAGTTGCCCTTCATCCCAAGAATCTGTTTCACTTTTCACCTGTGCTGCCCTCCCTTCTGTGTGTTTTCGCTTTTGGTGGGTATTTGTGCCTCCATGGGCACACACCTGCCATTTGACCTCTCCATGTATGTGATAAGCCCAAGTTACCAGGTCAGTTCAGTCCCTCTTCTGACCCTTTCTGGCCCATATCTGACCCACCACACACCTACCCTGTCCTCTTCATTCACTGGGTCTTAGAAAGAACCGTCCTCCTCTGGGAGGGAAGAAAGTGTGTCCCAGTTTCTAGGGGCAAATGAAGTTTCCTGCTGCTTGCACTAAGTTGTATCCATCACTGCAACAGCTGCCATTGCTGCCTCAGCACAGAGCAAAGCAGAGCATGGTAGGGAGCAGGGCATTGTGGCTGGTTGTGGGCAGATGCTCTGAGTTAAGACGACAATGTATGACTCCTTCGTGACAAGCTTGGAGACAGGCTGACTTCATCACATTGCACACTCACCTGTGAATAATGGTTTTGTCTCCACACATGCAGTCTAATTCACACTTCAGTTTCAAAATATACCATAACACATCTGCATATAGCCATTTCCAGCTTGATTTCTGGAACTTGACCTTCTGGCAAGAAAATTAAACTATTGCTCATGATGAGCAGCCTGCACTGGGCTGTATGGGTGTAGTGCCAAGCAGGAGCATCTCTCAACCACACAGTGGTCATCTAAAAGTCAAAGTTGGAAGTCAAGATTTAGTAGACAAAATGTTCCACCAATTCTCCTTTCTCAGCTTCTAAATGACGCAGACCTTGTTTCCAGTGGTTTTGCAGAGCTCCACTGATTTAGCTGACATCTGTTGCCACCTACTGTTGTCTGGTTTCCATCATCCAAAAGGGATCATGAACTTGGAAAGGTTATCCTCTTTCACAATCTTTCCGTGGATGGACTTGTAAATTCTCTGATGATACACAGCAGCTCAGAATTAATTTTCATTATACAAGAATGAAAATTCATTGAGGAGGAAAAGGAAGAACAGAGAGGCTTCCTCCCCTTTTATATCACCCAGAGCAGCTTGCTCTCCAATGGTCTCACCTCGTCCATGATATTGAGGAAGGCACTATAATCATATTCTAACAGATGTAAGAGGAACAGGAAGGAAGGATACATTTTATATCATTTTCAGAACTAATTGTCTGAAAGAGTTAGGAAAGCTGTCCCCAGTGTTCAAGCTGTGAATTCTTTTTTCCTTTTTTTCTTGGCAGGGCTTGTTTTGATCACCTAGCCTTAGCAAAGAACTGTGTATGTTAATTAGGAATAAAATGTCATCTCACTAGAACAAAATGTCATCTTACTAGAAGACCACCTGCCATGTAGAAAGATGTGCTGTGAAACAACATCTATAGTATAAATGCAAATTTAGCTGTCTTGAAAACAGAGAGAGAGCTGGCACAACTGAACAGCTACAGCAAGACAGCCCCGGCTTGGATTAACAGTGTAGCTGTACTTGGTCTGTGTAAGTTAGGGAGACCCTCTGGCAGAACCACAAACTGTCATCAGATCTGGGTCTCTCTCCACCATCCCAATCTTCTTCACAAACAGCTATGAGACCCTTCCCTGTGCTTATTATGACCTTGTGTTTGTGAAACAAAATTGTTTAAACTTCTGCAAACAGCAATTAAGGCTGGAACTTTGCCTTCCACTTCAGTGTGAGCAAATTTGGGCCCTCAAGCACTGAGTTGTGAGGGAGTGACCAGGGTGATCTAGAATAAACATACTTGGGTCTTGATATGCCCAAAGCTGGAAGCCAAACACTTTTAACTGAGGTGTGTCACTGGTAAATTACACATATCCTGTTATAATTTACAGTGGGGTTAGAGTATTAATCTCTAAAGAATACACATGAGGAATATTTGTAAGATGAGGAAGTCTACTAGATTTCTCTGTTTATATCAGAAATTTATTTTTTTTTAAATCACCCCATACAGCTGAAAAATAGTAATGATAAACTGACTTTTCAGCCAGCTTTTTTCTCTATAGAGATATAACATCAAGGTACTGCAGTGGTTCCTCAGCAGCTGAGAGCGATGCTGTTATGGGTTTAAGTTCGGAGAATTTTCTCTTTCCCTCACCAGCCTGGACTGGGAGTGAAACCTGGAGCGGAGGGGAGGGGGTGGGGAGGGGAGAGTTTCTGGGGCAGGGAGGAAGAGAAGGGAGGGTTTTACTTTTGGTTTTGGATCGGTTCCACACACACGCGGTTTGGTTGGCGCTGTGTTCGGAGCCAAGGTCTGTAGTCTCCAGAGGTGCCCCGCTGCATCGGAGCAGCTCTCTGCAATTTTCCTGTGGATCCGGGGGCATCGAGACAAGCCGGTCAGTCCTCTCCTTCTTACTGCCTGGTCGCCACCGGGGAGCTCCGTCCTGTGAGTTGAGCCCTGCTCCTGGCCCACCGCTGCGGTCGGACGTTCCCCTCCTCCCCCCGTGCGCGGACGCCCGCATCCGCTCCTAGCCCGTCGCCGCTGGACACCTTTGCCCCGCTGCCGGAGCAGGCGCGGCCCCCACATGCACCAGCCCAGTCCATCAGAACCTCTACCGACCAGGCGGGGCCCCGTCTGCCTCCACTCCAGGCCAGCCATTCCGCTTGCCACCACCCGGCGCCCCTGCTCCTTCATCCACCGGCACTAGAGAGAGCAGCGTGATTGCCCCGCAGCGCAGCAGTGCCGCTCACTGTCCGTGGACTAGCATTACAGAACATTCAAGCCAGATTTTTATTTTCGTGTTCTTTTGTTCTGTTGTTTCATTGTTTCCCAGTTTGTGTGTGTGTGTGTGTGTGTGTATATAGAGAGAACTGGTTAGAGAGCTGTTATTCCCCCCCCTTTGCCCTTTTACCGTTCACCTAATTAAACCTATTCCCTAATTTGAAATCTACAGTGAGTCTTGGTGTGATTAATCGGGTGGAGTCCTCTGTTCTATTGGCCCCCAGATATCTTAGTTTTCTCTTTCAAACTAAGACAGATGCGCTGTGAGCACTGCTGCTGGGCCAGAGATACTAAGGGAAGCATCCTTTTCCTCAAGCTACCTATGCACAGCCTGCTGTCATCCATTAAGTCCAGTAAGTAACCAGCAGAAAAAAAGATTAAAAAATAAATTAAAAATAAAGCAGTGCATTGTTAAATATACTATTGCTAAGATACAAGAAATGCTTCTGAAGGGTGTTTCTCTTAGAAAGGACATAATTTTTTCTCTTCCACTTCAGGGTGACTTGACTTTTCCTCCCATGAATGTCATTAAAGTGACCCTGCTGAGCAAGAATTGAGTATGAATACACTTCAGTGCTTGCTTAAAGCTCTCTTTATACCATTATCAACATGACGCTGCTTATTTCAAAATAGCTCAAACTGGATGTTTTATAGAAAATTTTACTTTAATTTTTTCCTGTTATTGGATTAAAATAAAAATGCATCAGGAAGTACAGTTGATGAGAAATATACAATATGTTTTTACAAGAGTCAAGGCAGTATTTTTTGTTGGCACTGAATAGTGTAAAAGTATCTTCTAAAAGAATGACTCAAAAATTGCAAACAAATAAAAGACCATTTGTAGTTTTGACTAGCTGATCTGGCTGATTGATAGACAAAGGGTCCTGTTTGCTGGCAGAATAAAAACACCAGCTCTACTAACCTTTCAAGCTCCTTTTGGTATTCAGCTGTAACAGTAAAGCTCACATGTTGTTGATTTAATTCTATTCTATAAAATCTAGGTGTCTCAGTGCTAAACCAGGATAATAACTAGTTCATCCTCACAATGTTGACCTACAATGTCAGGTTTGATTTTTTAACAGAGTGCATAGTTTCTAAATATTTGGTTCAAGCTCTGGGGATCTGACATTCTGTCTTGACCAGGAATAAGAAAATTAAAGCTGTCAAAAGAAGACAATAAAAAGCAAGTGACAGATGAGTGTAGGTTCTAGAGCAGCTTGACACCATGCCAGTTCCTCCTTTATTTTTGTAAACATGCTGGCTCGTGGTCCCTGGGGATTACTTGTCAGTAGAGTCTTGTCTCTCTGAATGATAATTCCCTTCTTTAGTCTTACTTATATGAAAACAATTCTCATTATATTTGCAGTGATACTTCACATCATCTGGGTGTTAGAAAAGACTGCTGATCTCTGTCTAAGTAAAATATAGCATATACAGCAAAACGTAAACTGAGCGCCTCCTGCTAAAGGAAAATGCATATAAATAATCTCAAACATTACAATTAAACTGCATTTCTGAAGTTTTGCTTATAGGGTTTCCACGGAGAATATAAGGTGCTGGGGCATATGGCATCACCACTAAATTATGACACATGCCTATATTAATGCTCATAGTTATTAAGTCTGAGTTACTAAGAAGTCACTATGGATCTTGTAGGCTGATCTGCTGCATTATACAGAGCATGAGAGTTCAGGAATTAATGGTTGCTTTAGGTACAGTAGTTCAGACTGAAAAAGAATATGTTATTCAGAAAAAGGTCCAATCTTGGTTTAAATATTTGCAGTGCTGAACCCCCCCCAAATCCAGACAGGGTTCCCTTCTGGGGGGCAATCACCAAAGTCCGCAGAGCTGGCTGAGATTCTGCTTCACAGCAAACAGGCTATTTATGGCCAAAACACTGTCTGTGTAACCTAAACAACTATTCTTTTTTTGTTGTACAGTCTTTTCTCCTCTCCTTTGCAAGATGAAGTTTTTACAGGACTAGAATCCCCTGATACTGGATGCAGTATTTTGCTAGTTAGCAAATAATCATTTACAACACTGAAGAATTTCAAGGATATTTCATTCCGGCTTTATGGGTCTTTTGTTTAAATTACTCATACTGAAATCCCTCACAGTAATGCTGGTTTTTCTCCCTGCATGTTACAGCTGTTTACGTGATAGTGGTAGTGTCTACCAAAGTGATATGATGGGCTGTAGCAAATACCAGCATGCAAGGTTCCTTCTGCCTTCACAGAACACCAATCCAGTGTAACCATGGCAATTTATTTTCAAGCTGTTAGTGACTTTGAGAGAAATGGAGATATGTTCTCAGGCACATCTTGTGACTCTTGGGGATGTCCTGTGAAGGGCTAAGAGTTGGACTTGATGATCCTCATGGGTTCCTTCCAATTCAACATGTTCTGTGATTCTATGTTCGACACAGAGACCTACTCCATTTTCTGTTTTGCCTTCTCTGTATTTCTTCATCAGGCTGTAAGATGTTTTTTGAATAGTCTAATCGCTTGAATCATCCTACAGGTCTGAAAAACACTAAGGGGCCAGAATTTATGTTATTAAAGGAACAGCTTTAAATTCTCTTGCAATTTCTTTCTTTCTTTCTTTCCTTTATATTCTTTTGTATCTAGATCAGTTCTTGTTCTTGACATCCTGAGTTCAGGTGAAATGGGTGCTCATTTTTACCTTTTTGCCAGGAGCAGTGGGAACTGGGGCAGGGGAGTCAGGAGTGTCCTCAGCACTGGCTTGTACCAACAATTCCCATCTCATGGGGACTGACTGAAAGAATTTAATCTTCTTCTCAATACAGAGGCACAGAGGATGCTTCAAACTGGTCTCAATATTCCTCTGCTTTCCATGCTCCACTGAGGGCATGGGCTGTGCAGAGGGGCCATGGCACATGGCTACCAGTGCAGCCTCACTTTCTCAGCTCAAAATGCATTCAGCCCTGCCTCAGCCATCCCTGGGAACCCCTCAGCACCCTCCTGCTATCTGCTTGTCCCTTATGGGATGATCTGCTTTGCGCTTTCTAGCAGAACACATACCCCAGGAGAGCTCTCCTGCTTGACTGGTAGCTGCCCTCAGTCAAGCCCCACATAGGGTATCCAGCTCTGCTATCCATGCTGGGGATCCTGTAGGCATCTGGCAAGGCAGATCCTCTGCTCTCCTCTCACCATGGCTGGTTATGTCCCACCTCATGAGTGTGTCTGGTCAACAGTATAGCCAGTGTCCAGCCTTACACTGATTAAACCAGTTGTTTGGTTTAATCTAACTGTTTAGTTTTCAGGTATGAAGGTTATTCTCAGGCCTTATTGAGACACCCATCAGATCTGCTACATTTGGTCTGCTCAGGTCTTTTTATTCCACTGTATAGATGAGTTGATATCTCTGAGAGCCTTCAGGTATTTATTAGCTGAAATAAACAGTTTGAATTTATTATGTAAATAAGTATTAGATAAGTGATGTTTACACTAAAAGATGCACACAGAGAGGATTTCCAGAAAAAGAAAAAATTTCCTTTGAAAAGCACAATATCATAAAGTGCAATTTCCCTCTGGTGAAAAGGCGTTGTATGAAAGCCAGCTTGGCTATGCACCATTTTGCTACACAGTCATCATGGAAATGCTCTATTTGCAAATTTGGGGTAAAAAGAAACCCAGAGCAACTTCATTACAATATTCCTAATTAATACCAGCCTTTTTTTCTGTAACCACTGAAAATGTTTTTTTCTCATACCACACGGAAAAAACCTGTAGTCCAATATCCCAGCAGTTATGGAGATTCCCAAAAAGACAAGGATAGTACAAAAAAAAAATCCTCCTGATGTATATTTCATGATATTTAAAGATCTTATTCATAAAACAGTTCTGAAAGTACTGTTCATGAACTAGAGTGGTTCCAGCTATAAGCCCCTCATCCATCTGACATTATTGTCAGGGTTGGCATGTGTTTCTATTCCTTAAAAAAAATGAAGGCAGAGAATGTATCTCCCAGGGTTTTGTGGAGTGCTGTTGATACCATAGGCGTGTGTTTCATTAGCTTCTCAGGAGTTAAGCATTAGTAAATGCAATCATCAGAAGAAAATTACGAACTTGACTAAATGGTTCTAAGCCACCTGCTGCTTTGGGGAAGGCATTGTGCTTATCAAACAGTTAGAGACAAATTCAGTCCTCCTTTAGGACAGAACAACCTTTAGGTACCCAAGGTGTTGCTGCAGTTGTCACATGCCTGTGCATGATCTTAATGGAGCATAATATTTCTCTGGCTAGTCATAACTGCTCAGGGCATAGTAAGAGAACATCTCCAAAGCAGGATACATGTGCTTTTCTGCATGTCCCTTCCAATACCTATTCAAAGTTGCTGGTAAGGAGAGATCATGGACCTGAGATACAGAATATGTTACCAGTGTGAAGACAGAGGACATCTTGCTGTGTAGAAGTAGCTCATACATGCATGCGCTGGGGGATTAGGAGCTGAAGAGAGCTGAGCAAAGGAGAGTTTGAGAAATAGGTTTGTAACTACACAGAATAGTAGTTCAGAACTGCGAAATGCTCTTTGCAATGCTCTTCTACACTGCTGCAATTTATTCTCTGCCATGGCTAACTTATTGGGATGAGGTGACAAAGGAGAATAGATGCAACCAAGCAGGTGATGCCAGCTCCATGTAATCTTGTATAAAAATCCCCATATACATTTCTCAGAGGCACAAAGAGGGGACTGCAAAAGCCAACCCTAAATGCACTTCCTAAAATTGAGAACTCTGCTATTTTCAGGAGATAATAGTGGTTCTGTGAGATAAACTAGATATATTTACCTCATTGTTCCTTTCTTGACAAATGTAGCTCTTCTTTGAATAAAAAAGGGTTCTACCAGACCATTAAACCACACAGTTGTCTCAAACTTCCTTTAATTAAGGATTGCAGTATTGCTTTTTTAATTGCTTGAATAAATGCTCTGCTCTATCCTGTTTGTTTTTATTCAGTTTCTCAAGCAAAGCAATTCTTTCTGTAAGAAGAATGTGAGGGGGAAAAAAAAAGTAAGCAAGAGTTAATCTACTTTTAATTAAAGGAATTAGATGTGACTTTAAAACAAGAACCCTCTGAGAATTTTTTCCTGATTCAGCTTTTATCAGGAGAAGCATGAGCCAGAATTACCAGCCATAAGTACAACAGCAACAACAAGCTTGGATGATAAACAGGGAATGGATATAGGAGCACAGCTGGTATCTTCTTTGAGTTCACATTGCTCCCTCAGATACTTGCTGTGAAGGACATACAAGCGTGTGGTGTCTACAGTGCTGCCCATGTGACAAACTGTCCATCTGTTCAATGTACCTGCTGATAATCTGGGCTGATTAGTTTAAACTGGAGTCCACAAATATCTCATGTTGTGAAATGTCTAGCTTTTCCTTTGTTGTTCCAAGTGTTGGTTGTCCTTCTTGTGGTGGCCAGGGATGTTTAAACTGTAACAGATTTACTGCTGAACCTGTGGTGCAGAAGCAGTTCTTGATGAGTTGAGTCAAAAGCATTTGAACATGGGGTTCTATCATAAGTTAGTAATGCCTGTTCTGGATCACTGGCCTTCTGTAAATACCATTACGTTCACTGCAGCCTGAGTGAGATCAGTTTTCAGGGAACAGCAAGGGATGACTTAGCCAAACTAATTTTTTGCTCCTGCAATGAAGAGACACACTTTTGGAATGATTACAGTATGGTTTCTCTCCAAAGTCTCTTGAAAATCACATCTGGCAGAGGTAAAATCCATGTGATAACTGCATTGAAGCAAAAGGTCTTTGACTTCCTCCACCTGATATTATATGAATAGCAGTTAGCCATGAAAAGCCACCAGTGACCATTTGAGGAAAGGAGAATGCGCAGGGCAGGTAGACAGGAGAAGATGTCATAATGGCTCTGGCTGGGATAAGTTAATGTTCTGCACAGGAGCCCCTGGGATGCTGTGGTTTGGGTTTGCAACTAAAACAGAGCTGACACCACCAACATTTTGTCTGTTACTGGGCAGTGCTTGCACAGAATTGATGCTGTCTCTTGCTCTGTCCCCTCCCCTGCAGTGAGTCGGATGGGGATGGTAAGAAATCTTGTACACCTGATCCAAACTGGCCATAAGAGTACTTCCTGGCAGATGATGCCATGCTCAGCTCTGAAAATGGGGCATTTGTCTTCCAAAGGAGCTGTTGCTCCGAGACTGGCTCAGCATTGGTCTGCTTGTAGGAGGCAGTGAATAGATGCTGTTGCATTACTTATTTCTCTTTCCTTCACTTTTTAAGTTGCTCTCAACTGAACCTATGAGTGTTCTTGCTTTTACTCCTCCTTCTCTCTCTCCTGTCCTGAGGAGACCTTATGTGGGTGCTCAGCTGCTGGCCGTGGTCAACCCACAACAACTGTCCCTGTCTGTAGTTCTCTTTATGCAGACGTATCAGGGAGTGCTGATGAGTGCTTACCTCCCTCTCAGAGCCTATGTACCTAGCTTTCTGCCAGGCCAGCATGGGAGGTCAAGCATGTCTGGGACAAACCCAGGCAAAATCTACTCAAATCATGTCAGTCTTTTGTCTCCAGCAAGAGTGCATGTACACCATATTATTGAGTCACTTCATCAGTGACTACTGAAATAGTGGTCTCTAGGATGGATATACACTTAATGGGGGTAGTAAAAATACCACACTGCCAAATTTCTTAGAATGGAACTGAAGCTACTGTCTTGGGCAGTGCTTGAAGATGCTCAAAGCAGAGCTTGCTACTGCTGTCTCCAGACCTCATTTCTTCCATGCTGTTGCAGGCTTGGGTTTCTGTCCTTCTCTTGTTCCTTCAGTCTTGTCCCCTAATCCCATCCATGTGAAATGCAAGCTACACAACACTGTCAACAAAGGCACCAAAACTCAGGCTGTTATTTTATTGTGGGTGATTAGAAAACATGAGGGTGAAAACTTCATATTTATTTTGTTGCAGTAATATTTATTTCTCAGCAACTTAAATGTTTCTTTGTCAAGTGTTGCTGCAAGTTCATGAACTATGTAGTGAGTACATGTGTCTCTCTTTTCTGCCTTCTGAGCTATTGTAAGTCAGCCATCTAACACACACTTCACGTGAACATTATATTACACTTGCTATGTTAAGCAGCTGACAAATCATTAGCAAAGCTTTTGAAAGATTTTTTTTTTCTCATTCTGAGATTAAGTATATCAAAGTCCTGTTTAACATCTTTATTGATGATTTGGATGAGGGGATTGAAACCATCATCAGCAAATTTGCTGATGACACCAAGTTGGGAGGGAGTGTTGACCTGCTGGAAGGCAGGAGGGCTCTGCA
>JAWWEU010000040.1:32439795-32481797 GCA_035583155.1 Acropternis orthonyx | reverse complement strand
GTAATCAGGCATTGGAATGGCCTGCCCAGAGAGGTGGTGGATTCACCATCCCTGAAGGTTTTTAAACTGAGATTGGATGTGGCACTGAGTGCCATGATCTAGTAAACAGACAGGATTTGGATGAAGGGTTGGACTTGATGATCTCTGAGGTCTTTTCCAACCCAATCGATTCTATGATTTTATGAAAGTGAGGTGTGGTCATTCCAAGACTCTGTATCATAACAAAATCATCTCTCTCTTCAGTATCATCTGTTACCTCTATTTGTAGCAGAAGGTAGCATAAGGATAGCCATAATCATGAGTAGTCTTGCAGTATGACTTTGCAGTCTGAGGAACTAAAATTAGTCAAAGCCACAAAGGAGAAGAGCAGCCTCTAATGAAAGATCAGAGCAATCAAGATGCTGGAGGGACAGGGTGTTCCTGGTAGGTTGTGAATACAACATGGAAAAGCTATGCTCCTCTGATAAAACAATTTAATATTGTGTGAAGGAGGCTCAATCGATAACTGAAATTCTCTAATTAAAGTCAACAGAGAAAAAGGGGTAGATAGGTACTTGCCATATACAGCAGAAATGTTTTGTTGATTATAGAACCACAAGCAAGTTAAAATGCTTGATTTAAGTATTAAACAGGAAAGTACTATATCCAGTTGTCAGCTCTGTTTAAGAAAAATTATGGACCTTAGGACTTAAATGGTGGGGCCAGTTCTGCGCACGCTGTGCCTCACCTAAAAAATCCACTGCGCAGGCTGGAAGGGCACACCCACGGGGGGAGAGCCCTTCCCCAGATCTTCGTTCACGAAGTCTGGCCATTATAAAATCACAATAAGAAAATACTAACCAAGTGTAGAAATTGCTGGGATATTGACAGAATGTCATACTCCCCAAGTTTCAAAATGTATAGTTGTCAAACACAAGGATTGCATGTACAGATCTGTACAACACTCTGAATCGTTGGCTCAGTGACTAAACACCAGCAAATAAGTACAGCTTCACAACAGCTGCATCCATGGGAAGTGGGGGGAGATACTACTTTTCTACAAACAGGAAAACTGGCAGAGAGGGGGTTGTGGAGCCAGAGGTAAACCCAGGAGTTTATCAGTTGCTATTTAGATACAATGTTCCTGCTGCTTTGATTCTTTCTAAAATGTTTATAAGCCAATTTTTATTAACATTATTTAAGTTGACTCCACATTTACATTGCCATTGTGGGCATGTTGTAAGAATAGGAGCCAGTGGCAACCATGCTAACCAAGGGAGTGCTGCTCCTTGTGAACCTGAGAGGCTTATGCACATGCCACCTTTGGATGCACGAAGGATGTAGCATTACAGCGTTCAAATCTAAACTTCTATACCGCCATGTGTAATGGGCCCTGAGGAACACGAACATGAGAATGCACAGTCTGAGGAGTGACATTTGCCTGGAGAAAAGCATGAAGTTGCTAGCCCGGAGCAGATCAGGGGACTCAGGAACATGTGGAGGCACAAGAAGTAGAGAGGTTTCCACTGGTGAGAGCTGGGAGCTTTGGAATAACCAGTAGGTTTTAAACCAAAGGAACACTCGACAGCTGTAGGGGAGAGGGAGAGAGCCTGTCCTTCACCTAACTTCATACTGCTCTTTGATGATGGAAGAAATAATAGTAAAATACTTTCCAGATAAATAATTTTTTAATAAAGTTCTATGTCATGTTTGTAAATTCTTTACTGAAAACCAATAGCAAAGGAAGCAATCTTGTTTCACCACAAACACTGGCAGCAGTGGAACTTCTTGTTTATCTGCCTGCAAGGAATGTGCATTTGGGATAGAGAAACAAAAAAAGCAACAGTTTGAAGGACCACTTTGTGCTGTTTCACAGCTCACCAGCAAGCCAATCACCACAGGCTGTCTAGCAGCAGTTGAAAGGACTGGTCCTTTGAACAGTGAATCTAAGCAGAACTGACCTGCCTCAGGCTTTATACTGGATGTGAATATTCTCTGGTGGATTTGGCCCTTGGTAACTTGGGTCATGTGGAACTGAATTCAGATTCCAAAAGTTGTAAGCCATTGTCTAAGACTTCAGTGTCAAACACCATAAGCTGTGATCAGGTATCTACAGCTGCATGTGGAGTTTCATTCTGGGAATGAGGAGCATTCCTTGCTGTAAAACCGAAAACAAAGAGATGTTTGAAGTTAGTCCTCTACTCTCTCCTCCAGACATAATCCTTTCATTGAACTCTTAATACAGACAGTCAAAAATCTTAAACAACATACTAAATGTTTAAGAAACAAGCACTCGACATAATATCCTACAGAGAGATGTTTTGGCAGCATGCTGTGAAGTACACGAGTTTTGCTATAGTAGAAATGCAGCAAAAGCCTAATAACATCTATACTGAGATTGGGTACCCAGTGGAAATTCTCCATGGGGACAAGGAAATTATATCCCTACCAGATAGAAAGTAATTTGATATAATCTGAAAATAACAATGTGAAAAGAGTGTCAGCAAAAAAAAAAAAAAAAAAAAAAAAAAAGATACACAAGAAGAATCAATCAGAGTCTGATTAGACAGGGGAAGAAAGGAAAATTGGTACAACATGGCATAATGTGTAGATCCCTGCTTGTGTACTCATCAGATGGAATATTGTCTTCAATTTTAGCTTTAGTAAGACTATTTAGTTTTCACTAAACCATCATGCTACTCCACAATCATCACCAAAGAGTTGCATTGACAGAGATTGACAAAACACTATTAAATTAATAAATTGAACCCTCCATAAAGACTGCATACCAGAGAACACACATCACTGGTTGTCTTAAAGCTATGCTAGCATTTGAGGAAAGTGTAAAGCAGCATTTAAATTCCTACAACAATTAATCAGTACACTCCACTTCCTCTTGTGGGAAACAGAGCTCTCCATTTGCATATTCACAGAGAATTACAATACCCCAGGAGTCTATCACTGTCCTCCCCCACCATCCCCTGTTTCCTGTCAAAAGTAGGAGCAAAGAGATTCAACATAAAAGCTCCCTGTGGCTGTTTCTGGAATGGCAGGTGGGCAGTGCAGTGTCCCAGCTGGACCAGAGGCCTGAACCCAGGTATCTCATATCCCAGAGCTGTTTGTGCATTAAGGTGTAGTACCATTGTTGACAAAGGTTGTCAGCAAGGTTGTCACAATAGGTTGTCACAAAGGTTGTCACAAATACTAAAATGTATTAAATATGCAGCTACAGAGGAAGATGTTTCAGCATCTCCTATGAAAACATTGAAGTGGATCTCCACTCAGGGCCATGGATTTACCTTTATTCTTAAGAAAAAAAACTCTGTTGCAGAGGCAAAAACATGAAAAGAAATAAATTACTTATGTAGAAACTTTGCATTTTGGGCCCTGAAAAAACATGCCTTTGATACAGCAAACTTCAAAATATGACTAACTGATGCTGTTTGAATAACTTCATCTGAAAGAATCGGCTAATTTCAGTCATTCAGAGATTTATTTTTCTTCATTTGTGGCCACCTGCACAACTTGCTGTCTTTCAGTAGGTTGTGTCTTCATCTGGATCTTAGTGAATGAGTCATTTCTGCTTGATGCATTTCATATCTTCTGAAAACATGTATTTTATGGAAACTCTGTATAGTACTTCAGGTCTGTTTGTTTTAAAAATGCAGCCCAAGCTACAAATTATATACTCCGGAAGATGAAAAAAGTGAAGACCATAGTGGCAAATGATGTCATGCAAAATCCAGAGATTTTGCACCATCAAATGGGACTGTGCTGAATATAGGAAGCAATTTGAGGATACTTACCTAAAGCTATCCTTGTGTGATTAAGCTGGTATAAGACTGGCTAAGTGAATGAGTCATGTTATTTCACGGCATTCTTGACAAAACACAGCTGTGCTGTGGGAATACGGATCAGACATATCTTGCATTCTACTATAGCAGCACTTACCTAGTTGCACTCAGGTCCCAAGGGTGTTGAGAGAAGAAAATGTGAATGGCAATACAGAAGGGCACTCAGCAAAATTAGGAAGGAAGGGATGGTACAGTACAAATACTGTGCTGTGTGACCAGCTTCTCCACACCAGGCATTGGCTTTTGGGTACTGAACTACAGCAATCTTAACAGATTCTTGATTCTCAACACATGTAGCAGTTTCCTCTGAAGACTGAGGCCTTTTTATGGGACCTTGAATCAGAGACACTTAAAATACTAGCCATTCTGAGCCACCAGACCCTAGGGGAACAACATTACATAGCCTGTTTTGAAACTCTTTCTTTCACCATTTTATTGCCACATAGTTCCAGTTCTCAAATGAATTTTTTCTTAAATCCCTTGAATGAAATAAATCCAAAATGTATGTAGGCATTAATCTTTTTAGCATTCCTCTTGACCCTCAGATTTTATCTCTACTGCCTTTTCAGTTTTTAGATTTTTTAAAACTAGTCACATGGAGAGGTTTTAACACTCAAAGCAGTCCTCCATGCTCATATTAGTGGTAAAAATTTAAAAGAAATTTGCATTTGTAAGATATATTGACAACCATTTACTAGTTATTAATGTTCAGGAGACACTAAAGAAATGCTGAAATTTGACCCACACAAAGAGTTAAATATCAATTAGTAACATAACCTTTTGCAGCTATTTCTTTATCAGAGGATTATTAGTCATGGTTTATGGACTGATTAGGAGTAAGGAATCCATGTTCTTTGTAATGCATAAGCTGCTGGAATGAAAACAGTTTATTTAGAACCACTGTCACTTTTGCTGTACAGCATGGTTTTATAGAATCACTTTGGAGTGATCCCAGAAGGGCTTATTGTACAAACTATTTAACTTACCTTTGTGGATTCAGAGAGAAAAAAACCCCAATCAACATGAAGTCCTGGGATACAATGAGGACTGTACATCATCTTTTCAGGCACATTTTCATCGGGTCAGCTCTTCTTTTTGTCTGATTCTTCAAACCCTTTGTATAGGATTCATAGCACTACATAAACATTAAACTCCTTAGCTACTGGGAAATGACCCAAAATGCCTTATGGTAGCAATCTTCTTGGAAGCAACAGTTTCTTAGGGCATAGCTGGAACTGCATTTGGAATACTTTTGCCTCTCCCAACATCAGTCTTTATGAACACTCCAAAATAAGCATAATCTTGTTCAATCACCCTTCATTCTTCCAATCATAGTAGGAAGAACTCCTGAAAATATTTTAGGACTCACTAGCATGGAAGATGCTCCGGAGTTTGCCCAGCTCTTAGTGGTTAATACTAACATTCAGGGTTTGCCAAGAAGTAACAGGATTTTATTTCTGTGGTTTTGCAAGTGTTTTGGTGAGGACAGTAAGACAAGAGAGAAACTGGTGATTGCAGCACACAGTAATCCTAATTCAAATTTAGTAAGTGCTATGAGAGAGGCTTCTAGAAAATTCTTAGTTGTAAAACTCCTTGTATAAGTTTCAGTCATGGAAAGATGGTATCTAAAAATACCAGAAAGCCTAACTGTTGAAATACACTATCACAACTTAAATACGTAAGAATGGTAAGAATGGTAAGCAAACGGCAGCTGGCTCCCTTTGCAAGCCACTTCCTTATCTACAGGATTATAAACAGTTAGAAAGACTGATTAAGTTTCTTTGGAAACATATTGCTCTCTAGAAGCTGATCTTTTAAACTGTTTACACCACATGTTCACAGCCACTCTTAATGGGTTCAGAATCATGTAGGAGAGAGAGTTACACTAAGTTGGGACAAGCTGGATCTGCTTCTTCTTATAGCAAGGCAATCCAGCTTAATTTGTAAAGTCTTCATCAACAGGAAATACTTTGGATAGCAAAACTGGTGGAGTCACATATTCCACATACAAATCTAAGCATGACACAAAACACCGCATAATTAGCAATCTGTGTAACATTTGATGCTACAATTGGCATTCTTGACTCCAGGCAGGCTCAGTTCTTGCAGAAGTCCCTCCCTGTCCAAGAGACAGCATGCATGGTTATGAGAGGCATTGCTTTGTGCTCTGGAAAGGCATGCTTCACAATCCCAGTCACAATCGAGAGAGGGCTCCCTGCAAAAGCAGAGCATATGTTCTCCTCTCAGTACTAAAACAAACTGACTCATTGTTTCTCACTGACAGCAGATACTCTTTATTCCTACATGAATGTGTTGTGCCATCTTTTTTTTGCCAGTGCTTAACCACTTCCGGTCTTTTCAGTTTCTTCTATCACTGATAAGACATCCTGATTTCTTACACTCCTGTCTTTCCTCAGTCTCACCCTTTCTTTGCCCAGGTTCCTGTTGTTAAGTTGCTCATCTCTAGATCCAAACAGAGCACAAAGTAGACGGTTTTTCCAAATGATTAAGTATTGGGGAGTAGAAACTGGAGAACTACCATCTCTCCTATGAGTTGGACAGTGGAGTAAGAAAACAAAATACTAGCAATGTGCCTCATGTATTAGGAACCCTCCCTTGCCTTCAAGATGTTTTGCTCTTTGCTCCATTAGTACCAGAAATAGAACACAAAAAACGTACTTCTGGTGCTCCTGTTGGACTGAAGAAGCTGAATTTAAAGAGCCAGGAATTCGTTAAATAAAGTGCCAATTATTTCCCTCTGAACTACCAAAGCAGGCAAGCAGCTGAAACCTGAAATTCTGTGGAAACTTTGGTGCATGTCTTGGCCTCCCTTAAGATATAACATCCAGGAGTTTGGAAAAACTCACATTTACTTAGAAATGAATGCATGAGTAGCACCATGTTTCTTATACTAACAACCAAGCAACACACTGAATTTTTCATACTTCAACCTGCACACCACTGTTTGAAAGAATCTGCAGCCTCTTTTGTAAGAATCTCAGGTGACTGGTAAAGACCTCTCTCAGAGGTTTTTTCTGCAGTTCCTGGAAATCCTGGAGGATGCTGAAGGATCTGCTGACAAGTTGAAAACTACTGCTCTAGATCATTGCTTTGCAAAGTTTTGTAGCTTGTGCAGAAATAAAGATTCTACTAAAGGGAAAATACAGCACTGACATTACATTATTGCAGTGGTGAGGCACTGGAACAGGTTGTCCAGAACATGTGAATGCTCCATCTTTGGAAGTGCTCAAGTCCGGGCTGGATGGGGCTTTGAGCAACCTCATCTAGCAAAAGGTGTCCCTGCCCATGGCAGGGAGTTGGAACTAGATCTTTAAGGTCCTTCCAACCCAAACCATTCCATGATTCTTACACATGGTCAAACTTCCTCTAACCCTCCAAGTGCTGTGTACTACTGATAGGCTACTTCAGATCCTCAGTGTGGAAATTTATTATAAATTTGGTCTAACAAAGTCCACATACAAGCAGTGCTCATCAACTCAGTGCTGAGCTACGATGGCTGCACTTGCAGTGTCAGCTGAATGGAGAATGTTTGCATTGTATTGCAACTACATGATGCTCAGGATAAAATGGGTGGGTCATAGTCACAGGACATTCACATTACATATACAATTCAGATTATTTGGATTTAGATTATTTGTCTTCTGAGAGTATCTTCTAAGAACATGGAATGCAATCTCCTAAAAATACAGGTTTTCTGAAACATACCTTATTCCTGATGTAGAGCAGGCACTGTATGATCCCCTGTTAGCAAACTAAAACCCAGTGGTTTTATGTTTTGAGTTTTGATTAGGTTTTTTTTGTGTGTGTGAGTGTTAAACAGAAAGGATGCCAGAAAACCGAAAGAAAACCAGATAAGTGCTCTTATGACACATATTCCAGAACTAGACAGTATCATTGTACAAATGAGTATTACTTAGTTGTAGAGAAAGAACCCGTATGTCCCCCTGCTGTAGGACAGAAAACTGTCTATTACACTCCCTTTGGTATGCCAGTGGTGCCTATGTGGTTATACTGCTTAGCCAAACACACAGGCAACAGTCCAGACTCATTCTGATGGGCAAGAACAGTAACAGATCCCTTTGGCTACATTTAACAAAAAAAAAAAAGCATTGAAACTGTTTGTGCTACATGTAGTTTCATAAACATGCAATGTTATATTTCTTTTAGAGTTGACATGTTTCAGCAGATCTTGAAAAATCAGTTAAACTACAAGCAGGTTCATGTTTAAGGTCTGATGTTCAGAATGTACTGCTGTAGCTGCAGGTAATGAATGTTCCTGCAGCAGAAGTGCAGAAAGGTATGTCCCAAGACTAAACAGAAGTGAAAGAAACCATTTTGATATCGGAAGTTAAAGGGGAAATATTTTGGTATGAAATATTTTAAGAAGGAGTTCTCTATTTTCACCTTGAAATACACATTTTTATTCCACAGTCTTTAATTAGCCTTATGGCCACTTTCTTGGAAATGAAAAGTCAATCAAGTAAACCATTCCACTGTCAAAACAAGCACTTTATCAGGATGTGCTAAACCTGGCAATTTTGGTTTAATACTTTTGTTCTAGTCTACATAGCAAATTACGCTGTGCCATACAGCTTTCATTCTCCTCTTTTCTTCCCACACAACTGATGTTTTTATGTTGGATTTAAAAAAGTTCACATGCTTGTTCTTCTAAAAAAAATTTATCAGGTCACAGCAAAATGGAAATTGTGGTAACAGTAGTAAAATTGTTGTCATCCTTGCAGAGTACTATCCTACTAAGTTGACAACCTCTCTGAAGATCGTTAAGGATGGAGGGAGGGCCAAATGAAGCTTCTGGACCAGCTAGAGCAATTCTGTTGACTTTAAAAGGAAGGCATCCTCCCTGTGAGATTTTTTTTCTGTAAAAGCTGCCTCAGAAGGTTAATGGAAATTAAGATGGCAATCTATTCTAGATTTTCAAAAGGGACAATCTATCCTTTATCATTGGGCAAAAATGAATTTTCCAAAGTATTAATGAATTTCTGTCTCATCCATGCTTTGAAGTTTTGATACCATTCCAAAAGCTTTTTTCTTCTTTGAACCTTTTCTTGTAAGTTCATTTTTTTTTCTTTCTCTAGAACAGCAGGAAGCTCATTCCAGTCTTTAATAAAGATAAATGGAGCCCCCATGGTTTTTAATAATTGCAATGGAGCACTGTGGTACATTGATGAATTTCCGCAATCACCTGGTGTCATTACATCTTCTATAACAGGCAGAGATCCATATGAACAAGCTTCATAAATTCTGTAACATTCTGTATTTACTCCCACTGGGCACAATGTCAAATCACTGTGCAGCAAGGCATCTTGATAGTTTTTGAGACTTTCATTTGTTTCTTGAGGCTGCCACCTAGGAAAGTAAAGGGGGTAAAAATTAGTATTTTTCCCACAGGTACTGCAGCAAAAAGTAAGTCATATGCTTTAATTTCAATTATGTATAAAGATGAAAATGCTGTCAATATAAGAATTTTATATTACACACACATCAATGGGCTTTTAGCCTTAACTGTCTTAAACAAGTCTTCTGAAAAATTATCGAAAAAGTCACTCTTAAAAATAGATTGTAACCATGTTAGATGTGGTCCTTTTAGGACCTTAGAAGTGTAAGAAACAAATTGAAATGCCATTTTAAATCTTCTGTGTGACTTGGATGACACATATGTCAATTTACTTCCCAGCACAGTTCAGAAATAGACAAACAGGGAGACACTCAATGGACTTTCCAATGATTTTGCTCAGCACAGCCTCAAATACTTTAAATCAGTAGAGATTTGCTCTTCAAAAGTTAGGATGTAAAGCAATCCATTTAGCCAGAATCTACCTCCTGAAGTGCCTCAAAATGTCTGTGAGGTAAGAGTTTATGTCACAGACACAATCTGTCTCCTGAGATTCTTCATCAGGGTAGCTGAGGCCTTCCTAAGCACTGCTGTGCCTGCTATCAAACATTTTGTAAGTGTTGCTTTTCAAAATTAAGAAATACAATCAGAACTCTACTCTTGTTAGTCAAAAGATCTGTTCCACCTACCTGAAATAAAAAACAACTGTCCTGTACAGATTAAATTCACTCTCTTATATGAAACACAACAAAACATGGCCATCTTCTTTCTTCTACTAAGGACATTAAACCACACAAAACACAGGACAAGTATTTCTTCTCTCACCATAATCAAATGTAATCCAGACAAAAATGAATAATCTTTGATGGTTGCATATGCAGAAGACTTTACTATGCATTTAAAAATATGCTTTATGTAAAATATAGCAACAGAAAGGCTGTTAAGTTATGAAGACTTACACAGCGTCTCAGCAATGTTTTCTGATTTTAATTATGACTTTATTTGTACTATTTTTGAACCCTCAAGAAAACATTAGTAATAATGAACCAGGCAAAAAAGTTTGAACATTTTCACAAAGTAAATTAAAGTCTTACTGTTCTCTGGCTGCAATCCAGCAAAGTTTGTCAAGCCCATCCTGCTTCAGAATTTCCATTAGGGTTTCCCTAGAAGAGTTCTTATAAACTGTTCCTAAGAAATTACATAGATACGATCTCGGATCATGCAGCATTGACCAGTTGGGTTCTACAACCGGAAAGTTTCTGTAGCTGTAAAAACAACATATAAATTAGACAACTATATGTTTTATGTCAAAGGAAAAACATTTTGCACCTTTTCATCTTTACTGCATCAGATTTGAAGACTAAAAGCACCTATTTGTTGCCAATCCACATCTGTAAACACAGACAGACCCACAAGCAAACCACTTTGTGTACCTAGTTGTGTACCACTTTTGTACCTAATCTCCGCATCTCAAAACTCAACTTCTTTTTGCTTAGGAACTTCCAATGCCAACAATTCTCTACCACCATCAAGAATCCAATTTTATCATATTTCAGAGATGCTTTCAGCAAGTTCAAGCCATGTATAAAAAACTCCATACAGTTTTCCAGATTGAGCCAACTGGATCAATACAGGAAATTGAATTCAAATTTAACACAAGACACGAAAATAATCCTGTACTGCTTTCCCTTTGGATTACCATGGTAAGTAGCTAAACCACTATTAACTCTCTGTTAAAAAGAAGTAAAAGTGCACCTAACCAAACTGAACCTTTATTTACTCCACGTAAGTATTTTGAGCAGATAAGTATAACAAAAATGTTTTTGTAAGCACACAGTTAAGCCATGTTACACTGCTGTGATACCAGAATATAGCAACTCAATAGCACAACTGCCTTTTGAGAGCCATAACAGGGGTTAAAAAAAGTATCACCAGTATGACCTTTCCTTTCCTGAACAAGCAGTACCTGGAACTTAATTACACAAATATCCTTTAAATCCCTATGTCACTGGTATGTATGACATCGGCAGTTATGATAAATCTCAAGAGCAAATCTACTAAAGAAAAAACAAACAGAAAACCTTTCAAGCTCCCTAAACACTAGCATTCTTTTCCTATTATAATTTTAATTTCTAAATGCAATTTCCAAATTGCTTGATTTATAAAATAATTAATACGATCACATTCTACAATTTACTTACTATTATTGCTTTGGGCATCATAAGTAACACTCAGTCATATTTTCCATACCTCATGCATAACAATTGTTTCAACTGCAGCTTCTGCCTACCGCACTTACGTAGCTACTCCCAAAGGCCACTGAAAAACATCTTCTTCATTTACAAACGGATAGTCATAGGTAACGAAGAGCAGATTTACAAAACCCCCGTTCCTTTTCAGGTATGGCTGAATCCACCCGTTGTGGCACTGCTCATTTCCGAGCAGCACGACTGCCACATGCTGCACCTTGCGGGTCCGCAGGAGCGTCTGTGCGTAGCGCAGCCACTGGGTGGCCACAGTGACCTTCGTCCGCTCCCTCCCGTTCAGCACCAGCACCACGTGCTCCGCTCCCACCGAGAAGTAGCCAGGAACTACCGATGGGCCAGTGACGAAGCTGAGAAAACCAAAATGCAAACAACAAACACCTGTAAGGCAAATTATTGGCCTTAATCCCCTAAATATTCTTACTGCAGTCTATACTCCTGAGACTATTTTTTCATCGATAAAGTAGATGCAATATACTGCAAAGTGTAACCACTTCTGATGTTAGTATCTCCTGCTTAACAGAGAAGTAAGGCTGCCTTCATCTTTATTTGGGAAAAAGGAGATTTAGACTTAAATAAGGTATTTTGTCAATAAATCAGAACTAGTACCATACTCAAACCTAAAAACATGTACTTTGATGTTCACTAAAGGACTGTGTCAATAAGAACACAGATAAAGAGGATCCAGTAGACATAGTGCATTTGGACTTTCAAAAAGCTTCACTAAAGAGTTTTATTAAAACTAAATTGCCACAAGCTATCCCTGGTGAAATCCTTTGACAGATGAAAAACATTGCTAACCAATATGGTTTCATTCTGGCATGAATCAAGATGGTTGCAATTTGTGTAGAGAAGCCAGAAGAATGGGGCTTCATTGCTGAACAAGTGAGGTTAACAGGGCCTGAGGCAAGGCAGCACTGCAGGTTCATAGAATAGAGAGGGTGTTACTCAGCGGAACACAAATTTAGGAATGCTCTTACTTAATCATAAGAGGTCAGTAGTTTGGCACTCCCTGCTCTACAACAGTTCCCAGACAACAGGAGAGAGAAGGATGTGAATTGCTTCAGGCCAAACAAAGTGCTAAATCCTGCTCTCCTGACTCTTTAGGAATGTGCCAACTTGTCACTAAAATCCACAGCTATGCAGTTCCTTCTTCACTCATATTTTTAAATAAACATCCCTGCATTCATGGGCAAGCTGATACCTTCAGTATTCTTTCGGCAGCTTCTTTGGTGAAAACCTGAAGTCAGCAAAATCTATATTAAATATCTTTATTCTCCATCATAAACATATAAAATGGGCTTACTCATGCGACCACGTTCAAGTGATATCTTGGCATTTTTGTGACTTCAGATTTGAGATGCTTTAAAAACATTCATGAGAGCTCTACTTTTTAACAATCATCAGACTTACCACAAAAAACTGCAGTGCAGCACATATTCTCCCAATACGTTACCTCAGCTAATTCCCTCTTGCCTCATCTAGTAATCAAATGGAGATAATTTACCTCAGTCAGGCAGTAAAGTCAACAATTCTAGAAAATCTTACGACCAGTGAGCAGCCAAAATCATGTACTAATTGTTCTTCATAACAAAAATACAAAATAGTATTTGCAATTTGAGTAAAAAGTAGAACTTCAGCTATTTCATTTCAGAAGCCTAGTTGTTAAGCTAGCAGTTACATTTGCGTATTTTCTATACTTTGCACAAGTTCCTACTAGCCTTTTAAAGTTAACCTTTGTTATGTTGGTACCAAACTTAAGCTTTGTATTTTTATAGGATCCAAGCTGAAATTAAAATAAGGACTCAATTATCCCTGGTTCATCTGAACATAACAGAAAGATATTTAAATGCCAAGTATAGAAGTCTTTCTTAAAGAGATGCATACCCTAAGGAACCATGTGAGGTTATTAATCGTTTGAAACAAGCACACCAGTCAAGTGACAGACTCATTAAGTGCACCAAATTATTTTCATGTTATAAACATGAAAAGCAAGGGCTTGAAAGACATTCTCATGTGAATACCAAGAAGATAACCTATGTGGCAGAATGTCATGGATTTCTGTAGCTTCTGAGGTTGTAATTCTGGGAACAACAAAGTCTCTTCCTACCAAGACAGCACTACAGGCACTGGTCCCTATTCAAAGAAAACATTGTATTCTTTCTCTAAATATGTGAATGGAAAGCTCTATTGCTCTGTCAAGGAGACTTCCCAAGATGCACTAGCATCATTCATTATTGATCCTCTAATCTTGTAGGATCATTTTTTATTTGCAGGCAAGGAATACAGCTATTTTTTTTAAGAGTACATAATTTCATCAATTTCCTTAGATGTAAGACAGACTTTAATAACTGCTATGCATAACTTAAGCTTATGTGTCTTTCTAGAAAACACTTTTAATCTCTTATGAATGTGATGTAGGCATTCCTGAGAGCATTCCATGGCCGGCATCAAGTTCACCCTTAGATACACTGATAAAAAATTCAAAATGGTAAAAAACTTTTGTGATCACTTGAAAACCCCTTTCAATTCACAATCACATATTTACATCAAACACTACCTGCAAATTTCAATTAGAATCACATCTTACTGTGCAAGGAAAAAACACACTTCTGAAACAACAAATTTTTCAGAAGTTACTGTCACTTAAGTCTGTAATTTATGTACCAAGAGAAAACCTTTATAACAGGTGGGTCCTAGTGAAAGTGACTTAATGTTGCAGGAGACCTACTACTGCAGACTGGCTAACTGGCCAAATAGATAAAAAAAATCCTTCAGCTTTCCCTGTATCTTTACTGAAAGCCTTAAAATGGTATTAAATAAGACTTCTGGGAAAAGTTCTGTATCATTCACTGAATAAAACATTTGACAAAGCCTTAAAATGCACATGAACACAGATCAAATGCCATTTTTAAAGCAAACAGTGCTTTAAGCGTAATCTTCCCTTACATATAGAATTTTGTATGGCAAATCAAGTAGCTAACCGGATGCTAGTCCTCACAGACTGCTTTTGTTATAAACTGAAACAAATTAAGGTTTTCATGCAATCCTATTTATGACCAAATGAGCAAAGTCCCTTTTCCCTGAGTACAGCAGAAACCAAACAGCAGCAGACATCTCCATGCCTCACAAGTCCATTCTTGTTTTTGCCAACTAGGAGCCCCCAAGTCTCAGTTCTTCAGACTTTTCTCAGGACTGTATCCCTGCCATGCCACCACTGAGGTCTCCTGGCTGCCCTTATCTCAGCATTGGTAAGTCTTTCCAAATTTTTTTCAAATAACACAAACCTTCATAGAACAGATGAAACTGATCCCTAGTTTTCTGGGTTTTAACAGTGACTTGTATGGACTAGAATTAGCTGGGTTTATCAAGTATGTGTTTCCATGAATAAACAATATGACTGAATGACTGAGAAGTTGTGTATGTATTCCATAGTTTATCAAAACATGAAAAAATTATTGCAACCGATACTACAATAACTACAAGTTTGAGATAAACAAAATAAAGCACCTGTGCATCTTAAACATACTTTAACTCTCCAATGCATTACTTGTTAAAGTTTACACAGTTGAAATCAAAATCATGAACAACACCTGAAATGTGTTTTTCCTGCTTTTTGGCTTCCTTCTCTCCACTGTGCAGTCACATCAGCTGGTTCAAGGTGCCCTTCAAAAATATGTTGCCAAAGGTAAAGACCTACATAAATGAAGACATGACGGAGAGTGTGAATCCACAGAATCTGCCTACTCTACACTCCTAGCAAATAAAATAATTCCTGGGAAACGAAAAAGCATCACAATGTAAGAACTTGGGAAAGAAGTATCAGAGCTTCTTATATAATGGGGACACTGCTTCTCAAATTCTGTATGACTTTGAATTAGTTCAGATTAATTTTTCCCATACTGGGGCATTTTAAAAGGTCCTCTGGCTGACAAAATATCAGTAGACAAAGATATACCACACTACTACTTCTGTTAGCATCTCTTTCCAGCACACATACCACTTAAAAATGAGCAAATATTCATCAGAATTTTAAGGACAAGCATACTTCTCTTAAGCTTTTGTGAAACACACGAATTATTTTGTGATAGAATGCGTCACCAGGTAATTTACCAGCATGTTCTACAATGCTACATGCATTTGAGTAACAGCTACCACTTCCTTAACACTCTTCATCAACAGATATAATACTATGGAACCATATAGATAAATTTTAGCCATTAAAAAGCAGAGACAAGTGCTATACCAGAAAGGTTATGTGATTAATAAGCATTGGGTACATCTGCTTACCAATTGCTGCTTTTCCCCAAATCTGTACTCTAAGACTGGTCTGTTCTAGGTGAGATCTCGCATATTTTATCATCTTAAGATTAGCTTCATATCTCTGCTGAGAAGCAGCCAGCTCGTTCCTCTCGTCCCCTTCCCATGGATTCCACTCCTCGTTTCCCAAGGCAACATGATCCGTGAAACCTAAGAGCGTAATTTACATAAAACGATCAGATTCACGACCTCAGGAAAACTGAAGAATTTTCCTGGAATCCATAAGTTCAACCATCCCCTGAAACCCTGCCGGGCCGGGCCCTCCTCCTCCCCCGCCGGGCCGGGCCGCGCCCCGCTGCCTCCCCCGGGGCGCCGGGGAAATGGCGCGGCCCGGCCCGGCCCGGCCGCGGGGGCCCGGCCCCACTCTCTCCCAGCAGCTGCCGGCCGCCGGGCCGGGCCGGGCCGGGTCGGGTCGGGCAGAGTAGGGTAGGGTCTAGCAGGGCAGGGCAGGGTCTAGCAGGGCCCAGGGTCTCTGCGCTCACCTCGCGGGCCGCGGCGGTCCCGGTGCGGCGGGCGGGGCGCGGGCCGGCGGCGCGGCCGCAGGAACACGGTGTAGGCCGCGTAGAGCGAGAAGAGGCCGTATGCGAGGAGCAGGGCGGAGCAGAGCCGGCGGCGAGCGGACCGCATCCCGCCCGGCACCCGCACAGGGAGGGGCACGGCAGGAGGAGCCTCGGCCCGCTCGCCTGGGCTGCGGGTAATGGGTAATCGGGGCGGGCACGGGTAGGTGAGCCCCACAGCCCGGTCGTGTGAGTGCGGTGTGAGCGCGGAAAGCTGTGGGCCGAGCAGGCTGAGTCGCGTTCCGTGGTACGAGAAAGCTGAAATTCTTTCTAGGCTACCCACGAGTCCTTTTTAGGGCTGGGTGTTACAGCTTCTGCAAAGCCTCTGCCAGCCTGTTTTCGAGCAGCACGATCCCAAGCGTAGCCAAAAGCACAGGGACCGTCACCTGCCTGAAGGAGAGAGAGAGGCTAGAACAGTATAGATTATAATGCACTGCACAACCGTGCAGCCTGCTCTGGATCTAAGTGGGTTTTTCTCTTCATCAGTTTTTCACCCTATGAACACTAAAGTTTAGCATTCTGACCCCGACCCAAAATTCATTCAATGGACCTCTGCTTGTTCTAGACTAAAATGTAACTACCTGCCTTAGCAAGCCTTCTGAAATAGGCTTACAGTCAACCTACTGCCAAATCCCTTATTTAATTTAATTATTTATAAACTCCCTGAATTAGCAGTCTACCCTGATGAGCCACAGTGGCAGCATCACAGAATGGTTGGGGTTGGAAGGGGCCTTCAAGATTACCTAGTTCCAACCCCCCTCCTATAGGTAGTGACACTTTCCACCAGACCATGTTGCTCAAAGTCCCGTCCAAACTGGCCTCCATCACTTCCAAGAACGGGACATCTACAACTTCTCTGGGCAACCTGTATCTTACCACCTTCATCATAAAAAAATTCCTCCTTGTGTCCAATGTCTTTCAGTTTGAAGCCCTGTGCCATGTCACTGGCCCTGGTAAAATTTTGTCTTTCTTTTAAGCTCCCTTTATATATTGAAACCCTACCCAGAAAGTACCTGCATGTAATGCATATGACTCTGGTCAATGCTGCCATTAATCTGCTGCAGAATTGCAGGTCAATACTCTCGTATCCGTGTTAGACATCACAGCCTCTTTGCTTCAGTTATAGTGATTTATAATTTTATGGAAAAAGCGCACCACAAAAGTGCTTTCAAAATGAAGGCTGAGCTTCTCTCTTGCCTTTCTAGCTTAGTGCATCTGTGTGAATACACAGTGAAGTGGTACAGTCACAAACTTTGGGAAGACCAATGATATGATGTCTACAGTGGCTGATATTAAAATAAACTATTTTCAGCTGTAATTGCAGTGTGTTTTCTAGACTGTATCAGTAACTGGATCTGTGTGCTGAGTTGCTCAAATCCATAGAAAACCTTAGTACAAATGCTTTAAATTAAACAGAATATGATAATGAAAGTACGATAAACATAGAACCATGGGGAAAGAAGATGGTAATAAAAATTAATTATAAAGGGCAAAGAAGAATGTAAAATGTCAAGTCATTTGGGAACAGAGGTTTCCTATTGCACAGCTTTACTGCTTTGGATGATGATTAGAATGTTCTCTCTTCTCCCCACACAGATGCAGTTAATTTCTTATAAAAATGACAGAAGGGACTTGAAAAGTCAACAAGGATTAATCTGAGAAAATTTGTGTTATAGACCATTTCAAAAATAGGGTCTTGAAAGTTTGCATTGGAATGGGTGCATTTCAGTAATAAATGAGAAAGTGAATGTGATTTGGAACAGTAGCAATCATTGCTCAGCAGGTCTTCTATGACAGTGACAATACTGTAGTGTTATTATAGCAGAGAAGAAAGGTATACCAGCCAAAGTGAGGTAAGCAGACAATATCAATCAAAGTCTTAGAACAACTGTAGTAGATGGCAGTGTTTGATCATTTGGAATGAAATCCAAATATAGAAGTGAAAATGTGTGAGAAGGAAGAGCATAGCATCTTAATCTTGTATTTCCTATCATTATTAATTCGTTGTACATTTGCAAGTTGCATTGGCTTATTTCATGGGCAAAACAGGGTTGGAAAAGCTAAACAGAATGTAAAAAAGCATTTTTTAAAATAAAATTTTATATTCTTTTCCAGGCAGTTTGGGACAGACTCAAATAAGTGGTTTTCCTATTATGCAAACTCAAATCTCATAGAAAGTTGCGAGAATTGAGAATATAATGTTAAGAATGTACTAAGGGACTTTGTGTGTGTGTATGTGGATGGACTTAAGTGAATGCCTACATGAATTAAGGTCTCAGAGTAGGAGCTTTGTCTTGGGATTATAGGAGTAAAACTTAGAGGATAATTAAACTGGAAGAACCACCTTAACCATGGTGTCCCCTGAAATCACAGAAAACCATGCATCAGATACCAACTTAGGAAAGGGCTGTATTCCATGCACAGTGTCTGTGGGGGTCTGCAAAGGCCTAGCAAGTATTACTTCCTAGCACTCTATAAAAAGTTTCTCGTATGTGGTAGAAGACCTAAAGCCAAGTGTTACATCACAAGAAGGGAGAAGAGGTCAAGAGCATCAGTGATGTCTTGGACCTCTGTGCAAACAAGATCATTATATCTCTAGATGATATTAAGAAGCAGACATGTCCTACAGTGTCAAAGACAATGAAAAGCCCAACAGAAGCAGCTAATGAGACTTGGAAAAATCCTGAACCCAGAACTTATAAATCCGGAGGCTTAGCTTCTTTCTTAGCTGTGAGACAGTTTGCTGTATGATCTTCTGGCAGATTATCTTGTCTCATGGGGCTCCAGCTGACTGCTTGTAAAATGTACATAACAGCTTCTGAGAGTGTCAGGAATCCTAGTTGATATAAAATAGTTTTTTTTGAAGGAAAGGTAAATAGAGACAGGAAGAACTGTAATGAAAAAGGAGAATCTATTTCATAACAAGGACTTCGAGAAGTAAACAAGTAAACTTTACAAGTTCTTTACAGCATAAAGCATCATAAATTGGAAGACAGAGGAAAGATGTATCATCAGGTTCAATAACTGTTTAGAGACAGGAAAAAAAAAAGAGGACAGAAGCATCAAGTACGTTCAACAAATGTCTATTCTGTTCAAGAGTTCGTTATAACAAATGAAAATTAACCTGGAGTTTCAAAATTAGGACTCTGAGTGCATTTGGAAGCCTAAATCAAAATACATTCTGCTGTATATCAGGTAATTTGAGTATGTGCCTGTGAAAGTAAGCTTTTTTCCTCCGTGAAAAGTATTTTTTCCTGTACATATTATGGTAAAAACAGTACTCCCTGATATTTGTTTTTGCTGCTCATGACTGCCTAAAATAAATCATTCATTTGTCTCTCTTACAACACAATTCTGCAATATCTTGGTCTCTGCTCGTTGATTGTTGCGTTAGAATTGACAGATGTCACTGGGAAGTTCAAAAAAGTCGTATTGATCAACATGTGACATAGGCAGACCCGAGCAAGATTTTAGAGCAGAACTAGGAACAAGAGAAAGCAGCAGTTAGACTTCTAACCAGAACACGGAATGAAGGCAGAATGCTGACAGAATCCTGGCAGAAAGCTATTGAGGGTGAGTGAATGCTCTACGGGGCCTGTTTTCCTTAATTACGAAGTTTGCAAGGTTTTCTACTGCCACCTGCGGATTGTTGAAGGGAGCTGCTATTACAGGTTTTCTACGAAAGGCTGCACCATACAAGGCTTAATGAAAGTGAGAAGTCTGCAGGAGGCAATTAAAGATATGAAGCCAGAGAGGCCTCTCTGCTGGCTACAGATCACAGTGTCCATTCCTAGGCTTTGGCAGAAGTTCTGCTCTGGGTAAGTCTCATGTGACGAGAGAGGTAATAGTCTCTGGTGTTCATTAATGCTTGATGAATAAAAGTACTACATTCTACTGGCTCTGGTTCATATAAGTACACCCTGACATCATCCTTCAGGCAGAACAAAGCTCAGGTTAACTTCACTTTTACCTGAAACTATTTGCAGTGGCCGAACGGTCACCTCAATGGAGTGAGGTCTGTGTAGACAAGTATTTTATTCTATTCTGTAAAAGCAGAAAGCCTCTCGGAGCACTGCGTCTCCACCTGAGACACAGAAAGAAAGGACTCAAAGCTACTGTTTTATAGGCTGTTTCGTATCTTACATATTTTTCAGTTCTCTGTCAGGGCTAGGTTAGATCTTTCCAACAGCTCAAATAGGTTTGATATAAGCCATGCCTAACTAACCATACCAAACTATGCCTAACCATACTCCCTGTTGTTCCCTGAACTGTCACATCTCCAGTATTTTGTTAAGTTAGTATGTAATAAAGGAAGGCAGTAAAGTCAGTTCCCTGGTCTTTTAAAATTTCTTTGGCTGTTCCCACACAGATAAAAGCTTTATGGTTCATTGCTGTTTCAATAGGCTAAATACACCCTCTTACAAACCATTGTTTTCAAGATCTCTTACAATCTTAGTACAAATCTAAGAGAGATGTGTTAAATATATTTATAAAACCAACAGTATTACATTGGCCTTTTGTATACATTTTCAGTGTTTTCATGGTATAAATGATTGCATCATGGTTAGATGGGATTATAATATCTCCTCACCATGTTCTGGCTTTGAGAAACATAAAGACATGTCACGCTCATCTAACAGATTCAAAAGGAAAGAATTTATTCTTACAGGAAGAACTGTAGCAGGTTTTATACTCAGGAGTTTTGACCATATTTTAGAATAAAACTGAACTAGCATATCACACTGTGGTGTGAGTCATCTGAGTTTCTGTGTCACATGGGTTACATAGGGAAGAGGTGTCATTTAAAGTCTGCAGAGTTAATTGAAGTGGTTGCAGTGCCATTTAAAAATCACTTGAAACTGCAAGTTAAAAAATTCTGGAGGGCAAGCAACGTAATCTCTTACGGAGGAATTCTAGAGTTGTAGTTTGTGGTTCCCTCTGGTGCAGCAACAGCTGTGCTTCTGGCACTTGCTCAGGCTATTTTCTGTGACATTCAGTATGGGCCTCATTTACATTGCAGTTACACAAGTGGTAAGAGCAGGAACATAGGGCACCTGGCAAAGGGTGGCAGCGTGTGACCTGTCTGAACAGCTCAGGGAAGCTGCCTGTGTCTGGGGATTTACCAGGGGACAGAGCAGACCGGTGTGAAAGCCTGGATATATAGGCTGGGTATCATGATGTTGGGGTTTTGTTTTGTTTTGTTTTGTTGTTTGGTTTGGTTTGGTTTGGTTTTTTGCTGGTTGGGTTTTTTGTTTGTTTTATTTGTGTACATGTTTTTTGATTGTTTTTTGTTTTTAATCTGTAGTGATAAGACAGAAGAAAATGCTCTGAGATGAACCAAAATAAACTTCTTTCTTCCTTAAGCATGGTGTCTTCACTCCTTTAAGCACTAATCGGACGAGTTACCAAGAAGAGTTACTGTCACATCTCTGTTTGGGTTTCGTGTTAGTGGAGGTGGTTTAAATGAATCTCATTTACTTCCCACTGTCTAAGAAAACACACAAAGTCAGTTAGTTGCTGCTTCTTCACTGAGAAGCAGCTACTTTCAGTGAAAGAAAGATAATTTTTTGAAACACTAATGCATCTTTTTTGTGATTGTGAGCATTGCTGTCAGTTATTTATACCAGAATTACCTAAGGGAATGCAGCTGTGCCCTTCTTCTTATGTATGCAATCTAAATCAAACCCTTTGTGTCAATTTTGCCTTCCTAATTTTCATATTTTTTTCCTACTAGATATGGAAATAATGGAAGCCCCAGGCTTTCTGAATATATCCCAGTAGGAAATGAGTTGAAAGAACTAAAAAAGAAGCTAATCATGAAAGCTGTAACAAGTGGTATGATTTTATATTTAGAAGCCACCTTTTTATTTTTGAGCATCTGATTTTTCCTGTTCAGCTCTTTCATCCCACTGAAATGTTTTATTTATATGGCAAATTCTCTTAGAGTCCTCAGATAGATAGTAAACAGAAGACTATTAAAACTGTTATTTAACTTCAGAACCTCTACTGTTCTGAAACTTTGAATACGGATCTGTAATGAAATTAATTTGCTCCTGTTTTCAGAGATTCAGGTGACTCTGTCACTACTGGCCATTTACATGACATGACCTGCCATCTACTGTTGCTTCTAAAGTGGCTTATATGGCCTTCAAAGCATCTGGCTGTGTGCTGGGCTGAGAAATTTTGTGAATTGTGCTTTGAAAACCTGCTTTCAGCAGTGTAATTTATTGTTTTTTAGGATGGAATTTCAAGATATGTTATCTTTGCTTATCATCCTTTCAGATGTACTCTGCCACAAGGGAACAAATAAAGTGACTTCGGCATTTATATTCTGAATGGCATCTATTTATTCAATCTCACAAGTCCCTAATGATAAAGTAAATTATGGGGGAAGTGAAACTATTTAAATCAGAACAATTAATTATTAATAATTAATTATTAATGCTCGTTCCCTTATTTTCCAGTTCATTTTAGAGCACCTTCTGTTTTCAGGATAGCAGTTCCTCACAAAAACTTGTGCAACCCATAAAAAAAAAATCTTTTGAACATTTTCATTATGATTAGTGGTTTGATTTTATCACTATTGAGTAAGATACAGTTTTTCTCTATATATAGAGATTTTAATTTCAAATACAGTATCACATGAACACCCCTTATATATGTTTTAACAGTAAAATGAATAGAGAGGGTTTTATTTCTAATTTTTGTCCATGTGAAGTAACTGAAGGAATACAGCTGATTATATTTGAAATGTTTGGTGATACTGAGTACAACTTGATGATGTTTTTGACTATAAAATCCTTTTCTGCAGTATTCTGTGTAAGACAGAAATCTACCAGGTAAGAAGAGAGAAACAGAGAAAAAGGGAGAGATTTTTCTTGAATTTAACATTGTGTTTAGTCTTTTGAATGACTATAATATGTTAGACTGCAGATTCTTATCAAATTCTTCTGCAGTGTTTTACATGATGTCTGTTCAAAGATACAATAGGATTGTTTGTTGTGTGCATAACAATTTGCTTCATTTAAGGTAGAGAAGACCTCATCTGAATAATGGCACAGCAATATGGCAGATGCATTTCAGTGCCAATAAGGGCAGTTATTGCTGTTTTTAAAAAAGAAAGAATGTCTCTAACTAGGCATGCAAAGTGATAGTTTCTGAGTCAGTTGCTTTGATACCTGGAGAAAAGATCTGGAGTTATCACAGCTAACATGCTAAAACCATCCGAAAATGTCAAAAAGGCCTCACATTAGAGATCATTAAGGAAGAAGTGGAAAAGAAAACATCATTGTGTCACTGAAAAAAATAAATGATTATATTTTCTAGTATTGGGAGGAAAGACAGACACTTAATGACTGTTGATAGATTTCTTAATCAGATACTGAAACTCCACCACAGGCATTCACTTCCCTTTTATAATAGTTTTACAGTGAACTCCCCAAAATAGTTATCTTGCTGCTTATTTATTTATTCTACTTAAAATTAGTATTTTTTGTGTCTTAATACTATTCTAAGCAGATTACAAAAGTAATTATAATGTAGTTAACGGGATTTAAAACATAACTTTCCAGCATCTCCCTTATACCACGTCCCACCCTTACACTGATGGCATCTATGTTAATGTATGACCTCTAATTCCAAATTTAGTTCACAGATATAAAATTTGGGGAGGGCCTCTCTTGCAGTAAGGTCAATATGTCCAAAGGCAAAACTGCCTATATTTGGATCAGATGAAAGATCTACCTTTGTCAAGTGTCCTGCCATTGATAAAGATCACCAGCTGAGACACAGTAAGACCCCACAGTGGATAAGACCCTACCAAGTTGTCTGTAGCCCTCAACAGACCATCCTGAAGATGAGCAGTATGCAGATTTACTGTTTCCTGAATATGGAACTAGATGAGTTCTTCCCAAATTCAGCCTCAGCCCAGACTGCCTGCAAATTATAACCCTTCCAGTAGGAGTGGCCTTTTGTGGAAGGCAGGGACTTCCATGGAAGGACCCTGTGTCACTGGGTTGTGTTGTCACATACAGTAGAGGTAGCCATTGCATTGAGCATTATATACATATACAGGGCTAGTAAGGAAAACCTAGTAGTGCTGTAGAGCATGTTCTCCAATCTCTCAATTGTCACCATATCATGATGTACCCTGCAACATAAAAGAGACAGCAGCAGTTAATTTGGCTCTGAGGCCATGTGTGAGGCTGGCTATTCTTCACAGCAGTGTGGTTGCAGCCTCGTGATCCAAGGTGACAGAAGTCATTAACCTTTCAGCATAAAATACCCGTGTGCCACCTGCTGTACCAGGTGCAGGTGACTTCAGTAGCTGTGGTGTCTGCACCTGCCAGCATGTCCTGCAAGGAGGAAAGCAGGTGTGCACCACCAGCATGTGTGTCATCACAGATAAATGCAGGTAAGTTATCTGTCTAACTTAGGAATGCACAATTTACAGCTTTTCCTGTACATCAGGCATGTGAGCCTATCTCCTTTGGGCAACAAGCATTGGAAGTTGTGGGCTGGTTTAAATGTTAAACCCACCACCTTTCATTTTATTTGGAATGCAAGTGGCAGCTGACCCAGCTGACAGGGCACAGGGGCCACACACTTGCCATGGAAAGCATCTATTAACATATGACAAATCAGACAAAGTCTTTGCTGATGAAAGCTACGTACAAATTTCAAATCATTATGCTGATTATGAGGAGACTCTCCATGGAGATAATCCAGCAGCAAGAAACTAAAAGCTGCTAAATTGCTGCCTTTTTTTTTTTTTTTTTTGGCTCACATTCCTCATAAACTGTAGAAGCACTACCATAGCCTACTGGGTGCATGTTTGATCAGGTTATTAACATTATTAGAGAGATGTCTCTGCCTGAATTAAGGTACAAATCAGAACATATGTCAAAGTCAATGGTATGGATTTTTATTTAACTGTAAATGTGAAGTAAAGAGACAGAGAAAGAAATAGGAAAAAGAGAGAGGGAAGGAGAGAAAGAGAGCGACAGATTCAGACGGTGTCACATCAATCCTCTTCCTGTGGTCTTCCTGGTAGTGAGAGTCCCAGTCTTGTTGAAGTGATGGTTGCAGTCTGGATCTGTCAAGGGAAGCCCAGGGTGGTGAGGAAAGACTCCAGGTGGTGAGGGAAGTCCAGGGAAGGCCCGATGAAACAGAGTCCATGGTGATTTTATTATGCTTAGACTAGGTGGGAACGCCCCAGTACCTCCTCTGGACAGGGAATTTTACACTGGATGATGTAATACTGGATCACAGGACATTTCATGAGACCTTAACACCTTCTGAGGTGCTGTTAGGTCTGCACAGTTGAGTCAACCATGACCCTTTATGGCCCATCAGCAGAGGCGAATACCTTGGGGCTAGGTGTGAATGTTTGGTACTGCCCCAGAAGGAAGTTACTACAGTTGAGCCATTTTGTGTAAGGACAAAGAAACACCACCCCACCTCGTAGGATTTGCCTCTTTTCTTACCCTGTTCAAAAACCAGCCTGTAGCCTGGAGTGTCAGGTGTGCACACCCTCAACACCTGGCTGGTTACTCTGCACATTGTCAGCTTGCACCTTGATTGTCTGAGCCATCAGCGTTCCAGCCTCTCACACTTGTGAATACACTCTTCTTCTCCTGGCATAACTGGGCAATAGTACCACCTTTATCTTATCTCAAATTCTGTCACAGTCTATATTAGTAAGCATATTCAGAGAGGGGTGGGCTTCGGTGAGCAGCTGCTTCTTTGCACAGTTTGCTACGGTGGACAAAAGTCTTTCAATGATTTTAACAATATTAAAGTCATTAACGATTTCAGTCTATCACAGTGGAAACCAGGCAACATTTGTATTTTAAAATAGATTTTCAGAATTGAATAATTTAAAGTATAATTATGGAGAGATTGTTTTATTTAAAGGTATCAACATGTGTTATCTAGCCTGTCAATCACAGTCTGTATGTTTTGCATAGATATTAAATATAAAAAGAGTACAAGAAGAATCCTCTGCAGTACCATTTTGACCTTTCCACAAATATGATTAAGAACCATTATCTTGTTGAGAGCCTCTGCGTAGAGAATAAAAAGCTTTTAAAAATGACTGATATTCACTCTGTCATTAGGTATTGATTGAAATACAAGTGTCTAGAAATACTGAACAGGTATTGAACATATATGCCCAAATGACATATTAATTAGCTGGCAAATCTAAACATGGGAATGTTTCTGAGGAGAAGCAATCTGCCCTCATGACACAGACTGCTTCTCTATTGCAAACAATGCAGACCCAAGCCATCTGTACAACTCTCTGGTCAACATTATGCACTCACTAGGTCTTGGAAATCAGCAAGGATGTAAGGTGATGATGAAGGACAAGGCAGTTGTAACAAATCCAGTCCCATGGTCTGTGAGGTCAGGTGTTGATGGAGCAGAAACATTACTGGCAACTGGCAGCTGTTCCTCTGGCTGCTCTGGTGAAGCCAGTCATGCATCAATATTCAGGAGAAGTAAGAGGATTATATGATGAAAAGGTCTAGTTAGAGTGGTTGGGAAAAGCAAATTGTATGCATACAGTGTATGGCACCAACAGTGTTACACAAGGCACAGAAGGAGGGAAAGGTGTCTAAGTCATACCACAGGCAGTAAGGGACCAAGACTGCTTAGAAAAGTGTTTATAATTTGGTTTTACACCTTGTGTTGGATTTAATAGTGCTACAAAGGCATTCTCTTGTTCTTAACTGGCAGCATATGTAGGCTTTGGTTCACCTTTATATAACTGTTTATCAACAATCTGTTATTTCGGTAATGTGTTGTCTGTCACCCATTCATTACGAAGAAATTAATTACTACATCCTACCAAAAAATTTCATTGCCTTATCATAAAACACAGATTCATTCACTGAACTAAATTACTAAATTATATGGGTCCCTGTGTGTCAAATCTAACAGAGATTTGTAATTAATAGGAAACACAGATAAAATTAAGTCAGGCACAGTATACTCCCTACATATTAGAGAAAGTATCTTCCTCTCAGGCACCTCTATGCTATTAAAAGAATTATGTACCCTTTAAAGTAGTTAAGTTTGGAAAACGTATCTGGTGAATCAGGCTAGGATGGCGGAGCAGCCTGGTGTTCCCAGCCATGTTGCAGTGCTATCCATGCACAGCAGTACAGCTGGTGCGCCAGCCTGTTTTGGGAGGTGCTCGCTGCTCGCCTCCCAGACACTGTGCACAGCCTGGCTGGCAGCAGCCTCACAGGGGTGGCTGCCAGATGGTGGCCTCTGCCAGCTCTGCCTGCCCTTCAGCTTGCTCCATGCATCCGGTGTATCCCAATGTGCTTAACAGACAAAGGAATTGTTTTTAGATACAAAGCTCTGGTGGTTGGTCCCTGGTTCAGTTCCCAGGCCTGCCTTTCCAGGCAAGTGTCCAGTGAAGAGTTTTTTCCACATTTCTCTGTCTGCTTTCTATTGCCTTCCTCTTTGTGTCCTACCTTTCTTGCAAGCAGACACATGCCAAGAAGTTCCTTCCCTAAGTTTCTGCACCTGCAAGAGCTCACAGTTATATCTCTACTTCTGTGCACACACAGGAATGGATAGGAAGCCATGGGTGAAACCAGGGAAGGTCTAGGCCAGGAACATGTTGTGAGGGATGGGCATGCTGAGTTATATCAGGGAGTGGTCTATGGTAGTACAGCACTCTTCCCCTGCTTCAGCGGCTGTGTAGGAATTCAGTGAGAAAGCATATGGGGATAGAGGATGTCAGCTGCCCAGTGTGAGCTCATTCCTGCTCTAGCTTGCATGGCACAATTCCGCATGGTGGGTCTGAATGTTTTCGCTCCATTGTAACCAACCGGTAAAATCACAGTGATACTTTTTCTGCTTAAAAGATAATAGAAGATCCCAGGAACTGACACTTTGAAACTATTAGAAAAAGCACCAAGACTGCAAATTCAGGCTGTTCATAATTAAGAAATACCAAAACTGAAGAAAAATTCTGTACAACCTCATGGACATGCATTACACTGTACCTTTATTTCCTCTTTGTGCATAATTTTCTCTTAGGACCTTTGTGAGACTGACTGAGGTGACAGGATATATTCTAGGGATTAACTAGGATTGTGCAGTGAAGGGGACTACTGTTTATTATCTCTGCTTTCTACACTAAAGAAAGAAAATTGGTCTGTACAGATCATAAGAAGGGATTTCAGAATAGGAAAGATTGATATCTGAATTAAATCTTTGAACATTGCCTCAAACTGGGTTTGGACCCTGGGTTCCTGCAGTGCTCTACTGCAAGAATAATTTGAAATAAGTTTTCATCCAGAAAGGGTAATTAACTATGTGATATCCATTTTTGAGTTTCCGTGTGAATTGCCAGGGTTTGATTTGTGGGAATACTGAGCTTTCAGAACCATGGTTGATGCTGGTAGGACCCACGCTTTACATATGTGAAGTGTTCAGAAGTGGGAGGTATTTTGAAAGATCAGGTACAAATCTTTCAAATTGTGCATCCACAAGTGACAGGTGCTTTCAAATTTAATCTCATATTGGTGCAATTTCACTTCTCCATCCTGAACTGGCCTGCTGTACAGATTATTGTTGATGCTGCACCCTAACAATATAGGCAAAGAAATTCCATGAAAACAGAATATTTTGGAATTATATAAGATTTTGAATAATGTCATGTAAATAAGGCATGGGGCCCCAACTCAGCAATGAAATGAAGCAATAGAGTTCTAGATCCTAAATTCAGAGATGATAGTTTACTCTGACCTTCAGTGTAGCACAGATCAGCTCTTCCCTGAATTAGTTTTGGTTTAGCTACAGCATCTCTTTTGAAAAGTTAGAAAATCTCCATTTAAATACTTGCAGTATGGATGTCCTATCATTATTTTGTTAAATTATTGAAGTGGTTAATTTTCATAATACTCATGCATGTAATTTCTGTTTCTGAGTGTCTCTGCTTTCAACTCCCAGGCACTCGAACTTGTTATATTTATGCTTTTGAGACTGAAGAGCCCTCAATTATTGAAGTTCTATTCCCCCTAGAGGTAATTTAGAAGCTGTAATCAAGGGACCCTTTAGCCTTTTGTTAAGATAAACAGACTGGACTTCAGTTTTCCACTAAGGCAGGTTCCTCAATCCTTTGTTCTTTCTCCTGGTTCATCTCTGAACCAGAGGGACCCAATTTATTCCCACTTGAGCTGTGGGTGCTGGGACTGTGAAAAGCATCTCAGAAGACTTGCTGTGCCAGGTTGCTTAACCTTTCAAACCATTTTTTGGTGTTATTCTGCTCGTTTATCCCAGGATTAGCTTTTTGTTTTGCTGTTATACCCTTTGCATAGTGCGGTAGGAGCTGATCTCCGGCTGACTGACATGATGTCCAAATCATTTCAGTTACTGTTCCCAACATAGTGTCTCATTATGTCTGTAATTCCTGAATGTTGTTGAATTACAATTATCTGTATTGATGCACATGCCATTTGCTTGCAGCAGCTTATCAGCTCATTTGTTTCAGTGTACCCTTTTCATGCATCACATGTACACTTTAATCAGGAAAGATTCTCTCCTTTCTTCCAGAGCATTAATAAAAACGTAAAGGCCAAGAACTGACCTCAGCATGGCCTTAAGAATACATGCCCTTAATGAGACCTCACTGTTTACAAATGTATTTGATATCTGTCAACAGCTTTTAAAAATTCATTCTCTGTGTACCTCGTTGGGTTTTTGAATTATCAAAATTGTGTATAGCGCAAAGTTTAAAGGATTCTGACTTTTCCATATAACTTCTATTCCCTTTCTCAGTCACTGAATGAGAGCTCATTAGTCATGCATGGAGTGAAATGGGCATCTGATGGGGAAAAAAGGATGTGATCTTGGAATTAGTGTATCAAAATGCATTGAAATGACAGGTGAATTAAAGATGCTAAAGCCACCATAAATGCCACATATATAAATGTTTGTATGCTGGATTTTAGGTCTTAATTTTTCTAATATGAAGGGCTTCTCTGTGTGTGTGTGAGAGAGAGAGAGAGGGTTTTGATATAGCTTTAAATATTTACTGATTGGAGTATCACTCAGTCATTCAAATGTAAATGTATAAAATAAATTGCATGAGCTGCATTCCCTAAGTGCATGTTCCTTGCTGCTCACTGGAGAGACTGTATAACCAGCTCAGATGTAAATGCTGATGTGAGATAGTCACCGTTAGATAAGATGAATCCCAAATAAAGCACATGGAATTTTGTCATGATTCTTGCTTTTCCATTCTGATAATGAAGTTTATAAACAAATTCATTTTTATGGAAACTAAGAAAGAATTCTGAATGTTTTACTTTACTAAACAACATTTTATTTGTTTATCCAGCAGCTATTTAATAACTAATTAGATTAGCTAATTAATCACCACTCATTTTAATTACAGCATTAATTGATAACCTTGCACACTGCATAGTCCCAAGGCCCACAGCAAACCGAGGTGCGTCTATAGAGCTCCAGTTCCTTTTGATCATTGGGTACCTGGGCCAAAGAAAAGAATGAACAGGTTAAAAGAAAGTTTAGGAAAAACATCTGAAGACCACAGAATATGTGTGTTACTAATTTTCCTAAAATAACTCATAAGAATTATTGAGGAAGAGATTTTAAAAAAATTGTAGTTGAAAATATTTCTCTTTGTCTGATCTGTGGGGATAATTTCCTTTCTCTGCCAGGTTTTCTCTTTTCAGTATGTTGATAAAGGAACAATATCTCATGTGATGAAATGATCTGGGCACATTTGCATTTGAATGCTAGGTGACATGGCATAGAAACTGATTAGACCTCATCTGTCTCACATGCCCGGAGATTAATGCTAATAACACTTAATATATTAATATTCAGGTTAAATTTGACCAGAGAAAATGAAGTGAAAAAGAACTTTGCTAAACACTTTGGAACTTCACAGACTTTTCCCCTCTTTTAATCTGGACATGAAAGTTTCTTCATCTCAGTTATTGCTAACTTACACACTCTTAGAAATAATAGTCTTCTAAACACATGCAGTCTAGAAATGACATGAGAAGGATAAGTGTTTATGATGGGAAGGTCTGTGAACATGTCTCTGATTTTTCCCTTCTGTTGTTTAGATAAGGCAGGCAGTAGGAGTGAGGGTATGTGCTTTGAACAAAATTTTCGTCTTTAAAAACACAAGAGAAAGCAAGCAATAATTTTCAACCCTTGACAAGGAATGCTGAGGAGTTATATTAAATCTTTGATAGTGTGATCATTTGTGTCTGATTTAAACTCTCAGTATTTTGCTTATACTAGAATGGTCCTAGCAGCTGATCCTGAGATGCTATCAGTGGTATGTACTATACACCATCAGGATGCCATGAGACTTTGCTATTTGAAAATTCACTGGGCAGACTTCAGAAGAAAGTGCTCAAATCGTGAATAAAGTAAAATAGAAACAACTTCAGATTAAAATTTAAAAAATAAATTAAATTGCACGACTCTCACCAGAGACCAAGCTTTACCTCTGCAGTGTGCCTCATGGTAGGGACAACCTGTCTTCACTGAACTGAATAGCTCCTCTGTGACATCTGAGGCTCACCTTCTAAAGTCCACTGACAAATTATACTTGGCTCGATGTCAGAAGATTACATCTCATCACTCCTGAATACTCAAGCAGTTGAGGTACATGCCTGGCATTCGTCGCTCTCTCTGACCGAGCTGAAATCCTGGATGCAAACACTTACATGCGAAAAGTTCAAATACAGACAAAACTCATCTGCTCATTAGTTCTGAGGTTCCCTCATTTTCAAGCAGAAATAATGTTTGTGACACAGAGTACCTGTACCATGTGTAACATTCCAGTGCAGAAATGCACTAGCCAGAAGAAGAACAGAAGTTGATACAGACTGTGGGGAAGGGTTATTTATGGTTTAACTAATGCATGCCTAGCCTCTGCTGATGCAATGAAGAAGAAAATGCCTGAAATATCTTTAAGTAAAGCCCTAATATCTTTAAGTTAGTGCCTACTTTGTGAAACAGAAGGCACTAGCAACATGTTTATAGCAGTAATTGGGTTATTTTGAGCATAGAAATGTATGTTATTTTTTATTTTATTCAGCTTCTGCAAGTCATAACAGCTGTAAAAGTGTTTTTAGCTTTATTTACATTTGAAGGTTTTATTGTGGTTTTTTTTTTTTTCATTTTATTAGACCTCAATCACTTTTTAAGAAAAATGCAGTGTCCTATGTTAGTGTAGCAGGAATTAATACAGTATCCACAATAATATAATAAATATCATTTTTGATACCTTGAAAAATATTAAACATAATGTCTCTCCCTCCAAGACCTTCTTAACTGGCAAGAAGCAGTTGTAGTATACTCTTTGAATAAAATATTCCATGTGGTAAAACTGGAACTCAATTATGTTTGTGTGTGCTGTGTTCTGTCTCTCATCATAGCTATGACATTTTTGGGATGCCACCCCAGCTCATAAAAGTCCTATTGATGTCTTCAGCCTCTACTGCTTACCTCTGTTGTTTCTGGCATTTGAATGACAGAGAGAGAACTGGCATCCTCTCATTGCAGGAGGCTGGAAATATGCAGAAAGAGATTCCCATCCGTCTTGCACCAGCAACTCCCAATGGTCTCATCATTTTCTCCCAGAGGCAAAAATTTCTGAGCAAATCAGTGGAATCTCTTGGAAGCTTCAAGAGTGATGCAGGGACAAAAAAAAAAAAAAAAAAAAAAAAAAAAAAAAAAAAAAAAAAAGAACAAAAAAGGTTTGTCGATAATTTACCTACATATCTAACATCTCTGTGTGAATCAGTTTCAATAGGGATTGTGTAAATTATGATGTTGTAGTGGAATAGCCCAAATCATCTGTAGTGAAGGCAGCAAGTTTTTGGCCTCATAAAAATAAAATAGCAATTTGTGGCTTGTTTTAACTCTGCCAGAACTAAGCTATGAGGTAGGTGTTCATTCATCTCCATCAAAGAGAGCCCTTAAGGAGGTGATGTTAAAAATACCCAACTTCAGGAAATGAGTTACATGCTCTTTCCCTAAGTCCTGTGATTGATGTGGAAATAGACCTCAGAGCCACAAAAAGTGGTCTCAGATTATTCATCCTTACTGATTGAACATACTGTATTCACTAGGAAGTAAAGCAAATTAGTTAGAAGGAGGTGGTGTCCAGTGCAAAGGTGTCCAGGCAAAGACGGTATCCATTGAAAAGCAGCAAAAATCCCTCTAAAATAATTCCTGTATAAAAGGTACGTGTGAGAAACAGGCTCAACATTTTTATTAAGGAGAGCAAGAGCAGATAAAAGCTTCCTCACTTCCTCAGACTGCCTTTCTCTCCCTTGTCTTTTCCAGCAGGTCCTCCCCAGTCCCTCTGGGATTTTTTTCTGGCACTGCCAAGCGCTTGTGAAGAGGCACTGGGATTCATAGCAAGACCTGCTCCTCACACCTGGCCCATGCCAGCCTTGCCTCATCCTCTCCGAGACACCCTCTTCCTCCTGTTTGCACCATGAAGTGGGTCTGCATGGGAGGAACTCTCCATAGATATGCGATAATGATAGTGAATGAAAACATTCCTGTGGGAAACTTGTAACTTGCCTCTGTAAACCACCCTATTAGATGTGGAATTAGCTGCTTGTAGGCAATAGGGTTGTTTCTTTAGCAAGCCCCAAATACAAACAGGGTGTAGTTTGCACAACATGTCCCCAGTTCTCTTTATAATAATTCAGCTGTTGGGAATGGGGAATGAAAACAAAGGTCTTGATCCATACCTTTATATTTAAGAATACCCCAGCTGCATTGTGGATTATGCCTGGAAGAAAACAGCCTGGTGTCTGCCTCGAAATCTTCAGAGACCTGCTCAAAGCTTTCAGCTACCATGGGCTGCTGTCTGCACTGGAAACTGACACATGTCCTTATCAGGTGTTGTCCCTGGTTTGATAAACACTGTTTTAGGTAATGCAAGCATGAATGATACATTGCCTCTTTCAACTAGAGGATAAAAAAATCCTTGCCCGCCATCAGGAAACAAATGCTGATCCCTATGGTACACCCAAGAAGTCAGAGAATAATACGTGGTAGAAAGGAAAAGCACGTAACAATAGTCCAGGGACAAAATGGAAATTTAGTGATTCACAGATGCAGCTTTCCTTGGAACAAACCAGAACACTGTATAGATATTGATTTCTCCATATATTATAATAGTTCTGTTGAATTTCATTATTCACAGGGCAGCAGAAAATGTGTGTTCTGAAATCAAATAGTAAATAAAATGGAGAAAATTGAGGCTATAATTCTGTGACCTCATTGCACTCTGGCATCTCATTATGTATTTCAAAACTGTACAGAAAAAGAATGCATACAAAAATGTGTGAAAAAAAGAGAGAAAAAAAGTAAGCAAAGAAACAAATACCACAAAAGAAGTGTAGTATTTTGTGCAGGCTACATAAAACATTAAGCATCATATGCTTATGTAATAATTTTCAGAATTCAGCTTTAAATGAGTTGAAAATATAATTAGGGAATGAAGTGGGAGAACTTGTGACACATTTGATTTCTAGTGACTTGAAGCATGGTCTGCTCTCCTAAGATTCAGAATTCCATCTCCAGCTCTCTGCTCAGCTGAATCCCATTCTCTTCACTGTATCTAATGATGTGCTGTTCATAACATGAGGTGTACATTCATCAAACAGCAGCTCCATATCACTAGGAACATTGACCAAGAGCTGGTACCACATTCCCATAAGCAGATTTTAAATATGGTAGGTCTAGGCTTGATTGACAGTCACCATGAGAGTGGGCGGCTGAAATTGTTGCCTGTTGTACTGAGTTTGTGGGGCAAAGTTTTGATAGTGAAGGGCTGCAGCGGTGGCTTCTGTGAGAGGACACCAGGAACTGCCTCGTTTCTGCAGGCTCCAAGATGGACTGGCTGCTGCCCAAAGCCAAACCTATTAGCAATGTTGGTAGCACCTCTGTGATAACATATTTAAGAAAGGGTAAAAAACATTTGAGTAATAGCTGTGATAGAGAGGAGTGAGAAAAAAGAGCAGAGCAGCTCTGCAGACATCAGGGTGGAGGAGCTGCTTCAGGCACTGGAGCAGAGATTCCCCTACAGTCTGTGCTGAAGACCGTGGTGCATCAGTCTGTCTCCCTGCAGCCCATGGAGGTCCACGATGGAGCAGAGATTCACCCGCAGCCCACGAAGGACACCATACCAGACCAGGCAGATATGCCATGGAGGAAGCTGCCAGACCAGGCAGATATGCCATGGAGGAAGCTGCAGAGAAGGCTTCTGGCAGGACCTGTGACCTTGTAGGGGATCCATGCTGGAGCACTCCATTCCAAAAGGACTGACCCTGTGGAAAGGGACCCATGCTGAAGTAGTTCTTGAAAAACTGCAGCCTGAGGGACGGATCTGTGCTGGAGTAACTCATGCAGGACTGTTTTCAGTGGGAGGCACCCAGTGCTGGAGCAGGGTAAGGGTGTGAGGAGGAAGGAGCAGCAGAGACACCATGTGATGAACTAACTGGAACCCCCATTCCCTGTCTCCCTGTGCCACTGTGGAGGAGGAGATAGATAAATAGGGAGTGAAGTTGATCTTGGAAAGAGGGAAGGGGTGGGGGGAAAGGATTTTTAGATTTATTCTTATTTCTCAGTAACCTCCTTTGTCAGTAATTGACAAGACATTAAATTAATCTTCCCCAAGTCGAGTCTGTTTTACCTGTGATGGTAATTCGTGAGCAATCTCCCTGTCCTTAGCTCAACCCACAAGCTTTCCATTATATTTTCTCTCTCTGTCCTGCTGAAGAGACAGAGTGAGAAAGTGGCTTGGTGGGCAGCTGGTGCCCAGCCAAGGTCAACCCACTCTGCCTGTAGAGCCTTTCTCCCCTCACCTTATCATTATGGAAGTATGGAGCCACTAGCCACCACCCTGGGCAACAACTACAGGTGTAAGTTAGAGGAACATGGTAGTCATGCACAATACCCTCATGGCTAATATCTGGAAGCAGTGTAGGGCGTGAGGTTAATAAATTTTGCCTTTGTAAAATTGGGAAGATTTTGTTTCCAGTGGCTCATTTGCCATTTTAAATGCAGGCAAATCTAAGACTATCAGATTTCAAGATATTATGAAGCACTTACCTCCATTTGACCTTATGCCTGATTTATTTTTACAAAATAATCTGGTTATGTGTAAGTACTGTCCTCCAAAAGAGAGAAAGGACAAAGAAGTACAAGACAGTGACTCATTCCTACAGTTTTTTTATGTTTCAATGGGAACGATGCAGCAGAAAATGCTGCATGGCCAGGTCAAAGATACCAGAATCTGATCAAAAGAGTTTGTTGAAGTTTTTGTTAAGGGTCACTTTACTGCACTGAAAAATGCCTGAAGTGTGGACACACTTAAGTGCCGCAACCGCTCCTCAATGTATAGTGAGATCACTGGGCAGAATAACCTGTTGTTTATTACAGATGCAGGAAAGCTGCTCCATTTGAAATCTTGTTCTCACATAGCTCATTTACATTGAAATTGCCTTTCAACATCACACCATTGGTTATATTTATGTCATCCATTGACAGGTAAATATTCTTTGGGGAAAATAGATGCCCAGCAACATAGTGAAAACAGCACCTCATGACAGAAAATTATAATTTTTTTGTGTCCATGGTTGTATGAAAAATGTTCAAGTAGATTGTGATGACAGGGCAAAATGGAAGTTGCATCAAATGTCTTTAAGTCTTGTGTGTCTACCTCCACAGCCTTTGAAAATGTCAGATTCGGGTGGAGTATTATTTATTCTGAAGAGGAATAATTTCTGCTGGTAGTGGTGTTTTAAAGAGGTGGGATGAGATGCATCACCACTGCAAAGTAGGAAATTTCCATTGACTTCAGAGAGGGTAGAAAAATAAGAGCAGGTCTCTTAGAATATTGTACAGAAAAAACTGAAAGGATTCTTTTGGTTGTTTGAGTGACAGATGAGAACAGAGAAACTCAACCTGCACAGTTTTTCTGGTATTTCCTTGACATACTTTGCCTTTTGGACTGATGATCAAATATTAACTGTAAATAATGACTGTGATGCACGCTGACTTTTCTCAATGCCTTCTCTGATACTCCACTGTAAGTCATCATTAAAATGCATAGCTTGAAATGAAACGCCTTTCTCTTGAAGAATTAAAAATTAGAAGCAGGACTTTCACATGAGGTGATCTCCATTTTCTTACATAGCAGGTTTTCTTACTAATTTAACTGTAAATGCTACATTTCCTCTGCTGACATTGCCTTTGCAGATCACCTCAAGGTTTGACCTACATCCTGCTTTCCAGGTATGTGTTATATATGTCCGAAGCTGCTTTTGAATTACAGTATGTGGGAGTAAAGCTGGGTCTCACTTCTCATACTTCTCATACACGGATTATTTTTAGAGTGGTTTGCACAAATTGCTCTGCTGTGATTATTTTTTTGCAGTTGCTTGACCTTTGCATTGAGGCAGTGCAGGGAAATGTGGCCATGCCTATGCTGGTAGTCAGCTTTGGGGCTGTACTCTGCACATTTTCCTGTTTATCTGTCTCTGAGAAGCCTGTGGGGGATAAATATGTGAAAGTATTCTCCTGGTCTTTTCATTTGAAAAAAAACCAAAACAACCCAACAAGCGTGCATTTCAAAATTATTTGGTGACTCAGTGCTAGTGAGAACATACCCATGTTAAAGGTCAGTAGTTCCAGTATGTCTGTACAGGGCTGGCGAGATGAAACCTATAGGAAAAGATGATGGGGGTCTGGAAAGTTGTATATTCTGGAGGAACAGCTGTTCCACTTCCCCCATCTGAGATGATGTCCCCAATGACCTTGTCCTAGAAATAAAAAAAACCTAGCAAAACGCATCTTTACAATGTTTTCATAGAGTCATAGTATGGTTTAGTTTGGAAGGGACCTTTAAAGGTCAGCTACAGCAAATAGTTAAAAGCTAGGGTGGAAATGAAGTCCCTTCCAGTTTAACACACAGTTTCAGTGACAGCAGGAGTATCCTAAGTGGTCAAAGGGTTTTAATTTAATCTCAAAAAAGCAAGTGTCAAGCTACACACAGCAGCATGTATTATCATGAAATTTTGGTGATGTTTGCAGTACTTAAAAAACAAAGAATATCATAGGTCTTTAACCTGTCTCAGTATCTCTTCAGCACACCAATAATGTCCTAATTTCTCAGGTATTTTTTAGAATGAGCTGTTTCCTTATGTCATACAATATCTTCCTAAAACCAGGAGATGGAGCCCTGCAGCCAAAGCGTATCACCAACTGCTGAGTCTACACGCAGAAAAAAATGCTTTTTAATTGCATTTGAGGAGAACATGTATCAGTTCTGCTTCCTTGTGATAAGATTTGATGTGTGCTGTTGCTCAGAAGATTTGTGGCCATGGGTAAGGAAATGGTCTGACGGGCTTCTGTCTTCAAGTGGAAGAGAGAAGGTTGCAAATAGTCTATTCAGTTTTATACAGGTGGCTACTGTTAGTGCTAATAGATGCTTCAGGTAATGTTAATGGGGCTGAGATGAAGCTGTCTGGTGGGTGAGAGAAGGGAGTAGAGCAATCCCCTAGCTCCAGGGCAGGGGCGACCCTGGGCTCACCTGCCTCAGACTCTGCCACTTCAAGGGTTCTGGCATGGCATCCTGAGGGGGCATCACATAGCAAGAGCAGGGTGGCACAGCTGGGCTCAGAGTGGCTTCCTTGTCATCCCAGGGCTTCAGGGGCTCTGAAGCCAGGCACCAGCTGCTGAAGGCTCTGCTGTTTGCATGGTATTGGGCCATGCTGTGACACTTTAATCCATTAGCAGGGCAATCAGGAGAGGGGAAGGACCTGCCTGCAAGAATCTGGCATGGCCTAAAAGCCCTCTGTGTACTCAGCGCTTGATTTACCCAGCTTGTCAAAGTCTGCCAAAACTGGCCACTTTCCTTTTCACATTATTAGTCAGTTATTAACGAGGACAGTGCTTAGCAACTTAAGTCAGCAACATTAGCCACAATCTGCCAGGAATATAGATGTCTAAGTTCCACTCATCACCTACAGTGCTTGATTTCAGCACAAGCAATGCACCTTAGTGGGAGCCTGCCACCTAAATGGTGGGACAAGCAGGGGAGACTGTTCATGGCATACACACACACACACACACACACACACACACACACACGGAATCAAGGAAACTGATCGCTTCATTGAATACATACCTGCAAAAGAATATGAATCTTACAAAACCGTTTGCTCCCTGGAGCACACATATATTTTTAAAAAAATGCAGAGCAGGGAAAACCGTTCACTGCAGTTCTTTTTCTTTGTTTTGGCAACACAATAAGCTGGATGCTAGCTGGCTCTCTTGCCAGTTCAGAGAAGCTCAGGGCTGCAGGAGCAGCACAGAGCAACATTTCCCATGCCAGTGACCCTTGGCTAACTCTGCAAGGGTGATTTCAGGGCAAAGGAGGGAAAGGACAGCCTCAGTGTCAGACTCCAAACCAACTAACAAGATTTCGGGTAGATTTTTTTCTATTTGCGTAAAGTCTTCAGATTTGTAAGGGTTTAGAAGTACACTTTGAAGATTATACTGCTACTGGATAATTCTTCGATTCCTCAGCCAAAATAATTCTCTGAATGGCAGCTTCCGTTGTGGTATAAACAGCAAACAGTGAAAAGTAGATTAAAAATTGGAAGTTCGAGTTGTGATGTTTTCAAAACCCCCAACTGGAGCCCTCTGAGCATATTTTGAAGCTTTTCTATTATGGTAAGAAGGGACTCCACTACCCTAATTGCACTACAGTTTCCAGCTCCTGCAATGCTTATCAGCACAGTATGGAAAAAGGGTTTATGGTACAGAAACTCTTCCCAAAACCACTTTTTAAAAATACAACTAAAGGTTACACTATGTCTGCTGGAGAGAATCAGAAGACACCGAGTCCTGCACTTCTCCACATGCTGCTACTCTCACTGCACCAGTGAAGAAACATGAGAAAAAGGAGGCCATTCACCCAACATTATTAATTAAGATATAAATTTCTTACCTCTATCTCAGCGAAAGAAGTTTTAGAAATTAATTGTTGCCTGCTGTGCACAGAAACATACTTAATTGTTTGGCTTTGATGATTTTATCTAATTTAGATTTTATCTAAATTTACAGCCTGTAAAGGACAGTTAGCCTGTAGAATCACTGTCAAAGACACCTTAAATGTTGAAAGTGATGCTTCAAATGAATTTGGGAGTGGGGCATTGTCTTAAAAAACCAATGCTTAAAAGCAGTCAGCACAACAGCCTTCACATACCAGCCTGTACTGTCTGGCTGTTGAATAATTAACTTGAAAATGGGCTCACGGCTGTGCTCGCCAGACTGACATCCAGAAATGATAAGGTGTTTGCAGGGCTCCCGAGCTGACTCTTAGGAACCAGGAAGAGTTTGTTCTCTTCCCTTTTTATTTTGGCTGTTGCAGACACCAGCCAAACTACCCTCATAAAAAGCCCTAACATTGGCTATTATGTGTAAACTGTAGAGTTTTATTGCAGGTGGAGGTTGGGAGCATCTTTCAAAAAGTGCATTTATTGTATGTTTACTGGGGTTGGGGTTGTGAGGAGTAATATCTTTTATTGAGTCAGCTTATACAGCTGGTTAAAAAAGATGAACTTTTGGCATACAAGCCCTTTTTTATTTGACTATTCCTAAGTTTTATCTGTCCCTAAGGAAAAAACAATAGTTTATCTTCTAAAAATAGATATACAGTGTATGAAATATGTACTCTGACATATTTAAAGGACCTAGCTTCACATTCCACCACTGGACACATTTCATGGCAGTGGATGCTGGACTTGCTGGGTTTGTGTCAGGTGATTTAAAGCTGCCTTGTCAAATGTGGCGTGTTTCTGTTAGAAATAATTGGTCCACAAATGCAGCTTCACAGCATATGGATTTCTTTGGAGAGTGTCAGAAGTTCAATAAAATCCACTGTTTTGCAACTGAATAATTAAAACTTGTGCTTCGAAAAGATGATCTTGTCACCATCTAAGACAGAAAACCTGGCATTCTAGTTGGTTGATACCATGATCAAATGCTTTTCTGTTGCTATTTATAAAGTGAGTCTAGCTCTCATTTGATTGTTATCAGGGAGGATAAAAAGAAAGGCCTGACACTCCCCTTGTGATTGCCACGACTTCTGAACAAACAAAGATTTCCCTTTACCCACCTTGCTGTATTTTCAACAAGAGCACATTACGTTGGAGCAGATGGTTTTCAGCTGAAAGTTGTGGATTTAATACATTTAGCTGCAGTAAACTTTGTTCAAACAAACATATGCAGTGAATAATGCCATGCTGTGAGGAGCTCTGGATTATTATCACAGACTTACTGAGAACAAAGTGTTTCTCCTTTTGCTAGATGGTCTCTGCACATGAATTAATGGCTGTATTGCTTCATCTGTAGAATTAATTAAGTGGAGCTTTTAACCACCTCGTTTTGAAAGTCTCATGAAAGTCTCTGAAATGATTTTCTACTCAAAATCATATTTAAAATGGATACACTTCAGTGTACAAAAGATACATTTTCCGTATGTGCTGGTTTAAAGGTAAACCAGCAGGAGGAATGAGTCTAACTCACAAACAGATTACAAGTCAGAATTATAGTT
>JAWWEU010000040.1:32419591-32439401 GCA_035583155.1 Acropternis orthonyx | reverse complement strand
GAGACAGAAGGTGATTCCTCTGAGGTGCAGGGTTGGTAGATGAAAGAAAAATTCCAAGATTTTAAACCCATAACACCGTACTAGACTATATGCTATTACTGATCCTAATTTTCTTGGCCAAATTCCCCCATACATCTTTCTGAGTTGCTAATGCCTCTATTTACGTCCACTAGTGAAAATAAAACATGAGCATGAGTATTTCTGAAACAAGCATGCTAGGAAATAAAATGCAAACTAATGCAGGTAGTACACTATGCCAACAACAGAGCTCTGTGACTTTTCAGAGCACTCTGAAGGAAAATGCAAACCTCCAGCTGAGTTCAAGGTGAGAGCCCGTAATATTGGACTATACAGAATTTTCAGCTTGGGAACTCATCTTTGATGACACAACGTTGATTTTTGTGAGGGAAAAAGGAAGGCATACTCTTGCCAGTATTAATTCAGCACAATGAAATTGATTATACAGGGAAAACACTGCTGGGAGCTGAAGGAAGTAAGGTGAAGAAGGAATAGTCGTGGATGTGGCCCTGTGTTGGTATAAGTGGTCCCACTGTGGAAGGACAAGTGCATTTGTTTGATGCTGGGTTAAAACTTCTCCGGGGTTGTTTGTAATTCCAACTTGCCATATTCTGTGATTCTGTAATTATTGATATTAAAAAATCTTTCCTTATTATTCCATTCATAGCAAAGTCAGTCTAAAGTTTCTTCTGACACAAATTTGGGCAGAAGGTCCTTGCAAAAAAAAAAAAAAAAAAAAAAAGATTTGTTAAATGTTCTTTGGTTTCTTTTTTCCTAAAAAAAAACCTTTCCACACCAGCACTTCGTTTCTGTTGTCCCTGCAGCTACTGGGCAGGAAATTACTGGTCACAAGAACATCTGAGGACCTCCTCCTGGTAATCAGCCTCTCAGCTGAGAGAAGTTGCAGCTGAGACTGGGTTAGATGAATTGACTGGGTAGCTCTGAGGAAAGCAATCTGTATGGAAATTCCACTCAAAGCTGAATGCCCTGCCCAGGAGCTGAGAAGGAACTGCTGCTGCCTCACTGATTTCTCCTGCGACATGTCTCTGTCTGCCTATTTGTGCTGAAAATTTAAAACTCCGAAAGCAGGTGTTTCAGTGGAGTTATACCTTTACGGTTAATTTCTAGGACGTTATTTGTTGCTGTGTGGTGTAGTGGGGACTATGACAGAGCATTCACAATGAAGACTGGTCGCTCCATATGACAGATGTTGCAGACTACAGACTTCAGATATTTAATCTACATGAAGACTTAAAAACCCAGCAACACGTGCATCTGGTTGCCTGATAACTGTGCAAATCTTGCTAAAGATTTTTTTGTGTACCATGAGGAATAACATACACTGTTTTGGAAAACTTCTGGTGGTGGAAAAGTTTGGTGTTTTTTTCCTAATTATAAGAATAAAAGAACAATTTATCTACTGTGCTTTAGATGACGTGGTTCAGAACAGTGTTTTTTGGTGATAACCAATGTGGTATACATGGTGTAATTGTTATCAGTAATTATGTTGATATATTGGCTCTACTTTTGTTGATTTCCTTTTCAATTTCATTTGTTTTATTAACACTGCTCAGGCACAGACTGTAGTATGAAGGAAAATGTGCAAAGTGGTGATATGTGCCTAGCAAAGTTTTCTTTAAAAATGAAGGAAACGAAAGAAATCTCTATGTCTTTTGCTTGTCACAGCCCGCAGTACTGACCCTCTGAGTTTGGGAGAACAAACAGTTAACAAACTGCCAGTCATGCTTTCACAAATCTGCTGGAAAATTATAAAGATACAGGATTGCATGTAGAGATTAGGGTGGTTTAGTTAATTGCCTTTTATATACATTTTATTTTATCTGCCTTTTATTGGGTTCAATAGGTGTTAGAGAATTCATGTTTGGAATTATTTCATTCCAACCCTCTTGGATATTTCTTTGAGATCTTTTTCTTATAGTGATATTTGTATGTACATATTCTGTAAATATTTTTATTCTTTTATGGAAGACTTAAAGGTCTCACTGATGATTAGGGTGGCACTGAATAGTTTTCAAGCATTAATTTCAAAGCCCCAGAAGATTGTTTTGTCATCCAGCAAATGTAGGTGTTAAGGGACCCGACAAAATTTTCAACAGGAAGCACATGCCACAGTCAGAATAATTCTGCTGTGCTCTGAAAGTAAATGACATAAGCCTAATAGCTTGAGGTTGAAATAAATTAAACGTGTTATTGCTTGATAAAATATACTGCAGGTGTATTTCCCAATTTAAAGTTATTGTTTCTCGTTTCCATTTGAATGTCCTATTTCATTTTCTTGTGGCTGGATTCTTCTTTGTATCATATTATGATCAATAAGTCTAAACGAAAAGAAGTATTCCTGGGGAGCACATGTTGCAAAAACAAAAATAAAATTAAAAATATAGTTTTTGTTGGTTCCCACTATGCTTCCCATCAGGTGTCATCAGTTAGTGGTAGACTAGACAGGATATAGACCAGAGATTAGATGTACAAAGAGGGATTACACACTCATATTTCAACATTAGCCAACAAAGCATAACACAGAAAAAATACATTCCATACCTTTTACCTCCTAAAAACATATCTGAATAATGAAACATCATGGTCTTCAACTTTGCCTGTAACTTTTGTAAAATGTTCATAGGAAATATTTAACAGGAACAAATTGTGAAAACCAAGAATATATGAATATTTTTGGGTTTACGTATGTAAGATAGCATAGAAATATTTTAAAAGCTTAAAAATGTACTTCACCAGTAAAGTCCTGTCCACTCTTACAGTCCATTTTGAAAATGATCTCTCCAAAGAGAGCATAATTGGATTTGCCCTGGAGTTACAAACTGATTTTCTTAAAGCTAACATTGGCCTGAGGTTGATAAGGAAATACATCATCTTTGAGAAAACACTGGTTAGCATTTATTCTACATGTCAATGACAAAAGTATTTTGATTTTAAAATACTAGGAGTCTTATGCAGAATGAAGAAGAGTGAAAAAAGATCTTGTATATTGAATTAGAATGGTATCAATTTTATGCACCCCATGATTAAATGCACTAAAATCCCACATAGAGTTGGTCTTGGTCTTTCAGTCCTAGGTGACCTTTTCTGAAACACTCAAAATGACATTTAAGGTGCAGATGGTATAAATAATCCCTTCTGTTTACTAAACTCTCTTAGGTTTTTTTGTAAACCTGGAGTCTATATCCAGCCTGCAGCTGAAGCCCAGAGAGACTCCCTGATAACTGGATAACTGTGCTGAGAAGGCAAAGGAGGGGAGAGATGAAACTGTGGTGGTTTTGGGCTACCAGCTGCATATGTGGCTTTCACAGGAAAATAGATGAGAGGGAGACCAGGTTGCTCAAAGCCCCATCCAACCTGGCCTTGAATGCTTCCAGGGATGGGGCATCCACAACTTCTCTGGGCAGCCTGTTCCAGCATCTCACCAACCTCATAGTGAAGAATTTCTTCCTAATGTTTTACCTAAACCTACTCTCAGTTTAAAGCCCTTCTCCCTTGTCTATCACTATAGGCCCTTGTCAAGAGTCCCTCTCCAGCTCTCTTGTAGCCCCTTTCAGGTACTGGAAGTTTCTCTAACATCTCTTCTGAGCCTTCTCTTCTCCAGGCTGAACAATTTTCTCATCTTGTCTTCAGAGGAGAGGTGCTCCAGCCCTGCAATCATCTTTGTGGTCCTCCTCTGGACCCACTCCAGCAAGTCTACTTCAGAGATTATGAGGCATTTTCATGTTCAAATAAATTTTAAATTGTATTTTTCAAGCATAGCCTGCTATCTTTTTCTTGATTAAGAAGCTGAAAGAACTGTATACAATTTGTTTAGTGCAGAATTAAATAAACGTGGTATTTTACTAAGTTCAAAAGATACAGATACCATGTTCTGATACAAGTGTCATCTATCTTTTCAATAACAGAATTTTAAAGCTGGACTAAACAGTAAGGTGTACAGTCATGTTTTATAAGGCTTTTTTCCCTCCTAGATAAATAAATAAAGCACCTAAGTCAATACTCATGCATAAAAAATCAAGAGTCTGAAATAGCAATAACCTGATGGGTTAGTTTTGTTTGCTTAGGTTTCTGAGACAGTAGGATGCAATATGATAATACATGCAAATTCCCCCATACAAATACTATGGCATTCGTAAAAGAGAACTTTCCTAAATGGTCTGAAAGCTAAGATCCTCAGGAAGTCTCTATTCTACAGCTGAGGCTTTATCAAGGCTATATGATCTTGTTGAAAGAGTAAAGTTGCTACACCCAGAATGAGTCACTTCCAAAAATAATAGTTAAAAAAGCCACATAATAACTTGGTGTGATTTGGTTTTGTCTAGTTCTGTGTGTATATTTTCCTACTAGGAATAAAATCTTGTTACTCTAGGGTAGCTATCCATTTTAGTTTTTATTCTCACCTGGTGATTAGAAGTCCAATTAATCTCAAAATTATTTATAACACTATATATTTATTATATTTTATATTTTGCCACAAAACTCCAATAATCAGAGTTTGGTCTGCTTTGATACTTATGTTAGGATTGTCAGTAGTTCTTAAAGACTAATCATAACTCACACATCTTATCAGTCCAAGCTTATTTTGAAACTCATGTCTGTAAAAAATACTTTCTCTTCAGAATACTGATGAAAAAACCAGGAAAAAAAGTAAAGCAGAAATCTCATACTTCTCTTGATGTCAAAAAAAAAAAAGTAAAAATTGCCACATGAAAAGATTGCAGCTGCCATGAAACAATAGAGTAATTTCAAATTTTAGAAGAGAAATTAAGGAAAATTGTGATGGGACAAAAAGTAGAAAACATTATCTAGCAACGTACATTTTGCATGACTGTTTCCTGGCAGCCTGTATTCTTATTTTTGTTAGCAAAAATAGAATTTCACATAAATGTTGAACTATGATTTTTTAGATACTGTCATAAACTACTGCTATTCAGTACTACTTCAAAGGTAGTGAACTTCAAAGTTACAGATTCTTCAGCCCCCACTCTGGCATCTTCTGCTATTTGCTTGCTCTGTTTCTGAAATAAAAAATATTTTAAAAGCAAAAGATAGGAAAAAAGACTTCAAAATATTGCTGTTCAGATGCATTTGCAGCTCTCTTGACAGCCCAAATGTAGTATCTAAAGACAGTACTTTGCAGTTTTAAGGCAGTATTTTGTAGACTTTGAAGACTCTTAGTCTAAGCTGATTAACTGGATTTGTTATAAAGGATGAAAACATAGCCTGCATGAGCATTGAGAGACCATTATTTTCCTTGATGAGCACATAAACTCCTCTTGCTGTGTCAGAAACTCTTGCATAACTTTCCCTTTAGCAGACTGTGATCCTTATGCAGCAGATGAAAAGGGATACAGATGCAAAGATACTATCAGATGCAAACACATAATAAGACAATAAAATAGAAACGCTAAAGCAGGGAGGACCATAATGCTGATATTTCTGTTACTAAATACAAGTGTCTGCTGCTAGCCAATACACATGTGAAATGCTGTACATCTGCTCTTTCCTTGCCTCCAAGGAGAAATACAGGCTACTACACCTCTTACTTGCCCGTCTACTTTTGTATATGCAGACATTTGTACTTTAGTACCAAAGACCAAAGGAAACTCAGAATACCATGGCACAGGAAAAAATGAGGACCAAGGTGTTTCCAATGCCTTAAGTCCTCTGTCCCTACAGATCATTGGAGTATATGCACCACTGACATGTGCGTTTATTATAGTGATACTTACCACATAAAGGATGCTGTAAGAGGACAACTATTCGAGTACAGTAGGAGTTATCTAAACACCAAGGTGGCTGTCAGTTTCTGGGTGATTGTTAAGATCTTGGCCTTAAAATCACATACAAAGAATAACTCCATCAATCTCAATGGGATTTTGAAAAAACTCAACATAAGTACAATAGAAATAAAAGTTTGAAGTATTTTTTAGCTTAGATGAATATTTTAGTACCTGAGAGTTACTATTATTATTATGCTTTTTGCTAAGGTTCATAAGGCCACTAATTAGGATACTTTAATCTGTTTGCACCTTGGGATGAAAACCAAACCTGCTGGTCACTCTGGAACTGAGCTGTTGCCTCCTGTGTCCATGGTGACTACCAGCTTTATCTCCCTCTACTGCCACAAAGGCTTTCTGAGGAAAATGCCAAACAGTGTTACTACTAATATTTACATTAATATTTAGTTCAATATTTTGCTTAATGCTAGCCAAAATCCTGAAACTGCAGGACATTTAAAAAAAATTGTTGTCCCCGCATATTTCTCTGCTTTTTTTCCATGAGGAGTTTGTGTTGGCAAAGGCCATAAAAACTCTAGGGACACAGCCATCCTGATGAAAGCTTCAGGCAAAAGAGGAGAGGCTTTGCATCTCCATCCCAGATTGAGGTTCAGGTGTTCCAGACGCCCCACAGCCTGACTGAGCAGGTTTCCCTTCTCCATTGCATCTGGCACACAGCAATTTTGGGTATCTAACTGGGTTGGTGGGTACATACCCACTCAACAGAGTAAAACCAGCTCTGGGATAGCTCTATTTCCCTAAGAGGGAGTAAAGAGAGAACAAAGGCTTGGGGAGGTCATGCTTGTGGCCAGGTGCTGTGGCCTCATCTTACTGGACAAGCACTCAGTATCTGGGAGTCAGCTGAAAGGAGAGCATGAGGTTCTGGAAGATCCAGCCTGTGGCAGGGAATACAACAAAGGTGTTGGGTTAAGCTCCATTCTCCTTTTGCCAGCTGGACCACAGACATTGCTTTATCTGGAATTTCACTGCTTTTATATTGTGATGACACCCCTGGGGAAGTTCAGTCAATTTCTCTCCTCATGAGGAAAGGTCAGCAACTCAGAATTGGAGTCACAAACCACCAGATGTACAAGATAAGCAGAACAAGAACAAGAGGACAAAATCAAAGACAAAATATACCCTCAAACCAGCTTGGTGGTTGAAAAACTCCACTTAGAAAGTCTGCATAGGCTGTAACCATAATGTGACTGTGTATACCTCCATTCTGAGAAATTGCTTTAGAGGAATGGGGTTATCTGCCTTTAATTTTCTCAAGATATTAAAGTGTTGTGCTGTTGTTATACTTCCTGCAACAGACTGCTGCAAAATTAATGCTCCCTGTATTGGAAATTGTCCAGGCATAAATAAAAAACCAGTCACTAAGGGATATTGTAGACCATTTCTCTTTTTCTGACCTTCTCTAGGCCCTCATTTTGTGAGACTGAAAGATTTCTGTGTGCATTAGCTAAAACACATCATGAAATCATGAAGTACCCATCTTTCTCATGGCTTGCTGTTTCTAAGAGAAAGATTTCTCTTCTAACTGTAGAGGCTCTTAGTAGGTATTTAATTGTAATCCCTCACCTGAAAAAGGGAAAAAGATGTAAGGAAATGGAAGCTTTTAAATACTAGCATACACGTTCTTGCATGTTTTCACAAGTGAAATAAATATGAGTAGGTGGTCATGCAAGATTGATCCATCCCATCCAAAAAAAAAATCAAACCCCCAAAAACCCAAAAAACCATGACGTGAGGACTTCTTAAGAGAAAAAGAGGATAATTTTTATTTCAGGTGCAGCTATGAGGGCAGAAACTGAGTCTAAGGTGCATTACTGGAGTAGAGGAGACAGTGAAGAGTCAGGCAATTTGTCAATGATTCTTCCTGGCTCCCGCCAGGTACCATAGGATGTTAAATAGGTCAAATGCCAATTTAGAGCAACCCACAAGTTGAAATGTAGAAAATTACTCCAGAAACACCATTAATAATTGTTCTGCATTGCCTCCAGTCTGACAGCAACTCTCCCTGCTACCCCTGCCTGCACAGTGCTAGGCACTGCCAAAGAAAAAAGCACAAAGGCCAACTCTGGTTTGAGCAAAGAACTTGGCAGTAATTTCTGAGTTTCCCAAGAACTGGAGAGATTTCAGGAAAGGCCACAGGATGTGCAAAATCATCTACAGTTCATTTGCTGTTGGGACTTTACAGCCTGCTCCATACATTTTCTCCAGCTCTGGAAAATTGAAGATGAAGGAGGTAAATTGCATCCGAACATTCAAGGGGGCACAACTGCTACATCAAATCAACTAAATATGACCTTTAAACCCTTCAGCTGGGCTGTAGCATGGGCTTAGAGCAGCTTCCAATTAAAACCACAAAGTGAACACTGACAGCCCATTCCCCAGAGTGCGCACAGTGCCGTGTGTGCTGAGTTCTAAAGGAATCACAAGATGGGATCCGGCAGCTGAAGGTTTGTATGAATTTGTTGATATGAAGAACTTAGTAAATTGTGCCTCATGGGAATGAGCACCTTTCCACTGGATATATTCACTATTACATCTAGGCAGGGTGCAGCTCTGGATGTCCCTGCCTGCAGGCATCATCTCCACTATAATTAACCTTAGATTCTAAATACTAAATAAATTAATAAATATAATAGTACTACTACTACTACTACTACTACTACTACTACTACTACTACTACTACTACTACTAAAATTAGTTGAGGTTCCAAACATTCATAAAAGTCTTCTAAAGTTCATAATCGTTTGTTTCTGTCATTTTGTTTCTGTATTCTATATCAGTCACTAAGGCAGAAACAGTCTTAGGTTTATGTGGACTACCCTGAATGCCCAGTGGTCCAGTAGAGCTCTTGGATGTTTTTACCTTTGAGAGATATGGTTTGCTCTGACATTCCAATGGAAAGGTCGAGTGACCGTCCTGCAAGCACAGTCCCACTGGATACAAAATTTAGAATATAAATTGCAGTTTTATTTGATCCAAGCATGGATGCAAGTGAGTCAGAGTATTGACTAGAAGATATAATATGTCATTTGACTATTTGCTGCATTTATTTCTACCGTTCAAAGGGTGATAGCTTATCTTCTTACAAGGACCTACTTATATGTTAGATCAATAAGAAAAGGGAAAGTGCCAACCTCATTATTATTTGCATTTACTATAAATAACTGGGTCCAGGTTATCAAAACATTCAGTTAGATATACAGTTTCAATTTTTCAAATATTAGTATTTACTCACAGTTTCTAAGTGCTGTCTGGGATATGGTAGGATTTCTCTTTATAATTAGTCAAGGAAACAACTGTAATGCCTGACATATAGGTAGCAATAATTAGCTCTGGTTTTAAATTTTGCTAATGTAAGTAATTAGATTGGATGGAATTAATGGGCTAGTGCTTATTTTGATAAGTAAGGCTTAAATTTTGAGTTATATATATATATATATATATATATATATATGGAATAACTGTGTGCAGCCAGTGTTTGATGACTTGTATAGTCCCTGAAAATCTAAGCCTCTACAGCTACAGCTACTAGAGAAAGTTTCAGAAGGGTTTGAGTTGCACACAGTATGAAAGGCTCAGGAAAAGCTCGAGTCACTATGAAAGAAATTAGCTACCTCCCTAACCACAGGAGCAAGGATTCTGAATATGACTGTCATCACCTGCCTTTCACCACAACCGAGAGAAAAAGGGACGATGCTTACAATTGAAACTTAGCCTAATCATAACCAAGGGTGCAGACAGCACTCCTGTGATACCCTGAAAAGATATGTTACAGTCTCTAACAAACATTCCCATTAATTTCAGGTGAGTAGTTGGTCAGAATAAAGGCTGTGTATTTAAGGGGAGATAGAATGTACACTTTTAAATGCCTTTCATTGCTCAGTGATGCAAGATACAATAATCTTTCTGCTCAATGTGACCCTTCTCATATTTTTTTAGACAAATCAGTGAGTGAAAAGGAAACTTTAACCTTTTTAGTACTGCTTACTGCCTTTTTAAAAAGAAAATATGATATATTAGCAAACTGCCTGTGTGCTGACTGTTCAGTGCTACACAGATTTTTGGTGATTGATGGCACAGGGAGTAAGTTCTTTGGCCCTAGCACTGGGAGGGGGGGGCAAATTTTGAGTAACAGTAAGAATTTGTGTGGATCAGTTTGACTGCACTATGTATGTATGCCATACAGAAATGAAATTACTGTATTTTATTTCCAATGCAAAAGACAAATTAATTCAATTTACCTTATTTCATATTGAAAGAACAGTCTCCCAAAAGGATTTGTTTTAGTTTAATCAGCTAATTCTAAAAAGTAATTCTGATCAATTTTGAGTGAAGAAGCCCTTTCTTATTAATGAGTAGCTGTATAAAAACACAGATGTGTATTCAATATATTAAAATCAGTAATGAAATCTATCTAAGTAATTAAAAGCAAGAAGTGTTTATCTCAAAGTAATATTGGATATAGGAATATATAGGTAGCAAAATGTTATAACAGTTCAGTGGGCCTCCTTCAGCAGAGTTAGGCCATCACTGCCTCAATGACTGAGTGGAAAGAACCTTGGCTGCCCAACAAAATCTCTTGTATGACTGCAACTGAGAGTCTGTGGAACTGCTTTTTCATTTGCTCCCTGAGGATGGTATCTGAGAGATACGGGCTATGGTGGGAATGTCTGATCTCTGCCCATGGCCTGGAGAGAAGCAAATATGGTGGTCTGTTCACTGCTTGCCAACCAATTCATTCCAGTTGATCTCTGCAGGGAAGTTCTCACAGACACAAGGATAATTTTTTCCCCCATTTCCTCTGAGGTTTCTTTAGACACCTGCTAATGTTGCTTTGTATGTCACTGTGTCTGTGCCAGCAGACATCTCTCCAGCTTGACCTGCCCTTGTCTTACACGGCCCCAACAGGATAGCAATGCATTTGACCATGGGGGCTGCTGAGACAAACAGGTTGTACCACCTCACTGCATGTTGTCATTACCATGTTTGCTTTGGCCCTCTGCACACGGTCCAGGATCAACAGCAGAAAACAGTTACCTAAATCACTTTTCCTGCTGTGTTTTTTGAGAGTAACTTACCAGAAGTTTCCTACTTTATCCAAGTTAATTCAGAATTCCCTGTAGTCATTTTGCTTAGTGTTTACTTCATGGCTCACGGTTTGATTGATACTTTTGCCCTGCGAACTTCCTCATAGAGATTACTGTTGCACACCATTTCGCTCACAGTAAAATAATATATCACCTGCTTTAAAGAATAACTTTGTTAAGGTTGCACCCTGGTGGCTTTGCTCTTCCTGCTTAAACTTTTCCTTTGGGTGTAATATTTCCCGACTAAACAGAGTAACCTTTTTGTAGTTCTAATACAATTTGAAAATACAGAGAAATGGCTTATAGCTAGGAGTTCCCAAGTGTTTTCCTTCTAATGCGGTGGCTGAAGCCATTATAACTGTCAATCGGTGAGATTAACAGCATCATAATGACCTTACAAGCTTTCTAAAACATCTATTTATAAAATAAACTGTCTACTGGGAAAAAAAAGGTAGCTTATCTGTTAGAGCTTTGGATACCAATGCAAACCCCTTTAATAAAAATTAACCCTTTCAATGTCCAACAAAAATTATTTTCATATTTTGATCAGGAAAAATTTGGATTGGGAAGAGTATTGGAATACGTATCTTTTAACTGATTTTGGATTCTAATACTCTCTGACCAAACTATAGAGGTGTCATACTACTTTCTGCTAAGGTATGGAAACCTTCCAGAGACATGTGCCCTGGTTTTTATTTCTGTAAGACACACACATTCTGACAGGATCTTTAAAAGTATGACCATGTCAACCAGTTTGACTTGCGTTCAGTATAGGAGATGACTTTTATGCCAGTGAATGCAAAGTACAGTGTTTTTTATTAAAGCAAAAGATTGAGCAAGACAATAACAGAGTTTAATGACTTTCAGTCATCAGGATTTTCTGAAGACAACTTGCTTTGTACCCTTCAGGGAACTGTAACTCATGATGACAGTTTGATAATGAAGGAGGATCAATCCTCACTTGTGTGACTCAGGCAGATGCTTCAAATACATTGTCTCAGCTAATCAAATGCTCTTTGGTTATAATGATGAATAATCCATATTTTTTACTTCTGTTCCTACACCATAAACTGAAGCTGTATAATAAAGAAGCCTGCAGATACTAAGAAAGTAACAGGATTTTAATTTTTCAGAAAATGTTCTGATTTTTTTTGCTCCTGTTGGCACCCATGCATTGCCTGGCCTTACATAGCCCCATATTGTAATCCTATGTGAAGAATATAGCAACTCATAAGTAATGATTCTTAAACAATTGAGCCTTCACTGAGCAGTGCAATAGCTTGGCTTATCTGAGTAGGCAGAGAGAAAAAAGCAAACGAAGTGAGGAAAGAAGGGAGGGAAGTTCTCCCTCATGATGAGTAGAGGACCAAACTGTCACTGTTGGAACAGTTGGGTTGCTTACTCTCTTCCTGAAGCAGTGTGTCTTCTTCACTGACTTTGCAATGGATTTCATGGTAACTGCTCCTTGCTTTTCTCAGAGGACAGAAAGTTTGCTCCAGTGCACTCCCCTGGGGTGTGGCTTGGATGGGCAATGGGCTCTGCTCCCTGTGCCACGGAGCTGGGTGGCTGTGCGGGCGTCTGGGAGCCAAATGCAGTGCCCCTCATACTGCACCAGTGATGCAGAGATGCTCATGGGCAGCCTCAGACATGGAGCTGTTGTGCTAATGGCAACTCCAGGCAGATTCTATTCTGGCCAAATTACACTCTGCTGTGTACTTTTACTTGTGCTTGCTGAAATCTCCAAATTCTTCATTATCTGTTATTTCTTCCTCTCTCAGAAGAATACTTGAGAACATTGCAGGCAGCAGGCTAGCAGCTGTTTCTCATTTATTCTGTCCAAACTCAGAAGCAATCAGAATGAAATAATCAAATTTCTTGACTGCCACACAATATAGAATTCTGCAGTTTACAATAGTGCAGGTTACAATAGTCCTATATACAGCAAGTACTCTGATACTGTTATTTCATTTATAACTTCAAGAACTTGTTTAAAAGTAATGAATGCTTGACTCTTTTGGGTATCACACTGTGGCACAATTGGTCCAAATGATGTTATTGGTTCAAGTTTTGTTATTTTCTTTAGTGTATTTTGATACATATAGTTGTTTCAGAAAGACTCAGAAGGTTTAAGTGTATATGTCTGTGAACCAAAAGAGTAACACCGCTTGCAGTTTTGTAAAAGAGGCTTGGACCAGAGGTTAAAATTAATCCTAAGGAGATTAATTGCTGGTTCAATTGAAGGTAGTCTGACAGAAATCTTGTGAAAACTAGGCAGGCGGTTTAGAAATTAAGGAGAGGACATGAAATGTTTTATGGTTTTACTACTACTTTCGGTAATGGCTCAGGGTATATACAAGGCATATGCTCCACTGTCACAAAACACACCATCTGTCTTTGAATTTGAAGATAGAAATTTTTGTGTATTACAAACAGAACTGACCAAATGTTTTACATGAGACGATTCACAAGCATTGGAAGTCTTTCCTATCATGATTTTTGATGATGTATAGAGCCGTATATTAAATATTTATACTTAGACACAGAAAATCTTAAGAACTATCTGTGATTCAGGGCTGATTGAAAGAGAATCGAGTAATATTACGAGTGTCTGTTTCTAAAAATAGTCATTTCTCTTAATGATTCCTCTTGCAAACTACCTTCATGCTCCCTTACAAGGTCTTCAAACGTTTTAACTGGTAAATGATAATAGATATTACTATTTTATTGCAAGGATGGTTCAATAAAACAACCTATGGAGTCTCACAGAGTTGGTCATCTACAGTAACTTTTGCAATGGAAAGATTTATCATATACCTAAGTAATCTTTCATTTCTACTTTGTATGTTTCACCTCCCCCCAAAACAAGGGGTACTCTATAGCAGTGGCATTGTAGCAACACCATATAATTGGTAACAGCCTGTAAACATATTGACTTTACAAATGTTAATAAAAGACAACACCAGCACAAGTAGGATGATGAGGATGATGGCCAAGTTTGCCAATTTTACCAAATTCTAGGTAGGGCTTTGGGGTTTTTTTATCCTGTGCATTACAGCCAAAGCAGATTCTTCTCCTTTGGAGACATGGATTTGGAGGTAGGATCATGGGTTATTAAAGTTATAGATGGTTTATAAAGAGATACTCTATGATTATTAATTGTTAATAGCAAGCTGTGAATTTCAGCAGCATGTTTTACACACCTCAGTGGAAAATGATCAAGGCCTGTGATGGCCAGCATTTTGGCCAAGAAAGTATGGAAGTTTTGGGGTGGCAGATAAGAGCCACATGCCCATGTGTTCCCATTGTGGCAGGAGAAGGACTACACACATGGGCACATGCTGGCTTCAGTGCCACCCTTCCCCAGGGCTCTGGACAGCTGTAGGACAGTGGCTCCCTCAAAGAGTTGGTTTTGCAGTATGGTGTTCTTATGCACTAAGAAAACTGGGCTGCACTGGGAAGGGAGGGCTTCTGGGGAGAGGCAGCTGCTACCCAGCAACATTCACATTTTTCTCCTGGTCCCCATCCATCCTGGGAGACCTCTAGGTGTGAACAGGGTGAAGGCTAGACCTTCAGAATTGCCTGTCAACAGCAGCCCAGGGTGAGACACTTACTCTTCATGGATTCTCTGGGATTTCCAGTGAAATTTATTGCTGCTGATTATCCCCTAAACAAATTAGATTATTTGGTTATTATTCTTTAGACATAATTTTAAATACACAAAAAAATAGAAACTTAGATATGATCCTTTATTACTGCAGCACTGTCTTCCTATTTCCAAAATATATAATGATTAAGCAGATCAATCTTCTATATTATGATTAATAAAATCACCTGTCAAAATGAATTAATAGAATATACTTTTTGCATATTACACTTGTTTGTTTTAATTAGCTTTTCCTCAAGGCCAGTTTGGATGGGGCTTTGAACAACCTTGTCTAGTGGGAGGTGTCCCTGCCCACAGCACGGAGGTTGAAACTAGATGATCTTTAAGGTCTCTTCCAATTCAAACCATTCTATAGTATATGTGTCTTCTAGTTCTTACTGTTAACTATACTAAGATCCTAATATTCTTGTACATAAGGAGGATTATTAGAGTTGGGTAGTCAAAATGGTCTTAAGTGATATTTTCATATATAAGTAGAAGCATCCACAAAAACTTTTACAGAGGAGCTGCTAAAACAGTGCCATGAATAATCCAATGAAAACTGGAGTATAAAACAAAGTGGTATCTGTACGACCTGTCAAATTATTGATTTGGTTCTAAAAAGAACTACGTTTCTATAAATCAGAATGAAAATGGTCACACTGTAAAATTCAATATTGAAATAAACATCTGTTTTTTATCTGTGCACAGAGGCTACAGCAAGCACAGTTCGCTCTTGTGGCAACATCGAACTTGGTCCTGGGAATGTGAATTACAGCACAAGATCTTTGTCAAATAGGTGGGTTCTGCACAGAATGTCTGGACATGAGATCCATTAGCTGTATTTCAGAGAAGGAGAAAACATTAAGTTGTAATATCTAGCAACTGGTGGGTGATAATATTTTTTATAGAAATGTCTGAAATTTAACTTCTGTACAGAAAAGGTTCCATCCAGAAATACATTAGAGAATATGCCTAAATTTAAGCGCCTGCATTGCCCCACTTAAGTACATAAAACTAAGCACTTACGTACATTTTCTTCTAGACTAAAAACTCTAGTTTTTGCTTTTTTTCATGCCATCTATGGTTTCTCAAAAAATTTTGGTTTTTTTGCCAAATATGGGCCTGGATACAAAACTACCTCTGTGGCTATTACACGTAAAACCAAAACTGGTTATTTCAAATTTATCTGTGGCTTAGTTTGGAGAAGCTGTGGCATAGAAGTCAGTACACTTGCAAAACTAGAAGTGGCAGAACAGAGTATGAATCCAAGTAGCCAAAACGCAGCAAAGTACTAAGTGTGTGGTTAAGTATAAGAATGAATCTGTTACTTTAATGAGGGAGAATCAAAACCAGAGCTGTATTAGATACTTGCAAGATCAATTCCTTTTACAGTGACTGCCTGGCTAAACAACATAAAGACAGTCTAATCTTTATATTATCTTCTTGCTGACTTAGTAGTGACACCTTCTTTTTCACATTAAATAAACTTCTCACAACTACTTAGTGTTCCTTCACCATATTTGGCTGAACAGCCTTCTCATTTCCATTCTCTATTGAGAGGGCTGGGGATTTCTCTCCCAAGAAAAATTTTCAGACCTAGTCAAAACCAAGCTGGAATCATCATGATTACAATTTACATGCTCTGTTGCTGAAAATTATTTTGTGCTTTAATCATCATAAGTGACTTAATTTCTAATGAATGACAACAAAAACCTCAAGGAATTATTTTCCTTCATTATCTGCATCTGTTTTCTAATTGGTAATAATTACTGGCTCTTGCACAGCTTTTCAATTAGATAACTCCATAAACTTTTCTATGGTGAAATCTTAAGGATTTTTTTAATGCTTAATGTGACATCATCCCAGTAAAAATATTTCAGAAAACATTTTATAAATGTTTGTTCTGCAGTCCCACAACTTGATATTGTATTATATGTACCACGGTTTTGCTTTATCTATATCATCTGCTCTCTTTCTGTATCAAAGTTGCTTTGTTATTTTAACTGAAACAGTTTGTTCATAGCTCAAGACCACTTTTGAGACCAAATCCTATTGTCCATACACGTATGGTTCCATTCTTGCATGGATAGATCATGTTTTCAGCAAAATATTGGCTTAAAGCAGCTACACTGTTGAAATCACTGGAATTGCTGTTGAGAAATGAGTCTTAAATAGTTCTCGGTGATGTAGAACATTCTGTACAGGAATGAAGCCTATGGATTCTTTTTAATTTTTATTTTTAATTTGAAAGAGTCACTATGCCATATGAAGGACAAATGTGCAAGATGGTAAAGAGATCTTCTGTTTTATTACCATATTCTAGTGGTGGAAATGTTTTGAAATGCAATGATTGCTTCTTTTCCTCCCCAATGAATTAATTTTATTTTTTTTTTATTGTGGCTATTGAAACTAAAATAAACAGCAGTGAATTCCAGTGCTCACATAGTCAGACAGACCAACATTGTAAATCCTGGGTTGGATTAGTTCTTGAATGTAACATTTGTACGAGTGTTGACTGGCTAATTCTCTTGGAGGAAAACTGAGTGCTTCTGATGTTGGGTCAGATAATTCTGCCTATGAACCTAGAGGGAGGATGAAATTGGTAAAATATGTCATGAAAAGTCTTTCTCCTAAGCCTCAATAGTAATTTGACCACTTCTCTTTGAGCTGTTGCAGAGTTGATGTCAGTATCTGTTGATCCTTCTGCACACACATAATGAAAGTCTTCATCCAGACTTCACTCATGCTCAACCACTGGAGTCCTTTCAGACTCAGTGGGTTTTATTCCAAGGGATGCTTTCCTCAGCAGACAGCAGGGATGTGTTTTTAGGGTGGCACCCAGGTGATGCTAGTCATCCCATCTGTCTGTACACATTCCTGGGGGAAAACCTAGTGGTCATCCAGGATAATGAAAATGACACCGTGAGAAAAATGGGTGATGTCTTCCCTCTCCTTGTTGACCCACTCCAAGCAGTGGGAGCTGTAGGTGCAGAGATGCGGCGCTGTCTGGAGGAGGAAGCTGGACCAGCAGGTCCGGGTGACTCCCAGAATCAGCTGTGCACCCCCTACCTTGATGTGTACCAGAGATGGCCCCCCTGCTCTGGCCCTGTGCAGTTATCACTGCCTGACACTCCTATCAGATAGCACTGGAAAAAGAGATTCCTCTGCTTACATGCCACACATATCACACCAAACCTGGAGAAAGGAACTTGGTGAAGTCGGTAGGATGTCATCCCAAAAAGGTTTTATTCACCCCAATGTTTCTTTCTGATAGTCGTTTTTATGTGCTGCTTTATAATACTGGAATGATGTGAGGTCATGATGGGAAAGAACAATGTTTGTACTTTACATTAATAAAAATGTCCTGAGATAAAGCAGCTCTGGATTGTTTCTGGTGCCTCTCATATATCTTGTGTATATTATTTATTTGTATATAGCCTAGGCTGAGGAATTTTCTAGGTTTCTTTCTTGGAATGTGAAGCAAGACACTGAAAGTGCCGTTTATTTTTTTATTACCTCCTCTTAATGTAACTAGAGAGAATAGTAAAAAAAATGTTTCACACCCTCTACCTTAGGATTAATGTTGTTGGACAGGGGAGGGAAATGGGAATCTGTTGCTCTGCATTAATAACGTAGGAAGCATGATTTTATGAGCAGTGCCAATTTATAAAGAATTTTATGCAATTTCATTATTGCCATTGGTCATGATCAAAGAAAATGCTTCAGATGAGCACAACTATTTTAACTGAAGCTTTCAGGGCTGTGTTTTATGCAGTCTGAATATGATTTAAAATGAAGTAAGGGAACATTTCTAAAATGAAAGATAAAAGGACTCTTCACCGAAAAGCAAAGGATCACACACATTTACTCACTGGAAAAAAACCAAAAAGATGAAATTACAGAAACTTTTATCTGCTATTCTATTGCTAGAGATGGTACTGCCTTTGCTAGTCACATCTTGTAAGGAATTTGTAATGCCTCAGAATACAGTACTAAAAAAGGATAGATGGAGCTGGATAAACTAAATGGAAGACCAGAATCTCATAAAAGAACTAAATGTTCTCCAGACACAGTTGTGAAATTTCTGTGCTTATATGTGTAACAGACAGCAGGTTCCAGAATTTTGTAAAAAATACCTGGGAGAAACCTTAACTGGCTTCACCACTTAGTACAGTGACCTAATCAGTTGTTTGTCAAATCAGTGTTTTCATGTCAAGTTGACATTAAACTTCAACTTGAAAATATGGTTGAAGCATATAGAAACTTTTGGTGAAATAGTGAAGCAGCTGTAGCATCTCTGTGCAACTGGGAACAAAACTTCAGTCCAGAAGGCTTGGGTCACTCTGTGACAGCTTCAGAAAAGGCCTCACCATGCAAAGACTTCATTTTTCTAAATACCCTTGGACTGGGCATAAATTCATAGCTATAAAGCTTTACTTTAAAAAACTCAGTGAAATTTCTGTAAACCCTCAGCATTGATTCAATCTTAGTCCTGCATTTTCAGAGTTCTCCCAATGAATTAAAGTCCCACAGAGCAGTTTTGGACAGCCCAGACCCAGAAAGATAATATTGCCTTCTTTGTAAGGTCCCGCCACGTTTCTTGATAGAAAATTTATGACACCTTATAGCTGGGATTCACCTTTGAAACAACACCTACAGGCTAGTGGGTTAATTTTTTCACCAGTTATCTGTTTCAGCTTTGTTCTTCATGCCCTATTTCCAACGTGAACTTGGGTGAATCACCAGCACTGCACAGACATGCAAGGGAGGCTGAGCTGGTGAGTCCCAGCTCATGCAGTGCTGTGTTTGTCATACTTCTTGGCTGTCTCCCTCCTATGAGCACCAAGGTGCTGCTCCCACAGCCAAGCACTAAACAGGGACACAGCTCTGGCATCTCAGTGCAGTGACACTGTTGTCCCAGGTTATCTTTCTTGGTTCCAACTGAGTAGACATGCCCTACCCTTTGGCTTGATGGGGACTGTTATGGGTTTAAGGTTGCAGAATTTTCCCTTTCCCTCACCCGCCTGGACTGGGACTGAAGCCCGGAGCGGAGTGGAGGGGGGAGCTTCCGGGGGAGGGAGGAAGGAGGGAAACGTTTTTTTTTTTGCTCTTCCGGTTTTTTTTTTGGATCGGTTCCACTCACGCACGCAGTTTTCGTCGGTGCTGTGCTCGGAGCCGAGAGCTGCGGTTTCTGGAGGTGCCTTGCTTCGTCGGGGCGGTTCTCTGCAGTTTTTCCAGT